>JAQQAC010010508.1:45355209-45673432 GCA_029783875.1 Phataginus tricuspis | reverse complement strand
GGGTTGGTGGGGGGGACCTGGTGAAGGGGGGAGTTCAATCATCACGGTATTGCTCATGTAATTGTAGGTTAATGATACTAAAATAAAATAAATTATTAAAAGAAAAAAACAACTTACCTTCTAGTACTTCATCCTTTCCTTCTTTATCAGGGGATTCTTGTACAAGATAATGATGAGTGACTGAGAACTTGAAGTCAGCAAAAGAAATTTCATCTGATTTTTCTTCCCATGTGCCAGAAGTAAATATAGCCTGTATTTAACAAGAAAATGGAAAAAATCCACCTTAAAAGTATTCAGTAGCTACCATCATCTAACCAGAGATCTTTTTCCCTTTTTCTGCCCATTAATCAAAATGTTTCATCTATACCTGTCCACCATATATGTAAGTGAATAAGACCAAGAGGAATAAATAATCCATAAGTTTATAAATTACTTATCACAGCATTCCTAGAAAGAAAATTCTCCTAGAATATTAAATATCAAGTGACTTACAAATTTGTGATTTTCAAGTAATTTTTGTGAGGTAAGTATATAAAAATCATAAACATACAGAAAATCTAATGCCTCTTCACATGCAAAAAAAAATGCCTACCAATAGCATAATCTCATTTAATTCCAGTTTAATCTGATTTAATTTCAATTAATCGTTTAACTGAAAATAATTCAATTTTATAAGCTTTAAAAATTAGAAAAATACATGGCAATAAAATATACTTTTATTATAAAAGTCTCAAATATACTAATAATAACATTAATATGTAGTGAACAGCATTGCCGAACATCAGAAATCACTTCATAAAAAAGTCTGTAGAATCTATTTAAGTGACGACATCTGTAGCACTTGCTTAACAGGTTTTTGCAAACTTCTTTATCAAGCTTTTTGTTTAAACAGCAGCTTCTTGCCTGGAAAAGTTCGAAAGAGTATCCTTACTTATACAACATACCTACCTACCGAAGATTGTTTCCATGGGGCCTCTGATGTCCTATAGCTATTCTTTCCTCTGTAGAGGTATATGGTCATTACAGCATAGCACCACTATGGGGCAGAAAATACCAACCCAGGAACTTGTCACACACAGACAGTCCCAAAACAGATAGAAAATATGTAAGCAATGATTATGTGATTTACCGAGTTTTTAAAAAGTGTTCTCATGATTGTACCAAAAATATAACACTCAAATGTTTTATATGTACTCCTGGCAAGGTATTTACAATTCCAAACTGATTTAAGTCATATTTTAAATGTCTATGGGTATCCTATTATATAAATATATCAAACAGCAATCTTTTTATTAGGAGAATAATCACTATATATGACACATTCAAAAAACTTTTTTATATGCCTCATTTCTTTAAAGTGAGGCTAACCTGTGTTACATTAAAATATACATGGCCCCATCAAAAGTCTCGAACTTTTGTATAAGTAATAATGATACACATAAGACCTTGGTTTGCTACAAGGAATGTCCACCATAAAGCAGGTAAGGCTAAAAAAACTAAGGCGGAGATGTCCAGAAAATGAGAGTTAAGTCTCTTTTTCAAGATTGCAGAAACCCTAACATCTTCTTTTTAAACGATACAAAGAAACATTATCTGAGCAATACAGGCCCACATCAGGAAAGAACAATCCTATATGAACAATCTAAACTCACAATTAACAAAACTAGAAAAAGAAGAACAAATGAGGCCCAAAGTCAGTAGAAGGAGGGACATAATAAAGATTAGAGCAGAAATAAATAAAATTGAAAAGAATAAAACAATACAAAGAATCAATGAAAGCAAGAGCTGGTTCTTTGAGAAAATAAACAAAATAGATAAACCCCTAACAAAACTTATCAAGAAAAAAAGAGTCTTTATGTCCATAAACAGAATCAGAAATGAGAAAGGAAAAATCACAACGGACCCCAAAGAAATACAAAGAATTATTAGAGAATACTATAAAAAAGTATATGCTAACAAACTGGAAAACCTAGAAGAAATGGATAACTTTCGAGAAAAATACAACCTTCGTAGGCTGACAAAGGAAGAAACAGAAAATCTGAACAGACCAATTACCAACAATGAAATTGAATTGGTAATCAAAAAACTACCTAAGAACAAAATCCCTGTGACAGATGGCTTCACTGCTGAATTTTATCTAACATTTAGTGAAGACCTAATACCCATCCTTCTTAAAGTTTTCCAAAAAGGAGAAGGAGGGAATACTTCCAAATTCATTCTATGAGGCCAGCATCACTCAAATACCAAAACCACAGACACAACGAAAAAAGAAAATTACAGACCAATATCCCTGATGAACATAGATGCAAAAATCCTCAACAAAATATTAGCAAATCGAATTCAAAAATACATCAAAAAGATCCATCGTGATCAAGTTGGATTTATTCCAGGGATGCAAGGACGATACAATATTCTAAAATCCATCAACATCATACACCACATCAACAAACAGGACAAAAACCACATGATCATCTCCATGCTGAAAAAGCATTCGAAAAAATTCAACCTCCATTCATGATAAAAACTCTCAGCAAAATGGATATAGAGGGCAAGTACCTCAACATAATAAAAGCCATATATGACAAACCCACAGCCAACATCATACTTAATGGCGAGAAGCTGAAAGCTCTTTCTCTAACATCAGGAAAAAGACAAGGATGCCCACTCACTCTCCCCACTTTTATTCAAAACAGTTTTTGGAGGTCCTAGCCATGGCAATCAGACAACACAAAGAAATCAAAGGCATCCAGATTGGTAAGGAAGAAGTTAAACTGTCGCTGTTTGCAGATGAATCTGTAGATTGTTTTATAACAGAAAACTCTAAAGAATCCACCCCAAAACTACCAGAATAACTGAATTCAGCAAAGTTGCAGGATACCAAATTAATACACAGAAATCTGTTGCATTCCTATATACTAACAATGAACTAGCAGAAAGAGAAATCAAGAGAACAATTTCATTCACAATTGCATCAGAAAGAATAAATACCTAGGAATAAACCTAACCAAGGAAGTGAAAGACCTATACCCTGAAAACTACAAGACACTCTTAAGAGAAATTAAAGAATATACCAATAAATGAAAATACTCCCATGCTCTTGGATAGGAAGAATTAATATTGTCAAAATGCACATCCTGCCTAAAACAATCTACAAATACCAACAGCATTGTTCAATGAACTAGACCAACTAGTTCTAAAATTTATATGGAACCACAAAAGACCCTGAATAGCCAAAGCAATCCTGAGAAGGAAGAATAAAGCTGCGATTACGCTCCCCAACTTCAAGCTCTACTACAAAGCCACAGCAATCAAGATACTTTGGTACTGGCACAAAAACAGAGCCATACATCAATGGAACAGAATAGAGAACCCAGATATAAACCCAAAAACATATGGTGAACTAATATATGACAAAAGAGCCATGGATATACAATGGGGAAATGACAGCCTCTTCAACTGGTGTTGGCAAAACAGGACAGCTTCATGCCAAGAGAATGAAAGTGGATTCTTGTCTAACTCCAGAGACAAAAGTAAACTCAAAACAGATCAAAGACCTGAATGTAAGTCATAAAACCATAAAACTCTTAGAAGAAAACGTAGGCAAAAATCTCTTGAATATAAACATGAGCGACTTTTTCCTGAACACATCTCCTTAGGCAAGGGAAACAAAAGCAAAAAAGGACAAATGGGACTACATCAAACTAAAAAGCTTCTGTACAGTAAAAGACATCATCAGTAAAACAAAAAGGGAGAATATATTTGTAAATGACATATCCGGCAAGGGGTTAACATCCAAAATATACAAAGAACTCACAAGTCTCAACACCCAAAAAGCAAATAACCCTATTAAAAAATGGACAGAGGATATGAACAAACAATTCAGATGGCCAACAGTCACATGAAAAGATGCTCCACATCACTAATTGTCAGGGAAATGCAAATTAAAACCACAATGCAATATCACCTCACACCAGTTAGGATGGCCAATATTGAAAAGACTAGGAACAACAAATGCTAGCAAGGATGCAGAGAAAGAGGAATCCTACTACACTGCTGGTGGGAATGTATATTAGTTCAACCATTGTGGAAAGCAATACGGAGGTTCCTCAAAAAACTAAAAATAGAAATACCATTTGACCCAGGAATTCCACTCCTAAGAATATATGCAAAGAAAACAAGTTCTCAGATTCAAAAAGACATATGCACTCCTATGTTTATTGCAGCACTATTTACAGTAGCCAAGATATGGAAGCAACCTAAGTGTCCATCAGTATATGAATGGATAAAGATGTGGTACGTATACACAATGGAATACTATTCAGCCATAAGAAGAAAACTAATCCTACCATTTACAACAACATGGACGGAGCCAGAGGATATTATGCTCAGTGAAATAAGGCAGGCAGAGAAAGACAAGTACCAAATTATTTGTCTCATTTGTAGAGTGTAACAACGAAGCAAAACTGAAGGAACAAAACAGCAGCAGACTCATAGACTCCCAAGAAGGGACTAGCGGTTACCAAAGGGGAGGGGTCAGGGAGGGTGGGTGGGGAGGGAAAAGGGGATTGAGGGGTATTATGATTTGTACACATGGTGTGGGGTAGGGGTCACGGGGAAGACAGTGTAGCACAGAGAAGACAAGTAGTGACTCTGTGGCAACTTACTGATGGACAGTGACTCCAATGGGGTATGGGCAGACTTGATAATACCCCATATAGCAGCCTCCTATATATTTACAGATTTTGAATCGTGTTCTATCAGTTAAAAAATTTTAGTGCATATTTCGTTTTTTATTTATAAATTAACCATTAATGTACCAATATATTTTGTACATTATGCATAAAACAATAATTGACATTAAAAAGGGATGTAAACATATAATTAGAAGTTAAAATACAAATGGCTCCTCACAAGCTCCTCTAACAGTGGCATGTACCTAACCTGGTATAAAAAGCCCACAGACCTGGCTCCACCCCTTTCCAGTTTTATCTCCCACAGCTACTACCTTCCATCTATCTTGTTACAATTATGCCTAACAACTTGCTTTTTCCCAGTGGTGTGTTCTTTCACACTTGTGCAGACTATCCTGCTTTTCTCTATTTCTTTTAGCATACTTTTGTTTATTCATTTTTCAAAACTCAATTTAAATGTTAACTCCTGTGCAAAATCTGCTTTGATTATCTCTAAGCAAGTTAGTGATTCCTTCTCAGTTTCTTGTTCAAATCAACAGAATGGCACTCTATTTATTTAAATATCCATTTCTCCAGTAGATTGTGAAGAGCAAAGACTATGTTCTTTTCTTTACAACACCTGAACAGTGCTTACATGCTTACAAAGTATAGTAAGAACTATCTTTACTCAATATTCATAATAACCCTCAGATGTCCTAAAGGTGCTGGGAAATACCAACATAATATTCAAATATATGCTATATTTGGACAACATATACACTGTAGTCTAATCTAATGAGCTGAAATAGCATACAACTAATCCAAAAGGTATTCCTCTCTGACTTGAAGTGATATATAAACATTAGAGTCCTCATATGGAGTTCTTGGTGAAATTTACTTCCTCAGTGCACAGATTAAACAGACAGGTAAACTCACTCCTTTTCTGTATTAAGTGATTTTCTGTAACAGTAAACTCAAGTCATCTTTAGGATTTACTGGTTACCAGAATCCAATTTCACATCTGAAACAGCCTACCATGTAAAAATATAATCTTCCATATTAAAAATATAAATTTAACAGTTTAAATTGTTGTTTAACAAGTGAAAATCTTTTCTCTTTGACAAAAAAAACCCACATTACTGAAAAGAGGAAAATATAATAAAGCATTAAAAAAGTGCATTTTTTTTCTGTTTCACTTTTTGAGGAACATAGAGCTGTGATTCTCAACCTAATTAGATTTTATAATTGTCAGAGACTTTAAAAATGTACCGATCAGTAAGATCCACAATAGGCCAATTAAATCAGAATCTCCAAGGTTATGACCTAAACACTAGAATTTTTCAAAAGCTTCCCAAATGATTCTAATATGCAGCTCTGGTGGACAACCACTTGGTATAGAACTAAAAATTAAAATTTTCATCCACTGGTGGAAGAAATCCTTTTGACCATTTTCAATATTAAAAATACAAGTGTTAAAAAGCCATCTATGCCAGAACAAATACATATCCACATGCAGGGGCAGGATATCAGGAATTGGTAAAAGGCAAATAAGGAGGTAAATTTAAGGACAAATTTCACTGACTTAAAAATTATTACTCCTGCATGTGCGAATAAGCTATGGTTTCCACAAAGACCTGCTGTGTCCATCATACAAACTGTCCCAAGAGTTCATGTTCAGGTAAGCCTTTGGATATGTATTCCACCATAACAAAATACATTAATTTTAAAAATAATAATGCATACAAAATAAAAATTTTAATAGTAGCTTTTTTTTTTTAAGCCTTTTGGAGTCTTGGGCTCTCGTAAGTATCTGATGAAAGCTCAGGACCATTTCCCAAGAAAATAATGCATATTCACATGAAAAATTAAGCATATATACATAAAATTTAAAGAGACTCAAGGTTTTAGGTTAAGAACTCCCAATAAATATGGTGGTAAAGTTCCTCTATCCACAAAGAGTTATTTTTTTACCTGGATTAACTCTAATTCTAATCAAATGATTTTTAAAAACCTGAACTTCCAATATAATCTTCTTAAACCACAGAGTTCAGATACCTAATTTGGGATTAGTCGCCTGAAGAGCTCCAAGTCACTGGCTGTGCATTTCATGGAGGGAGGAACAGAAAGAATATTGATGGCTGAGGTATGAATAAAATGACTATGGAGTAAAGAAGTGAAGGATTCAACAACGTAGAGGTGAAAGAAGGCAGAGAGAAGGTTGTTTTGTCAAATAGGAAATAGGGAACAATTCCTGTTCTATAGTAGAAACTCTGTAAGTGTATGAATGAAAAATGAATAAAACAAATAAATGAACCAAAAGTAGCTGAAGAGACATTTATAACATGGATATACATATATGGTTATAGGGAGATAATACATATTTATATTATATAGGGAAGAATTTTTTTTAATTTTGTGTGCTACTCTGAAAACATGTTGTAAACATTTCTTCTCTATGGAAAAATGCAATCAAAGTTCTCATTAGCCACTTTTTCAAACTAAATTTTAGAAAACTTCCAATTTGAAAGAATAGGAAACATGATAAAATACTTTTTTTCCTTCTGTATTAATATCCAAAAAACCTATAGACACTATGGTTACTACTTAAACAAAAAATAAAGATGAAGGGGGGAAAAAAAGCCTTATCTTAAGTAATCCTATTCCTAAAATCATACAGAAGTTCATAGCTGCTTTCATTTTGATATACTTCATTTTAGAAACACTGTATTCTCATCACTAACTAACCCTCAACTGTCTAGTTTCCAAAATCTTAAGCTTTAAAAAAAAAATCTCGACTCTTAATCATCCTTACAACACTTAAATGTTCTGAGAGAACGCAAATAAAGGAATCTAAACTGTTCATAATGTTTATATCATCACCAAATTTGACCTATTGTTATAACTTAGTTTGGGAAGTCTCTCACACAAGGGAAAACCTATAATTCAAATATTTTATATCTACCATAAATATCATTCCAGTCTACTGTATGGTTATGAAAAGTAACAAGGCTTAAAGAGAATTTAAAAGGTTATTTATTTAATTTCCCTGCCTTCAAGAAGGATCATATTCCTACCACCAAGATTTTTATACATTTTATTAAGCCTGACACGAAAATTCCAAAATCTACCTTGGAAACCTATTTTAATACTTCCACTACATAAGGTTACATTGACTTAAAACTCTGAAACCAAAAAGAGTAGGGCAAAATAGAAACAACACAGGTTTTGATGGCAAGCTAGGAGTAATACTGCTTAAACCAACTACAAGAAGAATATTGGGCAAATTACTATAAGCACCAAAAGCCTGATTTCTTTTCCATAAAATGAGGTACTTCATCACTGAAATTTATCTAGGGAGTAAATAAGCGAAAAAAGAACAGTCTCAATTATATTGCATGGTACTATACCTGATATGCAATAACTGCCATTTCATCCTCTCTTAGAATCACTTCACAGTACTTTTCAGGGTCTGGTGTGGTAAAGTCGCTTGGTCAGTTTAGTTATCCTTTAGATAAAAATGATAAAATCTGGACAAAGACAGCATAATTTCTTGACTTCTGAGAAGATGGCATATAGCGAAAGCTTGAACCCACCTCCTCTCACCTTCACACCAAATCAACAGCTACACACAGAGCAATTCATTTGTCTTGAGAAAGAACTGTGGACTGAATGAGCACCTTCTGCACAAGGGATAGAAAGATGACATAAAAAATGGCAGGAGAGACAGAGACATAGTAAGACACAGACACCCCCAGCACAATGACCAGCAGACGGAAGGGGTATCCCTGAGGGACCTAGACACAGATTCCCTGTCCTGGGGCATAGAAAAGAAGCCATGCTTTAAAATGCATCTAGTTGACAAGCTAAAAAACTAAATTTAAAAAACTGAAGCACTTGCCATTCAGCAGGGAAACAGCTGCAGCTCTCTCCAGATCAGAGATCTCATGAGCACCAATGTTTATACTCCTTCCCCACATTGACAGTGACGCAGGGAGCAGGGTTGGGGCACAGACATCAACTTCAGATTTGGTCTAGGCCACTTCCTAATCACAACCCACAACCAGAGGTATCGTCCTCAGAGGAGAGGGCATTCAGGCCACAGCTGGCCTCAATTGAGGGCACAGAGTCAGGTGCCACCAACCTCTGGAGAACACACTCTGGCCACTGCTGCAACCCAGGTGCTCACAAAGTAGCAGTGGAGGTGGGGCTTCTTCCGGAGCCAGTCATCGTTGTGGCCTAAGTGGCCACTGTCCTCAGACTCAGAGCCAGTGGTCATGGGGACAGGGCTCTCCTGAGGGCTGTGCCTGGCCCTGGGACTGTACCATGCCTGTGGGACTGTGGCTCCACACCCCCGGGGTATGTGCCTGGGCTGATGCTGCACTGTGGACATGGAGCCACCCACCACTGCCCACCACTGGAGAATATGCCTGGGCCCATTCCCTCCCTGAAAGCAAGGGTACCATCAATATCCAATCAGGTACCCTTCTGACTGTGCCCCCCTCCACCCATGCCTTGAGAGCTCTGATACCAAGACATCCCTGGCTCATGCAAAGAAAACCTCAACCAACGAGCCAAAACCACCAGGAACATGCAGTCTTCCCAGGGGACCTTGCCTATACAAGGACAATCCTTCAAAACTGGGAGAGGGAGCTGCTGCTACTAATTCAAAGACTCAAGCCCTCAAGCTGAACAGTAGAAAGAAAAGAAGAATAAAAAGAATTGAGGGTATACAATGGCAATAAGTACATACCTATCAATAATCACCCTCAATGTAAATGGACTGAATGCACCAATCAAAAGACACAGAGTCACTGAATGGATAAAAAAACAAGACCCATCTATATGATGCCTACAAAAGACTCACTTTAAACCCAAAGACATACACAGACTAAAAGCGAAGGGATGGAAAAAGATACTTCATGCAACTAATAGGGAGAAAAAAGTAGGAGTTACAGTACTTGTAACAGAAAAGATAGACTTCAAAACAAAGAAAGTCACAAGAGACAAAGAAAGACATTACATAATGATTAAGGGGTCAATCCAACAAGAAGATATAACCATTATAAATATCTATGTGCCCAACACAGGAGAACCTACATATGTGAAACAAATACTAAGATAATTAAAAGGAGAAATTGAATGCAATGCATTCATTCTAGGAGACTGGAACACTCCACTCACTCTGAAGGACAAATCAACCAGACAGAAAATAAGTAAGGAGACAGAGGCATTGAACAACACATTAGAACAGATGGACCTAACAGACATCTACAGAACTCTACAACCAAAAGCAGCAGAATACACATTCTTCTCAAGTACACATGGAACATTTTCAAGAATGGATCATATACTAGGCCACAAAAAGAGCCTCGGTAAATTCAAAAAGACTGAAATTGTACCAACCAGTTTCTCAGACCACAAAGGTATGAAACTAGAAATAAATTACACAAAGAAAATGAAAAATCCCACAAACACATGAAGACTTCACAACATGCTCCTAAATAACCAATGGATGAATGACCAAATAAAAACAGAGATCAAGCAATA
The DNA here is from genome assembly GCA_029783875.1 of Phataginus tricuspis. Lineage (NCBI taxonomy): Eukaryota > Metazoa > Chordata > Mammalia > Pholidota > Manidae > Phataginus > Phataginus tricuspis. The sequence continues at coordinate 45,663,215 of JAQQAC010010508.1, read as the reverse complement.
TATAGAGACAAATGACAACAATAATTCAACACTGCAAAATCTGTGGGACGCAGTGAAGGCCATGCTAAGAGGAAAGTATATTGCAATACAGGCCTACCTCAGGAAAGAAGAACAATTCCATATGAGCAGTCTAAACTCACAATTAACGAAACTAGAAAAAGAAGAACAAATGAGGCCCAAAGTCAGTAGAAGGAGGAACATAATAAAGAGTAGAGAAGAAATAAATAAAATCGAGAAGAATAAAACAATAGAAAGAATCAACGAAAGCAAGAGCTGGTTCTTTGAGAAAATAAATAAAATAGATAAACCCCTAGCCAGACTTATCAAGGAAAAAAGAGAGTCTACTCACATAAACAGAATCAGAAATGAGAAAGGAAAAATCACTATGGACACCACAGAAATACAAAGAATTATTAGAGAATACTATGAAAATTTTTATGCTAACAAACTGGATAACCTAGAAGAAATGGACAACTTTCTAGAAAAATACAACCTTCCACGGCTGACCCAGAAAGAAACAGAAAATCTGAACAGACCCACTACAAGCAACAAAATTGAACTGGTAATCAAAACCTACCTAAGAACAAAACCCCTGGACCAGATGGCTTCACTGCTGAATTTTATCAAACATTTAGTGAAGACCTAATACCCATCCTCCTTAAAGTTTTCCAAAGAGTAGAAGAGAGAATTCTCCCAAACTCATTCTATGAGGCCAGCATCACTCTAATACCAAAACGAGGCAAAGACACCACAAAAAAAACAGACCAATATTCCTGCTGAACATAGATGCAAAAATACTCAACAAAATACTAGCAAACTGAATTCAAAAATACATCAAAAAGATCATCCATCACGATCAAGCAGGATTTATTCCAGGAATGCAAGGATGGTAGAACATTCAAAAATCCATCAACATCATCCACCACATCAACAAAAAAAAGGACAAAAACCACATGATCATCTCCATAGATGCTGAAAAAGCATTTGACAAAATTCAACATCCAAGGGCTCTCTTGTCCCCTCCTGGTGTGAGCCAGGAGCTCTGCCTGTCCTCTCACTTTATCTCTCAATAAAAGTCTCCCTGGCTCTCCTAGCTTGACTGTTTGCTAAGTTCTATCTTCAACTCCGCAAACAAAAACCCCGGCATCATTTTTGGGGGCTCGTCCGGGATAACTTTGGAGAACCCGATGCTCACCACCACAAGATGGGAGCTTCCTCTTAAAGCCAGATACCCCTCTGGCATGCATTCTGAAGAACTGGGAGCAATTTGATCCCCAGACCCTGAAAGAGAAGTGCTTTATCTTCTGCACACAAGTCTGGCCTCAATATAAACTCTCTAATGGAGAGGCTTGGCCCCTGAGAGAAGTATACAATATTATAAGGTTACACAGCTAAATTTATTTTAATACAAGGAAGGAAAATAGTCAAAAGACCTGTGGACTACTACAATATGAGACTAATTTTCTAAATTTTTTTGGTGAAAATCTACTCTACTTATTGGGTTCATTATCTTAAAAAATTGGAAGGTTTTTAAACTAGACTCCTTGAAACGGAAGAAATGTATCTTCTGAAATACAGCCTGGCTTTAAATGACTGGTGCTAGAAGTGTAGTTGCTTTCATTTCCAGCCCCCTGGACACACACAGTTCCTATCAGTTCAAAGCCTTCATCGGCCCTGTTAGTCTGGGGCCATCTAAACCTTACCCCAGTTATGTAAACTGCTCACCTTTAGAGTGTACTTTTAGTGAAATAAGCTAAAAGGAAAGAAGGCAATTGGATATCAGTAACTCAAATCTTTGTATCAGTTTATCTGTCTGTGTATATGTTCTTTTATTAAAAGTATCGCTACCTGTAGTCATTATGTCCCAATCTGTATGTTTGTGTGTCCAAACATGTAAATGAAAGACTTTTCTACCTCCGGATGGTATTAATAAGAATCTATTTAAAGACAAAAAAAAAAAATTCAACATCCATTCATGATAAAAACTCTCAACAAAATGGGTATAGAGGCCAAGTACCTCAACATAATAAAGGCCATATATGACAAACACACAGCCAACATTATACTTAACAGCGAGAAGCTGAAAGCTTTTTCTTTAAGATCGGGAACAAGACAAGGATGCCCAGTCTCCCCACTTCTATTCAACATAGTACTGGAGGTCCTAGCCACAGCAATCAGACAACACAAAGAAATAATAGGCATCCAGATTGGTAAGGAAGAAGTTAAACTGTTCCTGTCTGCAGATGACATGATATTGTACATAATAAACCCTAAAGAATCCACTCCAAAACTACTAGATCTAATATCTGAATTCAGCAAAGTTGCGGGATACAAAATTAATACACAGAAGTCTGTGGCATTCCTATACACTAACAATCAACTAGTAGAGAGAGAAATCAGGAAAACAATTCCATCCACAGTTGCAAAAAAAGAATAAAATATCTAGGAATGAACCTAACCAAGGAAATGAAAGACTTATACTCTGAAAACTACAAGACACTCATGAGAGAAATTAAAGAAGATAACAATAAATGGAAACATATCCCATGCTCATGGATAGAAAGAATTAATATTGTCAAAATAGCCATCGTGCCTAAAGCAATCTGCAGATTCAATGCAATCCCTATCAAAATACCAACAGCATTCTTCAATGAATTAGAGCAAATCATTCTAAAATTTATATGGAACCAAGAAAGACCCCAAATAGCCAAAGCAATCCTGAGAAGGAAGAGTAAAGCTGGGGGGATTATGCTCCACAACTTCAAGCTCTACTACAAAGCCACAGTAATCAAGACAATTTGGTACTGGCACCAGAACAGACCCATAGACCAATGGAACAGATTAGAGAGCCCAGATATAAACCCAACCATATATGGTCAATTAATACACGATAAAGAAGCTATGGACAAACAATGGGGAAATGACAGCCTCTTCAACAGCTGGTGTTGCAAAACTGGACAGCTACATGCAAGAGAATGAAACTGGATTATTGTTTAACCCCATACACAAAAGTAAACTCGAAATGGATCAAGGACCTGAATGTAAGTCATAAAACCATACAACTCTTAGAATACAACATAGGTAAAAATCTCCTGAATATAAGCATGAGCAACTTCTTCCTGAACGCATCTGCTCGAGCAAGGGAAACAAAAGCAAAAATGAACTCATGGGACTACAACGAACTAAAAAGTTTCTGTACAGCAAAGGACACCATCAACAGAACAAAAAGGCATCCTATGGGAGAATATATTTGTAAATGACATATCCGACAAGGGGTTAACATCCAAAATATATAAAGAACTTACATGCCTCAACACCCAAAAAGCAAATAACCCTATTAAAAAATGGGCAGAGGAGCTGAACAGATGCCTCTCCAAAGAAGAAATTCAGATGGCCAACAGACAACGAAAAGATGCTCCACATCACTAATCATCAAGGAAATGCAAATTAAAACCACAATGAGATATCACCTCACACCAGTAAGGATGGCCAGCATCCAAAAGACGAAGAACAATAAATGCTGGCGAGGACGCGGAGAAAGGGGAACGCTCCTACACTGCTGGTAGGAATGTATGCTAGTTCAACCATTGTGGAAAGCAATATGGAGGTTCCTCAAAAACTAAAAATAGAAATACCACTTGACCCGGGAATCCCACTCCTTGGAATTTACCCAAAGAATACCACTTTTCAGATTCAAAAAGACATATGCACCCCTATGTTTATCGCAGCACTATTTACTATAGCCAAGATATGGAAGCAACCTAAGTGTCCATCAATAGATGAATGGATAAAGATGTGGTACATATACACAATGGAATACTATTAAGCCAAAAGAAACAATCCTACCATTTGCAACAACATGGATGGAGCTAGAGGATATTATGCTCAGTGAAATTAGCCAGGCAGAGAAAGACAAGTGCCAAATGATTCCCTCATTTCTGGAGTATAACAACGAAGGAAAACTGAAGGAACAAAATAGCAGCAGACTGAGAGACTCCAAGAAGGAACTAGTGGTTACCAAAGGGGAAACATGTGGGAGAGTGGGTGGGGAGGGTGGGAGAAGGGGATTGAGCGGTATTATGTTTAGTACACATGGTGTGGGGGATCACGGGGTAAACAGTGTAGCACAGAGAAGGCAAATAGTGAATCTGTGGCATCTTACTACACTGATGGACAGTGACTGCATTGGGGTATGGGTGGGGACTTTATAATATGGGTAAATGTAGTAACCACATTGTTTTTTCATGTGAAACCTTTGTAAGAGTGTATACCAATAATACCTTAATAAAAAAAAAAAAGAATTGAGGGTAAGTTAAGGAAGTTCTGGGACAATTATCAAATGTCCAGACATTTGCACTATGGGAGAACCTAAAGGAGAAAAGAAGTAAGTAGAAAACTTACTTGAAGAGTTAATAGCTGAAAACTTCCCTAACCTAGGGAATAAAAAACACATCCAGATCCAGGAAGCAGAGAGAGCCACCAACAAGACAAACCCAAGGAGGCCCATACCAAGACATAACATAATTAAAATATCAAAAGATCAAAGAAAAAGAGACTCTTAAAAGCAGCAAGAAAAATGCAATGCGTTACCTACAGTGGAAACACCATAAGGCTATCTGCTGATTTTTCAGCAGAAACTACAGGTCTGAAGGAAGTGGCATGACATATTCAAAGTGCTGAAAAAGAAAAACCTCCAGACAAGAATACTCTACCCAGCAAAGTTATTCAGAATGGAAGGGGAGATAAACAACTTCATAGATAAACATAAGTTAAAAGAAAGAGTTCACTACCATTAAACCAGTCTTACAAGAAATGTTAAAGGTTTAAGAGGAAAAGAAAAGACCCTAACTAGAAAAAGAAAAATATGAAACTGCAAATTTCACTGGTAAAAGCAAACATATACCTGGAGGTAGTAAATCAATCAATTTAAAGCCAGTATAAGGTCAAAAAGATAATAGTGTAATCAATTACATCTAAAATTTAGTCAAAGAAACCACTAAATAAAACAGTGTAAAAGAAGAAATCATATATATGAAGTGCATAAGAGGGAGAGTAAAAATGTAGTGCTCTTAGAATGCATTCGAACTTAAGTGACCAACAACTTATCCCAGATTGCTATACATGCAAAATGTCATATAAGAACCCCATGGTAATCACAAGGCAAAAACCTATAAAGGGATACACAAAAAAACAAAGAAAAGGTAATCTAAACGTAACACTAAAAGAAGTCATAATGCAAGAGGGGAAAGCAAAAGAGGAAGACAGGACCAGAGAAGAACAATAACAATAAAACAGGAAACATTTAACAAAATGGTAATAACTACATATCTATCAACAATTACTTTAAATGTCTATGGACTAAATGCTCCAATCCAAAGGCATAGGGTGACTGAATACATAAAAAGAAAAAAAATCCATTTGCTGCCTACAAGAGACTCACTTTCGATCTAAAGACACACACAGACTGAAACTGAAGGTATGGAGAAAGGTATTCTATGCAAATTTTTAAAAATGCTGAAGTAGCAATACTTACACAAAATACACTTTAAAAAAAGACTGTAACAAGAGACAAAAAGGACATTATATAATGATTAAGGGCACAATCTAGCAAGAAGATATAAAACTGTAAATATCTACACACCCAACAGAGAAGCCTCTAAACATATAAAGCAAACATTAACGGACATAAAGGCAGAGATTGACAGCAATACAATAATACTAGGGGATACTGACACCCCACTTACATCAATGGACAGATCATCAAGACAGAAAATCAACAATGAAACAGTAGATTTGAATGACACATTCAACCAAATGGAATTAACAGATATATACAGAACATTACATGCAAAAACAGTAAAATATAAATTCTTTTCAAACGCACATGGAACATTCTTCAAAGCAGATCATGTTAGGCCACAAAGCAAATCTCAATAAATTTAAGAAGACTGAAATCCTATCAAGCATCTTTTATGAGTATAACAGTATGAAACTGGACATCAATTACAAGAAAAAATTAGAAAAAGCTAAACATGTAGAAGCTAAACAGCATACTACTAAATAACTAATAGGTCATCAAAGAAATCAAAGGAGAAACAAATAAATATTTGAAGAATAATGAAAATAGAAATATAATGGTTTAAAATTTCACAGTGCAGAAAAAGCAATGCAAAAAGGGAAGTTGATAGCAATATAGGCCTACCTCAAGAAGCAAAAAATATCTCCAACAATCTGACACCTAAAGAAACTATGAACAAAGCCCAAAGTTAGAAGATATGAAGATCAGAGCAGACAAAAATGAAAGAGACCAAAAAAAATGCAAAAGATCAATAAAAATAAACAAAATTGATAAACCTTTAGCTAGACTCATCAAGAAAGAAGACTCAAATAAAATCAGAAATGAAAAAGTTACTACTGACACCACAGAACTACAAAAGGATTTTAAGAGAGTATTACAAAAAATCGTAAGTCCAATAAATTGGACAACTTAGAAAAAAATGGATAAATTCCTAAAAAATACAATATTCCAAAACAGAATGAGGAAGAAATAGAAAAACTGAACAGACCAATTACCAGTAACAAAATTGAATTGCGAATCAAAAAATGCACAACAAACAAAGACCCAGGATCAGAGAGCTACATGGGTAAATTCCACCAAACATTTAAGAAGTGCTGATACCTCTCTTATTCAAACTATACCAAAAAACTGAAGAGGAAGGAAAGCTTCCAAACTCATTCTATGAGGCCAACATCACCCTGGTACCAAAACACACAAAGATACTATAAAAAAATAAAATTACACACCAATATCCCTGATGAACACAGACACAAAATCTTCAACAAAATATTAGCACATCAAATAAGAAAATACCCTAAAAATATCATTTGCCATGACCAAGTAGGATTTATTTCAGGGATGCAAGTATGTTCAATATCCATAAATCACTTGATATGATCCATTTACATTAACAAAAGGATAGAGACCATATGATCATGTTAATATATAGTGAAAAAGCATTTGACAAAGTTAACGTCTATTTGTGAAAAAAAAAGTCAACAAAGTGGGTATAGAGGGCACATATTTCAACAATAAAGGCCATATGTGAAAATTCTACAGCTAACATCATACTCAATGGCAAAATGCTCCAAGATTTTCCTCCAAGATCAGGAACCAAACAAAAAAGCCTAATCTTATCACTTCTATTCAACATAGTCCTAGAAGTCCTGGCCTCAGCAATCAACAAGGAAAAGAAATAAAATGTATCCAGATTGGTAAGGGAGAAGTAAAACTATCACTATTTGCAGATGACATGATACTATATATAGGATACCCTAAGGACTCCCTAAAAAACTATCTAATAAATGAATTTAGTAAAGTCCCAGGATACAAAAACCAATGTACAGAAATTTGTTTTTCTATTTACAAATAATGAACTAGCAGAAAGAAAAATTAAGAAAACAATCCCATTTATAATTGCATCAAAAAGAATAAAATACCTGGAAATAAATCTAACCAAGGAGGTGAAAGACCTGTACTATGAAAAGTATAACACACTGATGACACAAATTGAAGAAGACAAATAAATGGAAAGCTATCCCATACTAATAAATAGGAAGAATTAATATTGTTAAAATGTCCATATTGCACAAAGCAAGCTGCAGATTCAGTGCAATTCTTATCAAAATACCAACGGCATTTTTCACAGAACTAAAGCAAATATTCCTACAATTTGTACAGAACCACAAAAGACCCTGAATAGCCACAGCAATCTTGAGAAAGAAGAACAAAGATATCACACTCCCTGATTTCAAGCTGTACTACAAAGCTATAGTAATCAAAACAGTATGGTACTGATAAAAGAACAGACACACAGACCAAGGTAACAGAAGAAAGAGCCCAGAAATAAACCCACACTTACATGGTCAATTAATATACGACAAAAGAGGGAAGAATATACAATGCGGAAAAGACAATCTCTTCAATAAATGGTGCTGGGAAAGCTGGACAGTTACCTGCAAAAGAATGAAACTTGATTACTGTCATACACAAAAATAAATTCAAAATGAATTAAAGACACAAAGGTAAGACCTGAAGCCCCAGAAGAAACTCCTAGAAGAACACATGGACAGTAAGCTCCTAAACATTGGCATTTCTGGATATGTCTCCCTAGGCAAGGTAAGAAAAGCAAAACTAAGCAAGTGGTACTAACCAAACTAAAAACCTTCTGCATAGTAAAGGAAACCATCAACAAAATGAAAAGACAACCTACTGTGAGGAAGAACATATTTGCAAACAACATATCTGATAAAGGGTTAATATCCAAAATATATAAAAAACTGATATAATGCAACATCAAAAAAAAATCTGATTAAAATATGAGCAGAGAACCTGAACAACATTTTACCATACAGTTAGTTGACACATGAAAAGATGCTCAGTATCACTAATCATCAGGGAAATGCAAATCAAAACCACAATGAGATACTATCTCAAACAAGATACAATGGCTAATGTCAAAAACAAAAGAAATAACAAGTGTTGCTGAGGCTCGCACTGTTGGTGGGAACAAATTTATGCAGCCACTATGGAAAATGGTATGGAGTTTCTTCAAAAAAAAACAAAAAAATAGAAATAACATAGGACTCAGTAACTCTACTTCCAGGTATTTACTCAAAGAAAACAAAATCACTAACTGAAAAAGAAATATGCACCCTATTTTTACTGCAGCATTACTTACAGTAGCCAAAATATGGAAACAACCCAAATGTTCATCAATAGATGAGTGGATGAGAAAGATGTGGTAATATACAAAATGGAATATTACTCAACCATAAAAAAGAATGTTGCTATTTGCAACAACATGGGTGGTCCTACAGGGTATTATGCTAAATGAAATAACTAACTCAGAAAAAAGCAGATACCATATGATTTCACTTATATAATCAATCTAAAAAAATGAAATAGACTCATAAATACAGAGAACAAACTGGTGGAAGCCATAGGGGAGGGGGCTCATAGTACAGGTAAATAGGTGAAAGGGTTAAAGAGGTATAAACTTCCAATTTTAGAATAAGTAAGTCACAGGGGATGAAAAGTACACCATAGGGAGTATAGTCAATATCTTTGCATAGTGACAAATGGTAACTACACTTACATGAAAAGCATTTCGTACCACATGTAACTGTCAAATCACTATGTTACACACCTGAAACCAGTATAATTTCGTATTATCAACTACATTTCAATAAAAAAATTTTCCACAGGCTTCATACAACAATATCCTGATTTATTCAAAATTGCCAATATGTCCATCAACTAATGAAACAAATTGTGGTATAGTGATACAACAGAGTACTACTGAACAAGAAAAGAAATACTGAAATATGCAACAACTCAGAATAACATCAAAAATACTATGTAACAGAAGCCAAGAACAGAACACCATATACTATATGATACCATATATGAAATTCTAGGCTGAGCAAAAAGTAATCAATGGTTTAAAAGAGAAAAAGAGAAGAGCATATGCCTGGGGGGCAGGGGTAAGGAGGATGGGATTAATTGGAAAGGGTCACGAGGAACTTTCTAGGGTGACAGAAATGCCCAGTGTCTTGAGTGAGGAGTGTAACACTGACATAAACATTTGTTTCAAAATTAAGCAATTATGGGCATTACAATGTATGTAAATTTTACCGAAAAAAATCTAAGGGGGAGATTGGATTAAAGATGGCAACATAAGAGGTGAGACAGAGGCTTCCTCCTAAAACTGCACATAACATGAAAATATCATTAATAAAACTAATCTTGAAAGAGCAACAGGAAAGAGGGCTGCGCCAGACTGCATACACCTGGAGAAAAGAATAAACCTCATGGAACAGGGCACCAACACTGCACCTCTGCAATACCCGACATTACTCCAGAGACTGAGCAGCAACAGAGAGCAGAGCTTCTGGGCACTAGAGGGCGACACATACAAAAATGAAACATCAAAGGAACCTGGTTCAAAGCAAAATTATGAATACAACAACAGAGAAAGATTCAAATGAAATCGACCTCATGGATGTTCCTGAAAGAGATTTCAAAACAAATATCATCAACATGCTCACAGAAGTCCAGAAAAATATTCAAGAACTCAGGAATGAATTCCGGTTAGAGATTCAATCATTACAGAACACAGTATCAGAAATGAAGCAATGGAAGGTTTTAAAAGCAGACTAAATACGGTGCAGGAGACAATAAATGAAATAGAAATTAGAGAGGAGGAATACAAAGAAGCTGAGGTACAGAGAGAAAAAAGACTCTCTAAGAATGAAAGAATATTGAGAGAACTGTGACCAATCCAAAAGGAACAACATTCGCATTATAGAGGTACCAGAAGAAGAAGAGAGAGAGAAAGGGATAGAAAGTATCTTTGAGGAGGTAACTGCTGAAAACTTCCCCAGTCTGGGGAAGGAGATAGGCTCTCAGGCCATGGAGGTGCACAGATCTCCCAACACAAGGGACCCAAGGAAGACAACACCAAGACATATAGTAATTAAAATGGAAAAGATCAAGGATAAAGACAGACTATTAAAAGCACCAGAGAGAGAAGTCAGATCACATACAAAGGAAAGCCCATCAGGCTACCATTAGACTTCTCTGCAGAAACATTACAGGACAGAAGGGACTAGCATGATATATTTAATGCAATGAAGCAGAAGGGCCTCCAACCAAGATTCCTTTATCAGGCAAGATTATCATTTAAATTTGAGGAGGGATTAAACAATTTCAAGAGAAGGAAAAGCTAAGAGAATTTACCTCCCACAAATCGTCTCTACAGTGTATTTTGGAGGAACTGCTATAGATAGAAGTGTTTCTAAGTTTTAATAGCTGTAACCACAGGTAACACAACCACAGTAAAGAAAGTAGAACAGTTAATCACTAAGCAAATGCAAAATTAAATCAACTATCCCCAAAGTCAATCAAGGGATAGACAAAGAGTACAGAATATGATACCTAATATATAAAGAATGGAGGAGGAAGAAAAAGGAGGAGAAAAAAAGAACCTTTAGATTGTTTGTAATAGCACACTAAATGAGTTAAATTAGACTCTTAGATAGTAAGGAAGTTAACCTTGAACCTTTGGTAATCACGAATCTAAAGCCTGCAATGCAATAAGTCCATACCTCCTGATAATCACCCTAAATGTAAATGGTCTGAATGCACCAATCAAAAGACACAGAGTCACTGAATGGATAAAAAAACAAGACCCATCTATATGCTGCCTACAAGAGACTCACTTTAAACCCAACCACATACACAAACTAAAAGTGAAGGGATGGAAAAAGATATTTCATGCAACTAATAGGGAGAAAAAACTAGGAGTTGCAGAATTTAACTGACTTTCAAAACAAAGAAAGTCACAAGAGACAAAGAAGGACTTTACATAATGATAAAGGGGTCAATCCAACAAGAAGATATAACCATTATAAATATCTATACACCCAACACAGGAGAACCTACATATGTGAAACAAATACTAACAGAATTAAAAGGACAAATAGAATGCAATGCATTCATTCTAGGACACTTCAACACTCCACTCACTCCAAAGGACAGATCAACCAGACAGATAATAAGTAAGGAGACAGAGGCATTGAACAACACATTAGAACAGATGGACCTAACAGACAGCTACAGAACTCTACAACCAAAAGCAGCAGAATACACATTCTTCTCAAGTACACATGGAACATTTTCAAGAATGGATCATATACTAGGCTACTAAAAAGCCTTGGTAAATTCAAAATGATTGAAATTGTACCAACCAGTTTCTCAGACCACAAAGGTATGAAACTAGAAATAAATTACACAAAGAAAATGAAAAATCCCACAAACACATGGAGACTTCACAACATGCTCCTAAATAACCAATGGATTAATGACCAAATAAAAACAGAGATCAAGCAATATATGGATACAAATGACAACATAATTCAACACCACAAAATCTGTGGGACACAACAAAGGCCGTGCAACACAGGCCTACCTCAGGAAAGAAGAACAATTCCATATGAGCAGTCTAAACTCACAATTAACAAAACTAGAAAAAGAACAAATGAGGCCCAAAGTCAGTAGAAGGAGGGAAATAATAAAGATTACAGCAGAAATAAATAAAATTGAGAAGAATAAAACAATAAAAAGAATCAATGAAAGCAGGAGCTGGTTCTTCAAGAAAATAAACAAAATAGATAAACCCCTAACCAAACTTTCAAGAAAAAAAGAGTCTACACACATAAACAGAAACAGAAATGATAAAGAAAAAATCACTACGGACACCACAGAAATACAAATAATTATCTAATACAAATAATTATTAGAGAATACTATGAAAAATTATACGTAAACAAACTGGATAACCTAAAAAAAGACAACTTTCTAGGAAAATACAACTTTCCAAGGCTGACCCAGAAAGAAACAGAAAATCTGAACAGACCAATTACTAGCAACAAAATTGACTTGGTAATCAAAAAACTACCTAAGAACAAAACCCCTGTGACAGATGGCTTCACCGCTAAATTTTATCAAACATTTAGTGAGACCTAATAACCATCCTCCTTAAAGTTTTCCAAAAAGTAGAAGAAGAGGGAATACTCCCAAACTCATTTTATGAGGCCAGTACCACTCTAATACCAGGACCAAAGACACAACAAAAAAAGAAAATTACAGACCAATATCCCTGATGAACATACATACAAAAATACTCAACAAAATATTAGCAAACCGAATGTAAAAATATATCAAAAAGATCATCCATCATGATCAAGTAGGATTTATTCCAGGAATGCAAGGATTGTACAACATCTGAAAATCCATCAACATCACATAGCACATCAACAATAAGGACAAAACCACATGATCATCTCCACAGATGCTGAAAAATCATTTGACAAAATTCAACATCCACTCATGATAAAAACTCTCAACAAAATGGGTATAGAGGCCAAGTACCTCAACATAATAAAGGTCATATATGACAAACACACAGCCAACCTCATACTTAACAGCGAGAAGCTGAAAGCTTTTCCTTTAAGATCGGGAACAAGACAAGGATGCCCACTCTCCCCACTTCTATTCAACATAGTACTGGAGGTCCTAGCCACGGCAATTAGACAAAACAAAGAAATACAAGGCATCAAGATTGGTAAAGAAGAAGTTAAACTGTCCCTGTCTGCAGATGACATGATATTGTACATAATAAACCCTAAAGAATCCACTCCAAAACTACTAGATCTAATATCTGAATTCAGCAAAGTTGCAGGATACAAAATTAATACACAGAAATCTGTTGCATTCCTATACACTAACGATAAACTAGCAGAAAGAGAAATCAGAAAAACAATTCCTTTCACAGTTGCATCAAAAAGAATAAAATACCTAGGAATAAACCTAAGCAAGGAGATGAAAGACTTATACTCTGAAAACTACAAGACACTCATGAGAGAAATTAAAGAAGATACCAATAAATGGAAACATATCTCGTGTTCATGAGAAGAATTAATATTGTCAAAATGGCCATCCTGCCTAAAGCAATCTACAGATTCAATGAAATTCCTATCAAAATACCAACAGCATAACCGAAAAAGACAAGTATCAAATGATTTCACTCATCTGTGGAGTATAAGAACAAAGAAAAAAACTGAAGGAACAAAACAGCAGCAGACTCACAGAATACAAGAATGGACTAACAGTTACCAAAGGGAAAGGGACTAGGGAAGATGGGTGGGAAGGGAGGGATAAGAGGGAAAAAGGGGCATTACGATTAGCAAATGTAAGGTTGGGGCGGCATGGGGAGGGCTGTACAACTCAGAGAAGACAAGTAGTGATTCTATAGCATCTCACTACACTGATGGACAGTGACTGTAATAATGGGGTTGGTGGGGGGGACCTGATGAAGGGGGTAGTTTAATAACCATAATATTGCACATGTAATTGTAGATTAATGATACCAAAATAAATTATTTAAAAAAAATACCAACAGCATTCTTCAATGAACTGGAGCAAATCGTTCTAAAATTCATACGGAACCACAAAAGACCCCGAATAGCTAAAGCAATCCTGAGAAGGAAGAATAAAGCTAGGGAGACGGTGCTCCCCAACTTCAAGCTCTACTATAAAGCCACAGTAATCAAGACAATTTGGTACTGACACAAGAATAGAACCATAGACCAATGGAACAGACTAGAAAGCCCAGATATAAACCCAAGCATATATGGTCAATTAATATATGATAAAGGAGCCATGGATATACAATGGGGAAACGACAGCCTCTTCAACAGCTGGTGATGGCAAAACTGGACAGCAACATGCAAGAGAATTAAACTGGATTATTGTCTATTCCCATACATAGAAGTAAACTCGAAACAGATAAGAGACCTGAATTTAAGTCATGAAACCATAATACTCTTAGAAGACAACATAGGCAAAATCTCCTGAATATAAACATGAGCAACTTTTTCCTCAATGCATCTCCTCGAGCAAGGGAAACAAAAGCAAAAATGAACACATGGGAGTACATCAAACTAAAAAGCTTCTGTACAGCAAGGACACCACAACAGAACAAAAAGGCATCCCACTGTATGGGAGAAAATATTTGTAAATGACATAGACAACAAGTGGTTAACATCCAAAATATATAAAGAACTCACATGCCTCAATAACCAAAAAGCAAATAAACCTATTAAAAAATGGGCAGAGGATATGAAAAGACTATTCTCCAAAGAAGAAATTGAGATGGCCAGCATTTAATGAAAAGATGCTCCACATCACTAATTACCAGGGTAATGCAAATAAAAACCACAATGCAGTATCACCTCACACCAGTAAGGATGGCCAGCATCGAAAAGACTAAGAACAACAAAGGCTGGCGAGGATGTGGAGAAAGGGGAACCCTCCTAACACTGCTGGTAGGAATGAAGCTAGTTCAACCATTGTGGAAAGCAATATGGAGGTTCCTCAAAAAACTAAAAATAGAAATACCATTTGACCCGGGAATTCCACTCCTTGGAATTTACCCAAAGAAAACAACTTATCAGATTCAGAAAGACATATGCACCCCTATGTTTACTGCAGCACTATTTACAATAGCCAAGATATAGAAGCAACCTAAGTGTCCATCAGTAGATGAATGGATAAAGAAGATGTAGTACATATACACAATGGAATACTATTCAGCCATAAGAAGAAACAAATCCTACCATTTGCAACAACATGGATGGAGCTGGAGGATATTATGCTCAGTGAAATAAGCAGGCAGAGAAAGACAAGTGCCAAATGATTTCCCTCATTTGTGGAGTGTAACAACAAAGCAAAACTGAAGGAACAAAACTGCAGCAGACTCACAGACTCCAAGAAGGGACTAGTGGTTACCAAAGGGGAGGGGTGTGGGAGGGTGGGTCTGGAGGGAGGGAGATGGGATTGAGGGGTATTATGTTTAGTACACATAGTGTGAGGGGTCACGGGAAAACAGTGTAGTATAGAGAAGGCAAATAGTGAATGTGTGACATCTTTTGGACAGTGACTGCAATGGTGTATGGGTGGGGACTTGATAATATGGGTAAATACAGTAACCACATTGTTTTTTCATGTGAAACCTTCATAAGAGTATATATAAATAATATCTTAATAAAAAATAAAAAATAAAAATAAAAAATCTAATGGGGTGTGGAGAGTTGATAGAGGTACTACTAAAACAAAAAAGGCATAGTATTGTTAAAACTAGTTGATAAGCACATGGGGGTTCATTATATGATTTTTATCTGTTTGATATTTCATAAGATAAGGTTTTTTTAAAAATAATATCTCCTCAGTGGGGGAATAGAATTGGTAATCAGTGTGCTTCACATAAATTAGAATCTCTTATTAAGGCATTCCCTCAACTTTTATTTTATATGCTGAATAAAATTCACATAAATTAGAATCTCTTATTAAGGCATTCCCTCAACTTTTATTTTATATGCTGAATAATCGGTCTTTTATGCTTTCTTTAATTTTATCATACTCAGCACCTCACCTTGAAATCTGTGGATGTTTTCCACATCTCATTTATTTACTACTTACTACCTATAGGGAGAAAAGGGCTGGAGAACACTACTTTAGTCCCAACTACGTGCCTGGCACATTGCTACCTACTTTGAATACATTACCTAACTTATATCTCAAAACTGAATTTAGCATTTAAAAATGTAATCTTATTTGTTTACTTATGTCCTCCCTCATCAGAATTTATGGTCAACGGCAACATGGATATGATCCTGTTCACTATTTCTTCAGATATGGCACACAGTACATTCCAGTAAACAAGTGTGAATAAAAAAAAGTATTATCAGAGTTCACAAATACTCCACTTAACTCTCTTTCTGATAGTGAAAGTCATCCCCTACTCGTTATATCCAGCTTGTTCGGTCTTTAATCTTATTGGCATCTATATCAACTGCTGTAATGTATTTGTTTCAAGTGTCCTAGAATGATCTATTTGAGAACCTCACATTTTCTCTTATTCAAAAATGTAAGCATAAAAATATTTTAATACAGTAAATCAATTTATATATTTCAGCATATCTTTTATGATGTGTGATTTCTATATGTACTGTTACTTTTTGTGATCTTATTCATACGGATAACGAAGATAATCCTAATGCTTGATAGTCTCATTCTGTAACCATCATTATAAAGCTGAAAAACCTTGGCAAATTGAGAACCGAGAGTTCCTTACACAGAGTAAACTGCAGTTAATAGATTTATAGTAACTGATCAATTTCATTCCAAAAGAATTTATCTAACAAAGCACCTACACATATGAAATCAAATAGTTCTGTTCACTGGCATACAGAAAATCTAACTTTGTTTAGGAGGGCACTCTTCAGTAAATATTTTGGGGCCTTGTTTATCAGAAAAACCACCAATACCTCAGATTAGAATTAAGAGTTCCACTTCAATTTTGAATAATTTTTTTGTTCTTAAACATCCTCAAAACATCCATAACGTTAAAAAATAGGAGGGAGGGGAGAACAAATGTTATTACTGATATTGTTATATACTAAAATTGAGTAAAATAGCTGCTAACAAACAGCAAGTCAGTTGTCAAGACCAAAATTTTTCCCCATCAGTTAAACCAAATATTCTACCCAAGACCTTGGTAATTACGTTTCTCTGACCAACTAAAAAACTTTAAAAAAGGATTTTCTAACATTCTAAGGTAGAAAGCAAGAGAGAAGTAGGTATCAAGAGAAATAGAAAATCACTCATAAAGACATTATACATATAAAATTTTATTATTTGAAAAACAGTTCACAAATGTCTTACATATATTGCTTGCCACAGATTCAAATCCAAGCTCTCCCAGATGCCATTTATGTCCATAGATAACAACTTAAAAAATATTTAATTCAAATGTACCAAATGAAGCAAAGGGCTTAGAAATAGGAGTTTCAAAGTAAATACTCTAGAGTCACAGCAAACAGATCTGACCTTTTCAAGTGGCTTTCCCAAAGAGTTTCCAATCAGTTTCCAGTCATTCAAGACCTCTTCAACTTTGGAAATAAACCTAGGAAGGAGCAAAAAACTCTCTAAATATGCACAGCACATTTTTTACTATTGTTACACAATTTCATTTAAAAAGGACTTTTTTATATTTTAACATTTTATCAGAGAAGACTCAGTAAGTTTTGTATTGTTTATGGATGTGGAATAAAATGGAAATTATCTTATTTAGCCCAAGAATTCTTAGGTTTTGATTTTTTTTAAGTCTACTGCTTACCCAACAAAGGCATTCTGTCTTCTATAATTAATAAATCTCTCTATATTAAAATGAATATAATAAGTTTAGGACAGAAGTAAAAACCAATAGACTAAAATGATACTATTAAGGGAAATTATGAAACCAATAATCTTTTCCCTAACCTCAAAATAATTTATCTAAATTAACTTTTCCTTTAAAGATATTTAGGAATTCCCTGATTTGACTCCCCCTACCCCCAAAAAGAAAAACATTTGGAACTTGGCTCATTAAGATAAAACAAGCTTTAAGGGATAGCTGGCATAAAACTACAAGTATAGTGGTCAGTTTTAAGGAATAATTGACAGAATTTTAAACTATTCACTATCTAATCTTTAAATATATTAAAAAGAGAATGAATTTAAACCAGCAACATGCTCAATATCAGCAAATGAAAACCCAAATCTCAGTGTAGTAAACACATATTTAAAAGACACCTTCAGAAGATTTACTCCTCTAAGTTGACTACTTATATAAAAGTATGATGCAATCTAACAGCAACATTGCTCTCCTAAAACTCCTACATAGTATTGCTAGAGTACTACAGTTAATTCTAGTCAAAATATATTCAGACATCAGATTTTTTCTTCATTGACATAAATCATTAATTACATTTCTGTTCTAAGATAGTAATGATAAACCTGGGTTGTTACAATTCAACTGAACTTTCTAATTAATTCCTCTTTGTAATTAAAGATAGTATTACATTGACAGACAGTGACTGCAATGGAGGGGGTGAGGTCTTGATAATATGGGTGAATGCTGGACCACTGTTTTGTGTATGTGAAACAATCATATGATTGTATATCAATGGTACTTTAACAAAAAATTTTTTAAATTAAAAATGAAAGGTAGTATTAATATACTAATTCACTTTTGGTAAGGGTTAGCAAAAGGTAATTATCAGTTTTGAAAATGAGTACTCTAGAAATAAGTTAACATTTTTACACACAAAAAAATTTTAACTATATACTTACGTGATTTGTGAGCAAATATTTGCATGTGAAATGTACACTGCATTTACAAATAGTAAAGAACTGTTAGCTACCTAAATGTTCAACTGCAACAGTTGTAAATTAACAGTATATTCATTCAATGGACTAAAATGCACCTATTAAAAAGCTTGTTTTGAAGATGACTTGAGGAAAGAAGAAAATTTTCATGGTAAATGAAAACATGGAAGCTACAGAAATAAATATTAATACAAATTGATACAAAGTTTACAACACACACAGATTAGGGGGAATTTTCTCAAAATAATAGTAGCTATCACAGGTGATTTTTTTAGTTATTCTACTATGAGTGATTATTATAATAAAGAATTTTAAAGCATAGATTTCATAGTAAAAGAAAGAACATCTTAAAATACTTGCTGTATGAACTGTAACTACTAGCTAAAATAGAAAAATTGCACTCTATCCTGAAAATAGAGATTTGACTAGAAAAATGTAGTAACTTTATCCCAGAAAATGCTCTCCAGATATCAGCTGAAGGGTCATTTCCTCTGACTTCTCATTCTATATTAGGTTCCTTTGTTACACACTCTTATAAAACCAGGTATCTTTCCCTTCTCAGCTCTTATTTCCGTTGTAATTGCAGACTCATTGGTACTATTATGTGATTCATATCTGTCTACTAGACTGTACATTAAGAGCAGAAAACATGTTTTTATTGACCATCATATCCCTAATACCCTGCATGGTACTTATTGTGCTTGACACACAGACACTCAATAAATATTTCTTCAGTGGATAATGGATAAAAAGTGTTCTGGGCTTCTATTTAGTCCTCTCAGTAAGTTATCTGTATGACTTATACTGACTACACCTTTCATTCAAACATTAAACTTTGAGTCCAAAGTCTTAACATTTCTCCATGAATTTTAAAACACTAGTGTTGCTCTATAAACAAAAGCATAAAAGCCAAAAGCTAAATTTCCTACCCTGTGGTAGTTCTAATAACTGTTAAAAATTACTTCCATATGAGAAGCTAAAGGATTTAATATTCCATTTCAGGATATTGTAAATATTTAGGTAGGGAAAAGTGATCATTTTCCTATTCAGTACTCTGATGTTTCCTCCCCCTACCATCCAAGATTTAGGTTACAATTTCTAACTACCGTCAAGATAGCAAGTTGTTATTTCAAACTGAACAGATCGAAAACTGCATTCTTCTTACTTTGCCACTTTCTTAACTGTGATCTTTAAGGCAAGAAACTGCAGTTTCATGTTTGATTCTTTCTACTTTTACATTTCATCAAATCTATCTACCTAAATCTTCTTCGAAATGTCTTACAATCCTTGCTCCTATCCTCTCATTCTCTCCAGTCGCCAAGCACCAACCTAACTATGGATAAAAGTCAGTCACTCACCTTTATTTTACCCCACGTCCTGAAACATCACCACTTTGCCACTCTAAAATCAAGGGTCTGTCACTATTGTACTTTAATGGTTCTAAGTGCGGTCTCCTGACCAGCAAACATCAGCATCACCTGGGTATTCATTAGAAATGCAAATATTGGGGTCCAACTCAGACATAATCAGAAACTCGATTCTGATGCACACTGAAGTTTGAGAATCACTGGTCTTAAAGCACCAAATCTAGGGTTTCCTTTACTTGGCTGTGGAGGTTGTCCATAACCTGGTACTATATTATTACTCTCATTTATCTCTGTTCAATAGGTAGCTTTCACTCCAGTAAAGACACTTCTTCCTTAAATCCCAAAGGTTCATTTTCGCCTGTCTCTGCTCATGTCATGTTCCTTCTCATGTCTGACCAACTTCATTCTTTGAAGGCCCAGCTCATTTCCCATCCTTTTTACGAAAATATCTCCAACAGTTGTAATCCATAAAATATCATCCTTAAACTACTATGTTTATAGTTAGTACAAGTTGGCTTACCATTTAATTATTGGCTGTTTTGTCTTTCTAAACATGGATGGAGGGTTTGGTTTTCTCCTGTTTGTGTTCTTTTCTACTAGCATAATTCTGGACACACAGTACCTGCTCGGAAAAGCCTTGCCAGTGTGGTTATGTCTTTTTTTTTTTGGAGGGTATTACAGGTCAAATTATTAGTCCAGCTGGGATCTTTTATACTTTTCTATGTCATCAAATGACATGCCATCCACAAATTTCCTCTCCCAACCAGAGAGATTATAAATTGTTGCAACAAGCTAACTACTGACATCAACACCCAGAAAACTGAAGGGTCTCTGTGACACCGAACAGAAAACTTCTCGATCTAGGCTATCACTCCTCGACAAACTTAAACTTTCCAATTAATTTCAGTGACACAACAGTTCTGGAGTTTGACAGGCACAGGACGCCTGGGCATTACCCACTGAAATGTAACAACCTGAATCAATGCCATATGCAAACCTTTTTTTAAAAGATTCTTCTAAAGCTGGACGGATGGTGGGGGTGCGCCGACGGACACCCACCAGCACGGCGAGGCCTCCCCCTAAAGAGGGTGTATACCAGTGAACACCGCAGGAGAGCAGGCAGCTAGCTGCCAAGTTCAATAACAAACGAGTTAAACGGAAATGAAAACAAGAACGGACGTGGTAGCCGCGTAACCTGTTTCTGCGGGAGGGCACCACCAACGCCAGGGAAGCAGTCTGAGAGCAAACACAACTTTTTCTGAGAGCCGGAATCTCAGGGCTTTGCTGACGCGGCTGGGCCGGGGCTTGGCACACGCGAGACGCGGGGAAGGCCTGCAGGGCTGACCAGACAGGAGGCGGAGACCGGGGGCCCGGGGCCCACGGCAACCGGTGATGTGACTCACCTTTCCCATTCCGAGGCAGTGGTGAAGTCCGTGATCTCAAATACCTCCGACTCGGGCTGCGGGAAGGAAAAGGAAAGAGGCTGAGCGCCGCGGCGCTGGCGCGGAGGAGCGAACTTAGAGACACGGACAAGCAGGGAACAGAGACCTCACCTCACTGTCGGCCGCCATCTTGAGGAGCGCCGGGCCGGGCGCTAGGGCTGCCGGGAAGAACGGGAGGGCGGGGAAGGAGGAGAAGGAGGAGAAGGAGGAGAAGGAGGAGAAGGAGGAGAAGGAGGGCGGTGGGCGGGGCCTTGCGCAGCCCCGCCCCCGAGGTCGCTGCCTGGTGCAAGTCCTGCTCAGAAAAGTCTTCAAGGCTGAAATCACCAGACTGGGGCGGGCAGTCCGGGGGGGATTGCTTTGAATTTGAAATCTGACTGTAATGAATTCAGGGAGGGAACAGAAGCAAGGGGGTAAGACGAGTCCCCAGATTCCTGTGGCCCAGACTGTGCTAAAAAACCTGAAGCACATTGAGTTTGTTTTCATTCAAACTGTTTTGTTTGCAACCTCTGTTTACTGATTATAAGTCACTGGGCTAGGTGCTGTAATATTTACGGTCCCGACCAACTCTCAAAGATTTTCATCATTTGGTTAAGTCAATAAAATCATCATGCTAGTTATCTGGTTTCTGGGAGGAGCAACATGCTGTTCAGTGAATACTTCAGTTTTTAAGCCATTGAACAGAAGTTGCCAGCTAGCAGTTAGTAATTACATCTTATACATACTGAAGTATTTACAGGCGAAATGATGCCATGTCCAGGATTTGCTTGAAGTTAATGGGATGAGGAAGTTGGTAGGGCTAGGAATAAAACAGGATTAGCTATGAGTGAGTACTTGTTTAAGACAGTAATGGATACATGCGTGTTATACTGTTCTGTGTACTTAGGGCTGAAATTTTTCATAATTAAAAGTTAAAAAAATTAAATCTCATTTAATGATTTTTGCAACCCACAAGAAGGAATTTGGGGATAGAGAACTAAGAAATTCAGCATAAGTGATACAAAAATGTAATCTTAGAATAAGAGTTAAAGATATCAAAATTTGGTGATACAAATAGAGCAGATGAGAAAACTAAGGTTAGAAGAATTTTGACCACAGATAATGATTGCTAGCGCCAAGCCTTAAACCCCTGACTTTTGATGTTCCTTCTGGTTTCTGGTGTAGTGTCCGCTAGGCTAGTGGGGGTGTGAGTTACTACTGCAGCAGTCTTTCCCAAGAGGTCTCAACTTGCACCTTCCTTCATGTACAAGCATTTATTATACCCCTGCTATAAGCCAATCACCATGTTGGGCTTCAGGAGTATATGGCATATGTATATATATGTATATATGGTCCCTGACTTCAGGGAAATCAGGGTCTAGGAGGGGGAAACTGGAAATTTGCTGAGCAAACGGAAAGAAGAGGTGCTACATGGGCCAGCATCACTGTTAGCAACATGGAGGTTAACGGTAACCTTGACAAGAAGGATCTTGGAGGAGAGCTGAGGGATGAGATGGGGGCAGCCAGTTTTGGGGTGGGGAAGGTTTCTAAGCAGAGGGAACAGCATGGCCAGGGGCCAAAGGTGGGAAAGGCTTATCTGTCTAATGAACTGAAAGAGGGCACTGAGAGCACAGTATGAAGCTGGAGAGGTAGGCATGGGCCAGGTGAGACACAGCCTCCTGGACCGAGGCCGGGCTGTACTCGAAGCACAACGAGAGTCACTGAAATGCTTTAAGCAAGGGAGCAATGGGACGCGATTTACATCTTGCAAATGTCTGGGTGCTAACTGAATGGATTCGGCAAGGGGGAGACGTAGGAGCAGCTGGTGACTATGAAAGCACCCACTGAGAGATGGTGTGCAGGCTGTGACTACAATGGTCCACAGCAGATGAGGTGAACTTATTTGATAAGTATTTGATACACAGTAGAGAGGACTTGATGATGAGTGAATATACAGATTAAATAAAAAAAGGAATCAAAGATAACTTCTGGGGTCCTGATCTAAGTAACTATGGCAGGATGACACCATTGCCCAAGAGGATGAAAACTGGAAGAAGCAAGGCGACTACTGTCTGGCTTGCCAAATGTTAAGTTTGACAGGCTCATGAGATATTCAAGGGGAGTTGTCAAGGAGAAAATTGGGTATAAGAATAGGACTCAGAGGCAAGACCGGGGTGAGGATATAAATTAGGGAGTATTTTTAAATCATAAGAATAGATCATTTAAGAAGATAATACAGAAGAAGAAAAGGAGCCTCATATAAAGGTGTCTTGCCAATGGGTTTCAGCCCCAGGCAAGTTCACTGTGGATTCAATGAGACCGAAAAAATGACAGTGGAACATTTTTGGGGTGAAAGGGTTTATACTGAACTTTATCCCCACCATGGCAGGTCAATCACTAGAATCCTGTCCACTCAGAACAAGTCTGATTCAGCAACCCAGGCTCTGCCTCTGGGCCTCTCTGGCCCCGCATCTGTCTCAGTCTCTGTCCTTGGTGCTGCCACCACTCCAGTCTCTGCTCTCCTCCAGCCGTGTCACCATGTCACCCAGAGCATTGGGTGTAACCCTTTATATACAGTCAATAACAACATATTGCCCACACATGTGTAGTGAGTAAGTGGACCAGGGCCAGGTGAAAATCCTGGCCATAGGGACCTTTACTTTCTCCGCAAAAGACCTGAACAAATTTTTAATGTTTAGAGAATGGATAAAAGAAGTGTATCCAATGAGATGACAGGAGTGGCTGTAGAGAAGTAGGAAAAAAAGGAAAGAGAGATGGTACAGAACCCGAGACAGGAGAATGCTTCAGAATGGTAAATACTGACTGTGGGGAAGTTGGGGTTCCTATGGCCAGGATCCTCACTGAACTTAAACCACCTGATGATGTAACTGGCCTGTTGCTAGGCTACCGCTTCCACACCTTTAGGCAATAAGCTATTACTGTGCTATATAGAGAGCTCGGCCCAGTGCTCTGGGTGGGGGCAGAGATGCTAGTGCTCGACCTACAGCCAGGAGAACAAGCCGGGTAATAAACCTTTCACCCCAAAGAATGTTTTTGCTGTCAATTTCTTTGGTCACACTAAACCCATAGCGAACTTGCTCAGGGCTGAAACCCATTGGCAAGACACTGACTGTTGCTGAAAAGCAGGTAAGAAAGGAACGTTGGGTCAAGGGTGATGGTTGTTGTTTCTTGGGATTTTTTTGCTTGATGGTCTTTAAGGCAGAGGAAAGTAGATGTTTGTATACTGGCGATAATAATCTAGGAGAGGGAGGGATTGATGATGAGGGGAGAAGGAAGAAGACTGAAATTTTGACAAGATGAAAGGGGAGGAAATCCACAGAGCTGGTGGCCACACACCACTCACATCACGTTCTGGAGGCCTGCTTCCGGAGGCGCCCCCTGCGGAGATCCCCCCGTGAGTAGCTCCCCCTAGAATCGCGCAGCCGGGTGGTACCAGGAACGCAGGGCACGTGTAGCAGGAGGGAATGAAGGCTATGTGGTGAGGCTGGCTTTTTTTGAGAAGGGAAAGAAAGGAAGAAAAATATGGATTTGCACATATAAAAGGAAAAGAATGCCTTGTTCACTTAACTTTTAAAGACTCTCACCAAGTGAAATAAGTATGTAGATTTTAAGGTCAGGAAAATCCAAGTTCAGCTATTTACTAACTACATAACTTTGAGCAAATTACTTAATTCCTCTAAACCTCAGTTTCGTCATTAAAATGGGACTTGTAATTTCTCCTATGGCATAGGATTGTGGCAAAGATTAACTTCTATGTACATATAAGACGGTTGTCCTGGCATGTAGTAGGGGATCGATTATGCTAGCGACATTTATAGTGAATATCCTATGAATGTCATCGAGTGCTACTCACACGTAAGGCCTTCCTTTTCCCTCTTCTTGCTTGGCTGTGAAGAAGTCTCAGTACAGACCAAAAGCAGAAACTAAAAAGAATCACAGACTTTGCTGCCTGAAGTTAAATTTAAGAGACTGTATAAAGCAGTCTTATCAGGTTGCTAGGTAAAGTTTTCTTCAAAGATATTTTTGGCTGCTTGTCTTCTCCCTGGAGAAACTTTTAAAATAAGTTATTTGTTAAAGCAAAGTGTGAAGCCAGGATGCTGATGATGTAAAATACCCACGGGAGAAACACTTTTATTAGATTTTTCACTGGTTCACAAAGCAGAAAGATGTATTTCTTCAGTATTAAGAGCTGTTTTGCTACACATTCAAAGGCAAAGGCCTTTCCATGTGAGCATGTCTCCTCTCTGGCTCCATTTTCAGTCATTTCAAGGTGTTACCAATAATGGTCTCAGGGAGAGCTTTGACGTGTGGGCAATTTAAGAGCTTAGAAGCCTGGAAAAATCACCCTTGACTTAGTCCTCAGAGGAATGTGGTGGCATACCAGCTTAATTGGATCTTAGCGAGAGAGCAAACATCGTGAGAGAAGCGACAGTGAGACTACACCGTCCTCATCTACTTTGGTGGCCTTGGGCAAGGAAAATCAGGTATTTTCTATGATGCCTCCATGACAGCAATTGCAATGGAAGGTACAGTTGGAAGAGGAAGACATGGTAGAGAACAGGAAACTTTTCTTTTTTATTATAGTATCCTTGATATACAATATTATATTGGGTTCACATATACAACACAGTGGTTCAGCAGTTACACACTTATTAAATCCTCACCGCAAATAGTGTAGTCACTATCTATCAACATAGAAAGATGTTACAGAGCCATTGGCTATATTCTCCATGCTGCACGAGCATCCCTGTGACCACCTTATATTATGATTGAGATTTTTGTGCCCCTTTATCCCCCTCACCCTTCCCTACCCAACCATCCTAACCCCTCCCCAATCCTAACCTGTGTCTCTGAGTCTACTGCTGTTTTGTTCATTTTGATTTGTTTTGTTTTTAGATTCCACATAAAATGAAATCATACGGTGTTTGTCTTCCTCTACCTGGCTTATCTCACTCAGCATAATACCCTCTAGGTCCATCCATGTTGTTGCAAATGGCAGGATTTCTTTCTTTTTTATGGCTGAATATTATTCCATTGTGTGTATGTACCACATCTTCTTTATCTATTCATCTATTGATGGATGCTTAGGTTGCTTCCATATCTTAGTTATTGTAAATAATGTGGCAATAAACATCTTTTTCAAATCAGGGATTTTTTTTTTCTTCAGGTAAATTCCTAGAAGTAGTTTCTGGGTCATATGATATTTCTATTTTTGTTTTTTTGAGGAACCTCCATACTGCCTTCCACAGTGGCTGTACCAATTTACATTCACACCAACAGTGTAGGAGGGTTCCCTTTTCTCTTCATCCTTGCCAGCACTTGTTAATTTCATGTCTTTTAGATAGTGACCATTCTAACTAGTGTGAGGTGCTATCTCATTGTGGCTGAGAACAGAAAACTTTTCTAGATCAGAATTATCAGGCAGCATTTATTAATTCATTCAGTAATATTTATCCACTCTCTACTGTCATAGTACTGTGGTCACTCCTATGGAGGAATTTCAAAGAATATTTCAAAGGATATTCAAAGAATAACCCCTGCCCTCAAGGTTCTCACAATCTAAGACATAAAAAAAATATGATATGCATTAGAAAAGGATTCATGATTATCCAACTTCTTATATCTGTAAAATCAGTGGTAGGAAATATTCAGGTAAACTTTCAGAACACACACACAGTATCTTATATTCTAAATGAGTAGTCCACTATCTTGAGCTAGAAAGAGGTAAACTCACCAAGGCAAGTAATCTCCGGGCTGTTTTAAGAGAAGTGTTGCTTGACTGTCTTTTCATTTACCATACCCCCAAGATAAAATTGGTAATACAAGTTAAGCAGTGAATCCTTTCATACCCTTTCCTATGCTTTTACATACATATTTGTTTATATAAAATACATGACTTTACCTTCTTTTTAATCAGTTTTTTGCACAAATAAAATGTCTAGTACTTGATATGTGCCTTACTCATATTGACTTATTTAATACTTAACAATTACCATATGACGGAAGGTACTGTTCTTACCACACATCCTTACCTTACCAATGAATAAACTAAGGCAGGAAGTGCATAGGTAACTTGCCCAAATTGTGTACCTAGTAAACGTTAGGGCTGGCTCCTGGACATGTGCTCTGGGCCTCCTCATCACGCCACTGTCATACTGCATGCGTCATTGAGCAGCTCACTTTTCGTACTCAACGGTAAGACTTGGAGCCTATTTAGGGCATGAGATAAAGCTCTTTCCTCCTTTTTCATACTGCTACACTGCATACCAGAATTCCAAGTATTGATGTACTACTTTTTATTTAATTGTCTCCTGTGGCTTGACACAAAGACAATTTGCTGTTTAAAGCTACTTATAACATTCTTAGATGGGTGACAAGTACATGGGGGTTCATTATACTATAATGTTTATTTTGTGTGTTTGACATTTTCCACAATAAAAGTTTTCTAAAAAAAAAAATACTAGGGTAAAAATTCATTGCACCTGCATCTTTGTGATTATATGTGAGAATTACTCTAGGGCGAATACTGAGAAATGGAAATACTGGGTTGAAGAGTACGTGCATTTTAAAATATAACTGATAGCACCAGAGTGCAATGTCCCAAATGAATGTCACTGATTCACATACCCACTAATAGTGTACAAGAGGAGCCATTTTCCAACGCATTCTGTATTATCAATCTTTTAAATGTTTGCCAATGTGTTGAACAAACAAGGGTTTCATTTGCATTTCCCTGATCCCTTAAGGTTAAACAATTTTACCTGTGTTTGTTGGCCATTCATATTCCTCTATTTTTCTGTGGGATTGTATTTTTATAAAATCTTTCCCAGTGAAGATGATGTCAACTATATTTGGTTGCCAGGGCTTTAAGCGATGTTATTTTTGGCTCCATCACATAGAGTTGGAGATGCCCCTGCTCACATTCTCTTCCTGGGTTGCAAAACACCTTAGTTAAAGAATCCAGTAGCTCCTCCACTCAAAGTCACAGAAAATCCTGGTCTCTTGCTGCCAAAATTCGCTAGGCTCCTATGCCTCTTAGACCTCAATGATCTCCCTTGTCTTTCTCCTCAGTCCACTGAGATGTCTTCTTTTCTGCCACCCTCCTGCCCGCCCCCTCCCCCGAACCCCCAATTCCCTCCAGCACCTTCTAAGTGGATAAAGAGATTTGGGGCAAAGTGTTCCTAGGAAGATTGTGTTGCTTAAAAACAATAGGCCCTTTCATGGTCTTCCTGAAAAAGCTTCCACCTTTTTCCACAGTTGTCCAAAACATGAACAGGTTGAGCTTAACATGCGGAAGGTGCAGCTCACATTCAAACCACAATTGCCTCAGCAGAAAAGCTCTTTCTTGAATTAAAAAAATTTTTTGTCCTTTCCTACTCGATACGCTGGGGTTGCCCAGTCATTCCAGAATTATTCAGAGTGTTTTATTACAGCTAATGTTGGACTCCAAACTTTAGTTGTCACCCTTTTTCAAGCCCCTCTTCAGTATCTCATGTGCTAGTGCTGTTTCCTGTAATTA
This sequence comes from Phataginus tricuspis, assembly GCA_029783875.1. NCBI lineage: Eukaryota > Metazoa > Chordata > Mammalia > Pholidota > Manidae > Phataginus > Phataginus tricuspis. Next base: position 45,634,061 of record JAQQAC010010508.1, on the reverse strand, counting down.
TTTCTCTTCCTTTCTGCCTAGTCAGAATGTAATAAAAACATACTCGACTGAGAACTTGAGCTTTTCCTATAGTGAAACCAAATGCCACAGCACAGAATTCTCCACTGTGTGTTTGAGATCTCCTGGGCATATTTTCAGTTCTAGAAACATTCACTGAGAACCCTTATGTGTATAAAATACATAAACACCACAGAGGAAGCAAAGATAATTAAGACATATTCCTTGTTTCTTCAGAAACTAGAATCTAATGGGGGATAAAATAACTCTAAAACCAGGCTGACTCTGTTGAGTGTCATAACAGAAGTATGAAATGACGAAGGACTAGAGTAGATTGGAGGGAATATATTCGGACAGAGAGGCTAGTGGAGCTGGGAGGCACTGAAGCCCTCACGGGTGTGACTAAATGAAGACAAACTACTGAATGTGGTGACCACCAGAGGGAGGATTGATCCCTGTGGTATTTCTCATTGCTTCGTTTTTCTTGCTTAAGGAAATTGGTTTGTTTACTTATTGTTTTGGAATCTGAGGTTTTCAGAACCCAAGGGTGTTTCTGAAATCATACTCCACAACCCTTTTATTTCCCATTTGATAACTGGGAAAACTAAGCCCAAGTCACGCAGCTAGGTAACACTGAGGATGAAAGCTCAGCATCTATGCCTTCAGGTAGCTGTTTTTTATATGTTAATATGTATGGTCTAGGATTTAGACCACTTCACCATTCCTGGAAGCAGAAGCACCCTCCAGTTCATTCTCCGTACAACAACCAGAACAACTGTCTCTAAACAAGGAAATCAGACCATGCCAATTTTCTATTTAAAACCCATCAATGGCTTTTTATTGCCCTTGGAAAAGAATTCAAACTCCTCTCTGTGGCCTGCACGGCCCCGCCTGTTCTTGCTATGCAAACCTCCCTTCATCGGTGTGCTTGAGTCACACGCTCCACTTTGTCCTTCCAGTAAATTTAAAGGCCTTTCCCCGCCCCTCTGCACGATGCTCCTCCCAGGCTCTTCTACTTCCTGCTCATGCTCGCCCGTCTCCGCTCATGTGTCTCTTCTATAATAGCAAGAAAACATGAACGGTTTTAATCCATTTCATAAATCAAACATCCACACACCCACCGGAAGAAGCAGCAGGACGTTACCAGCCTTCACATGCTCCCAGCAACCACAGCCCCTCCTCACCATGGATATGAGCAGTACCCTGACTTCTGTGGTGGTGATTTCCCTAATATTTATAATTTTACCATGTGTAATAAAATCCCATCCATAAACAATATAGTGCAGTGTCGCCTGCCTTAAATGGAATCACTGTGTTTTTGTATCTCCTTTTATTCAATATTGTGCTTGTAAGATTCACCCATGCTATTGTGTATAGTAATGATTTGCCTATCTTACTGCTATGTGGTATCCCATCACCCCTCTGGTTCCCAGTGGGGGCGGTACTGCCCACCGGTGGGCGCTGAAGAAATCTGAGGGGGCGTTTTTGGTCCAAGACTTATTAAGGGAGCATTGGGAACCAGCCACTGCCTCGTTGGACAATACTCGCATAAATGTGATAAAAGGTTCGATTAATACTCTACAGTGAATTTGATCAAAGCCAAGGCAACTATTTCTGCATTCATGTCAAAACTTGACTTGTACAAACAAAATTTTAGTCGAAGACAATTTCATCAGTTTCCAAATCTTTCTTCAGTGGAAATGAATTATGACAACATTCTGGTTTATAGCCAGCATTTGGAAGCACTTAAAGAAGACTTTACAATAGATTTCAGGATTTACTCAACATCATTATTCCAGATTGGATCCTAGAACCTTCCTCGAACCTACAAATAACAAAAGTATCACTGCGGGAGGAGTTGATAGAATTGACAACTAATGAAGAGTTGAAATTGAAATAAAAAAATGGATATCAAGAATTTTGGCTTCAAAGGCAAATTCCAATATTATATCCAGCCTTATGAGCTATAGTAAATAAGTTTTTCATTGCATTTCCATCATCATATTTAGCCGAAAGAGGATTTAGCCTGGTCAGCAATCTATTAGCAAAGAAAAGAAACAAATTATCAATAGTAAAACATGGTGATTTAAGATCGAGGATGATAAAAATGACACCAAACATCGAAAAATTAGTGTCATCTCAGCAAGCTCAACCCTCTCACCAATAGATTTCATTAATTTTTAAATAATATATACTTTTTAATTTTTTGATTTTAATTATACTTTGAGGAATAAATTAATATTATTAATCTCTTCTAATAAAATAATTTGAAAAATCTGTCCTTGTTTTATATATAGTACAGTGTAATTCACTTACAGGGACGTCATCAGTCTTTGACAAAGTGGACACGAGCCAAAGGCTGGGAGCCTGGGTATCACATGGACAGAGCACAGTATGTCTACCCATCCCACAGCTGGTAGGCACTCAGATCGTCTCAGATGTGGTTATAACGAATAATGCTGCTGGACTGTTCCTGTCCTTATGTGCTAGTATATGTTTGTGAGAGATACTAGGAGTGGATTTGCAAGGTCCTGGGTTCTGATTGTTATCAACACTACTGGATTAATGTCAGTATTTATCAAGTGTTTGTACTCCCAAATTATACTCCTGCCAGCAGTTTTTGAGGGTCTTCACTGCTCTATATCCACACCAACAACTGGAATTTTTAGATCTAAAATATTTTTATATGTGGGTATACAGAGTATCTGTGATTTCAATTTGCATTTCCCACTTGCTAATGAAATTAAGCACTTTTTCATTTACTTATTGGTCATTTAAATATCCTTTTGTGTGTGTGAAGTGGAAAATTATTCCTCTATAGACTAATAAATATTTTTAAATTATTCTCCATAGGACTATCTGTCCTTATCTTATTAATATCTAAAAGTTATTTGTATATTCTGCGTATGAGCCTTATATTGTTTATATAGGCAGCAAATATCTTCCCCCACTTTGTGGTTTGCCTTTTCACTTTCTTTTGCAGACTGGTGTTCTGAAAAGCAGACACTGAGATGGAGTTAAAAGTGCAGAAGGTTTATTGAGAATTAACACCTGTAAAGGAAAAGAGAGGAATTAGGGTTCAGCAGGCTTTGCCATCAGACAACAGTTTCAACCTGAAAAAGTCTCTGCTAGCCCAGTGGAAAACCTGGGGAAGAAATTTTCTTCCACTGGACAGAAATGCCTATCCCTGTACTACTGCCTTGCTCAGTCAGTCATTGTTCAGTGTCCTCCCCAAGAGGACAGTGACCTTGATTATCACCCCCTGCTCAGTTCTGGGCTGGGGAACCACCTCAAGAATGGCATGACTTTCGCTCAACAGCCAGGCTGACTGACTTGATGCGGCTGACAGCTGGAGTCGGTCACCTAAGCCCACTTCTTGCAACTAAGAGCAAGTCATTTCTTCAAGGGGGCTCTGAGAGGCACATCTGTGTCAGTCACACTCTTGTAAAGGTATCGTTACAAACAGAACTTCTTAATTTTAACACCATCAAAATTTCAGTCATTTGCTTTATGGTTACTGTGTTTTGTGTCTTGTTTTGTCTTCTATATTCTCTCCTACAATCATTTTAATTTTGCCTTTCACATTTAGTGAATACATGGCCGTGGAATTCATTACTGCATATCATGTAAGGAGATTTATTTCTTTCCCCCCATGTGGATACTCGTTGGCCCCATAGTATTGAAAAGACAATCCTTTCTGCACTAATTTGCAGTACTATTCCTGGCACACACCAAGTGTTCATGTATATGGAGAGTGTTATGGGCTCTCTCTGTTGTTCCATTCCAATAGCATGAAAAGTCCATTCACCTTATTCTTGTTTAAGAGTATCTTTATTATTTTGGGACCTCTACATTTTCATATAAATTTCAAAATCAGCTTGTTTATGTTCCCCAAAATAACTTTTGTTACTTTGATTGTAACACTTCAGAAGAATTTACATCTTTATAATATTAAATATTCTAATCCATTAACATAGTGTATCTCTGATTATTTACATCTTCTTTTGGTCTATGAATAAAAATTTTACAGTTTTCTCGATAAAAGTCTTGGACATATTTCATTAGATTTACTCCTACTTATTTTATATTTGTTGACAATATTGTAAATGGTACCTTTTCAAAATTTTTATTTTCTAACTTTTTTTTGCCAGCATTTAGAAAAACTGTTGGTCTTGTTAGGTTCATTTTGTATCCAACCCCATTTCTAAATTATTTTATTAATTCTTAAAATTTAACAGTAAAGTCTTCTGCATTTCCACATACACAATCATATTAACTGTGATAATGTCAATTTTATTTCTACTTTTCCAATCTTTAACTTTCTTTTTTTTTCGTTTTGCCTAATGTGCTGACTAAAATCTCCAGCAGTATCTTGAAAAGAAGTGGTGACAACAGTCACCCTTACACAATATGGGTTCTTGTTTCCACTTATATTTTCTCTGGTAATTTTTTATTTTCTTGTCAGTTCTTTACTTTTAAGAAAAATTTAAAATATTTTATCCAGGGTTTCTATTGGTTGTCTGTAGAAGGACTGGTCTAAATAACATTGTCGACCATATTTCTGGAAAACCTAAAACACACCTTGATTTGTTTTAATCTCTTCACTCAGCTCCTTCCATTTATCTCTGCGGCCATTGATTAAGGTTGGGTTACCATCATTTTTTCCTGACCCAGTATAATAATTTCTAACTTTTCCATGTGCCCCTCTTCTTCAGTTAATTTTCAATCCTGTTGTCCAGAGGATCTTTCTAAAATACAAATTTGATCTTGTCTCTCCCTGACTCTTGTCTCTCTCAGTTCAGCCAGAAATAGCCTCCTTTCCTCTTTACCCCCATGTATTCTGTGTTCCAGACACACACACACACACACACCCAACACAATGTTTTCAACATTTCGTGCTTTTATCTTTCCTCTGGACATGCTGTTTAGTCTACCTGCAGTGTCGCTGTCTATGGTTCACCTGGGAACTAATTGCCCAAGTCTCAGCACAGATGATTCTCTCTCCTCTGAGGACTCCCTTAAACCCTTATGTTAGAGGCTGAATTGTGTCCCCCCAAATTCGTATGTTGAAGCCCAAATTGCTAGGACCTCAGAATGTGGCTGTACATTGAGGTAAGGCCTTTGAAGAGGTGGTTAGGTTACAGTGAGGCCCTTAGACTGGGTCCTAATCCAATCAGACTGGTGTCCTTCTAGGGAGAGATCAGGACACATGGGGAGATACAACGAATGCTTGTGCACAGAGAAAAACCACGTGAGGACACAGCGAGAATCAGCCAACTGCAAGCCAAGGAGAGAGGCCTCGGGGGGCACCAAATCCAGGGACACCTTAATCTTGGACTTCCTGCCTCCAGTTGAAGGATTCATGGATTGTAGACTAGCCTGAACGCAAGTGTAACCCTGCAGAAATTCTAAAATCAGAAAATACAGGGCTTATAACTTTCTCTTGACGTAGAATGCCAAGAAAGACTAGTGTTCCTACTGGGACCAGAAACAAGGTAACGTGTAGGGAGCAAAGCAGAGTAACACCCCACATGTGTTCCATGAGTATCAGACTGCTTCAGGCTGAACTGGGTGATGAAAGGGTACACATAACTCTAGCAAGCTCTGAGTGGTTTTTATCCCAAAGTGCTCACTCACTAGAGAAAAGGCTGTGAGTGAGTATATTAGGGTGTGTGTGTTAACACAGTAAAAATGGTGACTGTCTCAACATTGTGGTCAGGCTGCTGAGGTCTAATCCCTAGCTCTATCTTTTATTCACTTAAAATTTCAAAGCCCCGAGAGATTCAAGATGGCAGCATGAGAGGTGAGATAGAGAACTCCTCCAAAAACCACAGATAGTGTGAAGTATAGTTAATATAACTAACCCTAAAACAACAACAGGAAAGAAGGCTGCACCAGACTGCATACAGACCTCACGAACAGAGCAGATGTCATGAAATAGGGTAATGTAAGAAAGCCTTGATCCGGCGGGACCTGAGCCCTTCCCCCACCCCAGCTCACTGGTGGGAGGAAGAGAAATGGAGTGGGGAGGGGGTGGAAACGTGGGACTGCTGAACACCTAGCCCTGGAGATCTGCTTTGCAAGCAGAAACCTACTCTGTGTGGTGCTCTGGAGGATGGGGAGCTGGGACAGGCAAAGTGCTTCAGAGACAGATTCCGGCTGTTTGTGGAAGACGGGATCCACACCCGGCCACTCTGGGACAAAGGAAAGGCAGGCGGTGTGGCAGGTTTCCTAGCAGCAAGAGGGCTGCTGAAGGGGGGGGGTGTTTGCATGGAGGTTGCTGGGCAGGAGAAGGGATTGAGGGACAAGGTTGTCTGGGTGCGCTCTGCCCAGCATATTGGGAACTTTGGGGAGCTGCAGGTACTCCATCCCCCTGGCTGGCTACTCAGCTCCAAGACATCCCCACTGTGATACGCAGCCTGCCGAGCCTTCCCCCTGGCCTGACAGCACCTGCTCAAAACCCGCAGTCACTGCGCAGGCGTCAGGCCAGCCAGAGGGAGGCCCCACCTACAACAGCTAGAGACGCCAAGCATAGAGGCTTACACCTATGTGCTTGGTCCACTGGCTCTGATACGGGAGAGAGGCAGGGCAGACAGGAGTCAGGAAACTGATCTTTCCTCCCTCCAGGCACCAGCTCTGCTCCCCTACGACCCCCAACCTCACTCTAGGGGCTGAGCAGCTCCAGAGACTGGAGCTTCTGGGCAATGCACCACACAGAAATATGAAACGTTAAAAGAACACGGTTCTGACCAAAATCACACACACTCCAGAAAAAGGGTCAAATAAAACTGAACTCACCAATCTTCCTGAAAGAGACTTTAAAATAAAAATCATAAACATGCTTATGGAGGTACAGAAAAATATTCAACAACTCAGGGATGAATTTAAGACAGAGATTCAATCATTAAGAAATTCCATATATGAAATGAAACATACAATGGAGGGATCTAAAAGCAGATTAGATGTGGTAGCAGAGATGGTAAATGGAATAGAAATTAGAGAAGAGGAATACAAAGAAGCTGAGGCACGGAGAGAGAAAATAATCTCTAAGAATGAAAGAACATTGAGAACTGTGTGACCAATCCAAAGAACAATATTCGCATTATAGGGGTACTAGAAGAAGAAGAGGAGAAAAAAGGGATAGAAAGTGTCATTGAGGAGTTAATTGCTGAAAACTTTCCCAATCTGCGGAGGAGATAGTCTCTCAAATTATGGAGGTGCACAGATCTAACAACACAAGGGACCCAAGGAAGACAACATCAAGACATACAATAATTAAAATGGCAACGATCAAGGATAAAGACAGACTTTTAAAAGCAGCTAGAGAGAGAAAAAAGATCACAAAGGAAAACCCATCAGGCTATCATTAGACTTCTCAACAGAAACCTTGCAGGCCAGAAGGGAGTGGCATGATATATTTAATGCAATGAAGCTGAAGTGCCTGGAACCAAGAATACTCTACCTGGCAAGGTTATCATTTAAATTTGAAGGAGGGATTAAATAATTTTCAGATAAGCAAAAACGAGAGAATTTACCTCCCACAAACTACCTTTACAGTGCATTTTGGAGGGACTGCTATAGATGGAAGTGTCCCTAAGGCTACATAGATGGCTCCCAAAGGATAGACCAAGAGAACAGAATATGATTCATATCATACAAAGAATGGAGGAGGAAGAAAAATAAAAAGGAGAAAAAAGGAAGAATCTTTACGTTGTATTTGTAATAGCATAGAAAGTGAGTTAAATTAGACTGTTAGATAGTAAGGGAATTACCCTTGAACCACTGGTAACCACGAATCTAAAGCCTGCAATGGCAATAAGTACATAACTATCGATAACCACCCTAAATGTAAATGGAATGAATGCACCAATCAAAAGACATAGAGTTAGTGATAGGATAAAAAAACAAGGCCCACTTATATGCTGCCTACAACAGACTCACTTCAAAACCAAAGACATACACAGACTAAAAGTAAAGGGATGGAAAAAGATATTTCATGCAACTAATAGAAGAAAGCAGGATGTGCAGTACTTGTATCAGACAAGATAGACTTCAAAACAAAGTAAGTCACAAGAGACATTACATATTGATAAAAGGGTCAGCCCAACAAGAGGATATAACTGTTATAAATATCTATGCACCAAACCCAGGATTACCTACATATGTGAAACAATTACTAACAGAATTAAAGGGGGAAATAGAATGCAAAGCATTCATTTTAGGAGACTTCAACACACCACTCACTCCAAAGGACAGATCAACAGACAGAAAATAAATAAAGACACAGAGGCACTGATAAACATATTAGAATAGATGGACCTAACAGACATCTACAGAACACTCCACCCAAAAGCAACAAGGTACACATTCTTCTCAAGTGCACATGGAACATTTTCAAGAATAGATCACATACTAGGCCACAAAAAGAACCTCAGTAAATTCAAAAATATTGAAATCCTACCAACCAACTTCTCAGATCACAAAGAAATAAAACAAGAAATAGATTTTAGAAAGAAATCAAAAAGGCTCACAAATACATGGAGACTTAACAACATTCTCCTAATTAATAAATGGGTTAATGACCAAATCAAAACAGAAATCAAAGAATATATGGAGACTAATGACAACAACAACACAAAGCCACAACTTCTGTGGGACGCAGCAAAGGCAGTTCTAAGAGGAAAGTATATTGCAATTCAGGCCTATTTAAAGAAGGAAGAACATTCCCAAATGAATAGTCTAAAGAGACAATTACTGAAATTGGAAAAATAAGAACAAATGAGACACAAAGTCACCAGAAGGAGGGACATAATAAAAATAGAATAAATAAATAAAATTGAGAAGAATAAAACAATAGAAAAAAATCAATGAAACCAAGAGCTGGTTCTTTGAAAAAATAAACAAAATAGATAAACCCCTAGCCAGACTTATTAAGAGAAAAAGAGAATCTACATACATAAACAGAATCAGAAAAGAGAAAGGAAAAATAACGACAGACCCCACAGAAATACAAAGAATTGTAAGAGAATATTATGAGAATCTATATGCTAACAAGCTGGAAAACCTAGAAGAAATGGACAACTTCTTAGAAAAACAAAACCTTCCAAAACTGACCAAACAATAAACAGAAAAACTAAACAGACCAATCACCAGCAATGAAATTGAATCGGTAATCAAAAACTACCCAAGAACAAAACCCCCGAACCAGATGGATTCACCTCTGAATTCTACCAGACATATAGAGAAGAAATAACACCCATTCTCCTTAAAGTTTTCCAAAAAATAGAAGAGGAGGGAATACTTCCAAACTCATTCTATGAAGCCAGCATCACTCTAATACCAAAACCGGGCAAAGACCTCACCAAAAAAGAAAATTACAGACCAATATCCCTGATGAACGTAGATGCAAAAATACTCAACAAAATATTAGCAAACCGAATTCAAAAATACATCAAGAGGATCATATACCATGATCAAGTGGGATTCATCCCAGGGATGCAAGGATGGTACAACATTCGAAAATCCATCAACATCATCCATCACATCAATAAAAAGAAGAACAAAAACCACATGATCATCTCCATAGATGCTGAAAAAGCATTTGACAAAACTCAGCATACATTTTTGATTAAAACTCTCAACAGAATGGGTATAGATGGCAAGTACCTCAACATCATAAAGGCCATATATGACAAAACCACAGCTAACATCATACTTAACAGCGAGAAGCTGAAAGCTTTTCATCTAAGATCGGGAACAAGACAGGGATGCCCACTCTCTCCACTGTTATTCAACATAGTACTGGAGGTCCTTGCCACGGCAATCAGACAAAACAAAGAAATAACAAGGAATCCAGATTGGTAAAGAAGAAGTCAAATTGTCACTATTTGCAGAGGACATGATACTGTACATAAAAAACCCTAAAGACTCTGCTCCAAAACTGCTAGAAGTAATATCTGAATTCAGCAAAGTTGCAGGATATAAAATTAACACACAGAAATCTGTTGCTTTCCTATACACTAATGATGAACTAACAGAAAGAGAAATCAGAAAAACAATTCCATTCACAATTGCATCAAAAAGAAGAAAATACCTAAGAATAAACTTAACGAAGGAAGTGAAAGACCTGTCCTCTGAAAACTACAAGACACTCCTAAGAGAAATTAAAGAGGACACTAACAAATGGAAATTCATCCCATGCTCTTGGCTAGGTAGAATAAATATTGTCAAAATGGCTATACTACCTAGAGCAATCTATAGATTCAACGCAATCCCTATCAAACTACCAACAGCTTTCTTCAATGAACTGGAACAAATAATTCTAAAATTCATATGGAACCAGAAAAGACTCCGAATAGCCAAAGCAATCCAGAGAAGGAGGAATAAAACAGGGGGAATTATGCTCCCTGACTTCAAGCTGTACTACAAAGCCACAGTAATCAGGACAATTTGGTATTGGCACAAAAACAGACCCACAGACCAGTGGAACAGAATAGAAAATCCAAACATTAACCCAAACATATACAGTCAATTAATATTTGATAAAGGAGCCTTGGATATACAATGGGGAGATAACAGCCTCTTCAGCAGCTGGTGTTGGAAAAACTGGACAGCTACATGTAAGAGAATGAAACTGGACTACTGTCTAACCCCGTACACAAAAGTAAACTCAAGGTGGATCAAAGACCTGAATGTAAATCATGAAACCATAAAACTCTTAGAAAAAAACATAGGCAAAAATTTCTTGGACATAAACATGAGTGACTTCTTTATGAACATATGTCCCCGAGCAAGGGAAACAAAAGCAAAAATGAACAAGTGGGACTATACCAAGCTGAAAAGTTTCTGTACAGCAAAGGACACCATCAGTAGAACAAAAAGACATCCTACAGTGTGGGAGAATATATTCATAAATGACATATCCGATAAGAGGTTGACATCCAAAATATATAAAGAACTCACACACCTCAACAAACAAAAAGCAAATAATCCAATTAAGAAATGGGCAGAGGACATGAATAGACCCTTCTCCAAAGAAGAAACTCAGATGGCCAACAGGCACATGAAAAGATGCTCCACATCACTAATCATCAGAGAAATGCAGATTAAAACCACAGTGAGATATCACCTCACACCAGTGAGGATGGCCAACATCCAAAACACAAACAACAACAAATGTTAGCAAGGATATGGAGAAAAGGGAGCCCTCCTACACTGCTGGTGGGAATGCACATTAGTTCAACCATTGTGGAAAGCAGTATGGAGGTTCCTCAAAAAACTCAAAATGGAAACACCATTTGACCCAGGAATTCCACTCCTAGGAATTTACCCTAAGAATGCAGCAGCCCAGTTTGAAAAAGACATATGCACCCCTATGTTTATCACAGCACTATTTACAATAGCCAAGAAATGGAAGCAACCTAAGTGTCCATCAGTAGATGAATGGATAAAGAAGAGGTGGTACATATACACAATGGAATATTATTCAGCCATAAGAAGAAAACAAATCCTACCATTTGCAACAACATGGATGGAGCTAGAGGGTATTATGCTTAGTGAAATTAGGCAGGCAGAGAAAGACAAGTATCAAATGATTTCACTCATATGTGGAGTATAAGAACAAAGAAAAACTGAAGGAACAAAACAGCAGCAGACTCACAGAACCCAAGAATGGACTAATAGTTACCAAAGGGAAAGGAACTGGGGAGGATGGGTGGGAAGGAAGGGATAAGGGGGAAAAAGGGGCATTACGATTAGCAGACGTAATGTTGGGGGGCACGGGGAGGGCTGTACAACTCAGAGAAGACAAGTAGTGATTCTATAGCATCTCACTACGCTGATGGACAGTGACTGTAATGGATTGGTGGGGGGGACTTGATGATGGAGGGAGTCTAGTAACCATAATGTTACTCATGTAATTGTACATTAATAATAGCAAAAAAAAAATTTCAAAGCCTCCATGGAGGCTCCTCATCTGTAAATGGAAATCATGGTGATTATCGTGTGTCCTCTACATGTTTGGTGGGTTCCCTGGCATCATGCATGTAAAGGGCTAGCACAGGTTAGATGTTGTTATGATGAACATTATACCCTGTTCAGTGCAGCACATATGGTGTCAAGCGCATCTACAGAAGAGGAACGCCTGCCGCCTTCAGTATGTGGCAGAAGAAATCTAGCCGCACCCAAATGCCAGGGGACCTTGTGTTTCTGAGCACCCTGAGTGCACATCCTTGTAAGTATGTTTTTGGAGTTCACCATTTAAAGACTCTTTCCTTTGGGTTTGTTACTGTTAATGACTCAGACAAAAGTGCAGTCCATTTCCTAATGTTTTTGCTTGGGATATCAGGATTCTAGACAAGAAATGTGTTCTAATATAAGATTTTTCATTTACTGGTGCTTCCTCAAGCATGACTAAGAATACATCCGGTTTGGAGGGAATCTTCTGGATCCTCACTCTTTAACCTATAGTATTCAAATTCGGAAAAGGACCCTTCTGGCACATCGCAGCGACTACAAAGGTACGGCTTTCCTGGAGAAAATCGCAGTGGGTAAGGTGATATGGCAGTTGTGCCCACCATGGAAGTGAACAGGGTCCGACTCTGTCAAGCAGTAACACAGCAACTTTGGAGACTGTACAACACTTGTTTTGCTTGCTGGATGAGGTTGTCCTGCCTTCAATTCTCCAAGCTAAATGCACAGTGGATGGTTGCCTGGGTGACAACCCGTAAACTAAGCAGTCTCTTTGCAGCTAACTGAAGGGTTTATACACACAGAACCAGCTTTAATTATTTTTTTTAAAGTACGTGGAGCTGTGCAACATTGGAAAATAATCAAAGAAACAAATCTAAATCTGTGCTGCTTTTACGTGGATCTCTTGATGAGGTGTGGTCTGAGAGCTGTCCCAGAAAAGAGTGCCACAGTGAATTAGGATGGTGCTGACTGCTACTTGGCTTGGTGGTCCTTCAGCTGTGTGCCAACTCCCTCGGCAGAACACACCGTAGGTAAGCCAAATCTCCACTTTTCATCACGTTTTAGGAAATACCATATGTTGCAACTGTTTCTCTCCCCAAAGGATGTCCCGGAGGAGGAACATCAGGTAAACTGATCGAGGAGACTGTGTCCTAATCTCAAATAATTACGTCCTTAGAGTTTTTGGAATAAACTCGTTTTTACTTTTCAAATATGGAGATGATCTTTTCCAATACTTAATGTAAACTCCTCTGGACCATAGGCTCTACTGGTAAAGACAAGAAAAGCATATAAAAATACTTGCTTCCATTTAATTATACCTAGGGATAATCTTTCATTTTAGTTTAAACACCTAAATATGTGTTAACTTTACGTGGTATAAACCTTCTTGTAACCACTTGGTATTGTATATATGTGTTCTTAGCCATTTTTTCTCAATAAGACAGGAGATTCCCATTGCTTTAAGTCTTAATAACATATGATTCCCAATCAAATGTGCAGTGTAATGAAAAGATTTTGTATTACAAGCAGATTAACATGTATACAATTCAAGATAAAAGAAACAGCTTCAACAGGTATTAAACCAGAAAGAAATGCTTGTGGAAATGAATATTACTGCTTAAAAATCATCAAACAAACAATCCTAAAGGGAAAGCTGAGAAAAGTTTTCTTGGGAAGAAACTTGAAATGGAAATACACAGATTGAAATCCGAAGAGGAAATGGTGCTCATAATAAAAAACATAGGTCTGTCCCTGCTACTTGAAAGAGCTGCCTACCTAGAAGGCTGCGGTGTTCAGTTTGATTCTTCTTGGCTTCCTCCGGGCACTACTGAGTATGTAAGACAACGGATGACCAAGTAATGACCACACTGCCCAGCATTATAGTGATTTGATTTGATGACCTTCAGGTGGCAGTTTGTTTTAAGTCTTAAATTTTTGTCTTTTATTTAGATTAAGACTTTCCTTGTGAAGTGCTCTCAAAGGTCACATTAAAGAATGAAAAAACCCAACTCTATAGCATACATTGTCATTTCATTACTAGGGGTAATAACCTTGGAAAAAATACTCTTGGTGTTTTATTTCCCCTTTATGAATAAGCTGGTGATAGAAATACATATTTCTTGCCTAATTGTTATTTGAGTATATGATGTTTTGTCTTTATGGAAGGACAGGTTTTAATTATCCTTTGCTTTGGAGATCTTTTACCTGAAATGGCATTGCAAATACTGCTGCATTTTCAAAAACAAAGTATATAAATCCAAGTTGCAAGGCAGGTTTCTGGGACAAATATGTATACCAATTTGACAGTTTTCTGCGGCCTGATTTCACGTGTATCGTTTTCTCCTTCAGCTGTTAGTAAAGTTCCATGTATGATGTTTACTCAATGCTAACCGTTAGGATAATGATGATGAAGAGACGAAATCAACCAAATGTCTACTTCCCTTAGAAGAACTCAAAGAAAACAGTCAGGCACTACTGGTGGGTATAGCCACACTGGAGAACAGTCGGGCAGTATTTAGTGAAATTAAATGCGCTCGACCCATTCATGTCAGAGAGACTACATGGTGCACAACAAGCCCTGAACAAGGACATTTATCATAGGGCTGTTTCTGTGGACGTTGGAGGCAACTTATATGTCCATTACCAAGGGAAGGGATAATAAAATATAGAAGTGTACACTATGCAGCTATTAGAAGGAAACAACCAGAGGTACATGTAAGTATGAGGCTAAAGCTAAAAAACAAAGTCTTGAGTTAAAAAATAAGTAACAAGATCTATAGTACAATATCACTTGTGCTAAAACATGTACCTACACATAACAGTATCATATGCCTTATAAAAATATATACATATCTGAAGATATCTTCCAGGCACAGTAGATTGGGTTCCTGAGAGGTAGAGGGGAGTAGGGAGGGAACCATTGCTGAAGAGGAAAAAATAAAATAAAAGGAGGAAAGCCAGACAAGGCCCAGTACTGCTAATGAGAAGTATGAGTAACCCAACAGCCTCTACGGTCTGAATGAGGAAATGAAAATAGGTCCATTTTATAAACATTTCTTTAAATACTAGTTGTATTAGTCCTTTTGGACACCAGCGCCCACATCTCTCCTGCATGGGATCCCATTTTGCCAATGTCTGTGCCTCATTTTCCTCACCTGTAAAATATGGAGAATATACTATTTTTCTGATGGTGTTGTTTGGAATTAAATAGGTAAACTATATGTAAGCATTTAGAATAGTTTATGGCACATAGTAAGCATTCAATAAATGTTGGATATTATTGCTATTATATTACTGTGTAAGCTACTTTGAGCAAAGGTAGGGAAAGATTTGAGGAATTGATTCCCTACTGCCATTTATTCTCTATTAGAAATTGGGCTGGGTTGGGGAGTGAAAACTGGTGTTTATCCTAGGAAGCTTATCTCAAAAGGAAAAAGTGGTAACGATGAATGTCAGAAAATAAAGTGAACCGAAAGGAAGATTGTGGATTGAATTCTAATCACCAGGTTGATGTTTCCAGAAATTGTCTAGTGATAGGAATCATCTGAATGCTTGGGCAAACAAACAAACAAAAGATGTGTCCTGGAGATAAAAAGATCAGTGGTGGCCAGGGGTTAGGGAGGAGGGGAGCAGGGTGAATAGATGGGGCACAAGGTTTTTTGGACAGTGTGACTGCTCTGTATGATAATAGAATGGTGGGTACATGTCGTACATTTATCCAAAGCCCTAGAATGTACCCTACATTGGGTACCAAGAATGAACCCTAACCGTAAATTCTGAACTTTGGATAATAATTACCGGTAAATGTAGGTTCATCAGTTGTAACAAATGTGTCTCTGTGGTGCTAGGTGTTGACAGTGAGGGCCTGTGTGGGGGTTCAGAGATATAAAGGGAACTCTGCACCTTCCACTCAATTTCGTTGTCAACCTGAAACTGCTCTAAAAAAAAAGTCTATTTAAAAAGAGTCTTTAAAAAATGTTTTAATTAAAATAAAAAGGAAGGAGAGTCCCCAACCTCTTTCCAGACCAACTAAATCAAAAGGAACCTGGGAATCTTTATTTCTAACAAGGGGACAGGGTAATTCTTACGCTCACACTTGTTCAGGAAGCTGCACGAAGCTGAGGCCACATTTCTCGGGAAGCCAAGGAGTCAAGGCGCCTGCTCGCGCTGTTCTGTCGCTGACCCCGTCAGTCATCATTCTGCAGAGGAAACGCCTGCCTCTTCCCGCCTCAGGTCTTCCCCAGGTGCCCAACCGCATCCTCTTGGGCCCATCTTTCATTTTCTATGGCCGATCAGTCACAAATCCTGCGAAGCCTTACTTTCCAATGTTTATTTTTGCCTTTCTAACCTCTACCATAATAATCTTCCTAAAGTGCCAGTATTTCTAAAACCCACTTCTCAAAACTCTCCACGGGTTTCCCAACCTGTTCAGAAAGAAAGTATAAATCCCCATCCGGTCCGCTCTCTCCTCCTGGACCCCGGCTCTCGCCCTTTGTTCAGGCCCTTCTCCCGCCCAAACTGCCCTTTTTCCTTCACCAGTGGCTCTCCACATATTACTGATATCTTTCTTTCTGTGGAGTATTCCAACCCACATGGCCATTCCGTTTGACGTCTATGAGATTCATTATTAGTTCTTTGCCTTGACATTTAGCCACGTATCTTCTTTCTTGCATTTTGTCTTAACTATTTTGTTATGTTCTATTGTGACTGGTCAGTGAAGGTTCCTGAAGGACATATAGCATCCTCTTAAATGAGTGGATGAATTTATCGAAGTACATGTTCTGTTTGGGAAGGAAAGCTCTATATAGTCTGACCTATGAATTCTGAAGGCATTTAGAATATGGTTTAGAATACTGAAGACCAACCAATTCTAGGTATTTCTCTTGTTCCTTTTTCTTAGGTTTTCTTCACAACGTTGTACTCTGAAATGGGCCTTGTTTTTCTTTTATTTCAACCAAACATCAGTTCATTACAAGTAAATTGCTTATTCAGTGGAATAGTATATGCCTCCGAACAGTAGCTGTGGTGTCAGAAGCTCACGTTGGAATACAGAGTCTGACAGAGGATTTTGTTCTTTTTCCAACAGCAAGAGACTCCATGGGGGTGGTAGTCTGGTAACTTCAAAAATTGCAATTTAAGAGATACTTCAGTGATTTGGAAAACTGAGGTGGGACATTTAACATTAGGACTTTCTGGGGAAATATAGAACAGTGTCTTTCATGCTCTTCAATGACTGACACTATGCTAGGATTATGGAGGATAGAAGAGGGTGAAACATGGAGTATTGCTGCTACTGAGGAGTTTACAGTATTGTTGGGAAGATAGAACTTCCCTCAAAAAAATAGTTATAGGGATATTAATAAACAACACTAAAGAAAATAAAATCCTAGAAGAATTTTCACCAATAAATGTGCGAACACTTTGCCTACTGTATTTCAGATCCCCTCCAGCCGTTTGAAGAGGGGATTATCATTTCCATTTTACTGTTGAGGAAACGAAGCTTGGAGAAATGGAGTGACATGCTCGACATGACACAGGTGGTCATCTGTGCAGGAGGGTTTTGATCCCAGGTTCTGTCGGACTCCAGCACCTGGGCTCTTTCTGTTCTGGTGTCGATCCATCCTTCCTTCTCCTCCTTAAAGCAGATCCGGCAAAGCGATGGTAAAATGATTGTTGTTCTTAATTTAAAACATGTGCAAAGAACCAACATTGATAGGATTATGGGATTTTTCACTTTTTCAAAGTTGTCTTTAAAACTATGACAATATTTTACACAAAAGGAAACAGGTGACACTAAGGATAGAAAATGTTACATTTGAAACACGCACTACTTTGTTGGGTCTCATTGAATTAAATTGTTTCTTTTCTTTTGAAGGCAATTATATGGAACTAGGAAGATGAATAAAAATAAACTGATTCATGATTTCCTGGAAGTAGTTTCAAGAGGGGATGTGGAACTCATATGTGACCATATTACTAAAGTGCATTCTATCCTTGGAAACCTTGACTTTCAGCATCCAAAAACTGGGAATACACCTCTCATTACTGCAGCAGGAGAAAATCTAACAGAGGTAAAATGCAGTGTCCTGGGGCCCATGGGTAGTCTTCCAAGCTAAGAATTCCAGGAATGAGATGGGAAGAACATAGTTACCTCCCTCCATGAAAGAATGTCTGAAGGCACAAAGGGCAGGGATCAGGAAACTGGAAGGTGAGCTGGGGCACCCTAAATCATCTAGACAGTTACCGTCTTTATTTATATTCTCTCACTCAGTCAACTGATATTGCTGCCACACTCCAGGCAGTATCCTAGACTTCATGTTGGGTACAAAGGTGAATCAAACGTGGGTGTCATCCTCAAGGAGCTCCTGGTCTGGAGGGACCACTTAATGGAGCCTGAGTTTTTTTCCTCCATCCCCACTCACCATTCAGTACTGGAAGTTTGCTCCCTGCTCTAACAAATGCACATAATCCTGAAAGCAGGGGGAAAGGATTAAATAAATAATGACAAGACCTAAGAGGGCAGGAGATGTTCTCTTGCTCTAGCTAAGCGTCTGACACATCTAGGTGCTTAATAAATATTTACTAAATGGTTAAACTAATGAACAAGTGACCCATTTGGGTCTTACTGACCATTTATACCGTTGTGTGTGAGCACTTGTAAGATTCTTTTTAAGTGTGAAAAGCGGTAACAATATGAGCACGTGGGATTGGGGAGGAACAGGAAGGAGGAGGCTTTCAGGGGAATAAGAAAGGGCTTAGAATGGGGAAACTAGAGTGAAAAAAGCAAATTTCACTCAACTTCACAGGTCAGTGCTTCTACGATCCTTGGGAATCCAAATGCTGTGGGCCTTCAACCCTGCCTGTCCACCTTTGCTTCCTCAATTAGTCTCTCTTGACTATATTTTTAGGTCTTTTTCTCTTTGACTCCTTTCTATTAACACTTTTTAAACAAATTATAAAACATAAAATACATGCTAAAAAATTAACATGTATGCACATAGGACCCATGTGCTAAAACCACAGAAGCTCACTTTTTTCATAGAGGGGACTGGAAAGTCCAAGGTCAAAGTTTTGGCAGATTCGGTTTCTGGTAAGAGCTCTCTTCCCAGCTTGCAGATGGCTTCTCTGTACGTGGCAGAGAGAGAGAGGCAGAGCATTCTTGCGGGTGTCTGTTCTTAAAGGGACACTAATCCTCTCAGATCCTTATAAGGATGCCCCCATCCTTATAAACTATTTCATTTAAACTTAATCAATTCCTAGAGGACCCCTCTCCAAATACAGTCACATTGGCCCCAACATATAAATTCTGAGGAGACATAATTCAGCACATAGCCTCCACAGTATTTTGTTCATACTATATCCTGTGCTTGAAATAATCTTTCCTCCTGTCTTTGCCTGAGTCAGATCCCTCCATTCTCAGCTTAGATGTTATTTTCTCCAAAGATTCTTCCCAGACCCTCCAAGAGAGTTTAATGGGTCTCTTCTAAGTCCTCCCGTCAACCTCCTGTATTCACCCTGTCATTGCACTTATAACATCATGCTGCAATGGCCTTTTTATCTGTCTCTGTTCTGTACTAGATTGTAAACGCCTGAAAGGCCGGTCACTTGTCTTGTTCATTGTGGACTTTCAGCACCAAGGACCGTTCTTTACACACACTAGTGTCTCAGTCCTATTTGTTGAATAAACCATGCATTCACCATTTTAAATAGAGTTTATTCTCTCCCTAGAAATACTTGTGGAAAATACTTGTAACATTCTAGAATCTGTAAGCCTGAATTTTGTGGTTTTATATTCTAAATTATAGATGCTACTAGTAGGACTTAAGTGTTTTGTGTGGGTTTAACATAAAATACAGACCTCTAGTAAAAAAAAATACACACACACACACACACACACATCTTCAAGTGATCCATATCATGGAGATTTTGTTCTTAAATTTAAGAAAGGCACATAGCAGTCACTTGTATACAAATCAATTCTTCAATTTTATGTCACTCTTATTCCCCCTTTCTATATTGTAAATTAGAGCCATGTCTAACTAAGTTTTCTAGGCAACCTTAAAGACACCATCAGAACTCAAAAATGCTAACTAAGAATGTTCTGGTGTTGCAGGTTGTTGAATTTCTTCTGAAAAAGGGAGCTGACATCACCCTTTGCAATTACAGCAGTCAGACTGCACTTCATGTGGCTAATCGTGATGTCCAAAGACAGCTCTTGGCCATCAATGGAATCCAGACTCCCCAAAGGCAGCTTCTACAAAGCTCGTGGCAAGGTGACCTTGAACAGCTTCAGCACTTGCTGGTCAGTTAAATTGATCTTTGCTTCTGTCTTTGGGCAGGTGGGTGGATGGGTGGTAAGAAGGGTGCAGAATACATATGACATGTTTAAAGAAAAACACACTTTTTTCAAGTGCAATCCCAGAAAGTTTCAGGCAGGAAATGTAAGAAAGAAGTCATATCAAACAGGATACTGGGGTGGAAAACAAGATAATAAAAGAACAGAGCAGCAGCCTATTTCCATCTTCCTCCAGATGGATGCTAGAAGAAGTCACGCAGCACCTGGGGGAAATGATGTGCTCCCGGGATGCCTCCAGAGAACCACTGTCAGCTTGCTCAGAGGAGTTCCCTTGACAGCATTGCCATTTGTACAGTTGCTGCTTAGATCCCTTTGGACCAATTGCAGTTATTATCTTTATCCTGAAAAAGGAATAAGAGCCTATGCTTTGCATAATGCTCAGTTGTGACTAAAGGAGTTAAGAGGATACATTTGTTAAATGCTGTCTTCTTAGGATATTGGTCTTCTTGCTTAGATTTTCTACCCATAGATACTCTCTCCCAAAGTAACTTACAAAGCCATATGCATAACCAAGGACATTTTTAATGACCAGCAACTCCTACTCTTGGCATTTAACTTCAGAGATACTGTCAGATCACATGACCTTCCAACTGAAAGAAAATCGATTGCTGCTAGGCAACAGTTTCTTCCATTCCCTTAAGGTAGAGACACAGATAAAGAAAAAGTGAATGATATTCTGGTCACCTAGAGTTCAAGGAAATAAAAAACAAAATCAGAAAGACTCTTTTTTATTGAAGTGTAGTTGATATACAATATTGTATTGGCTTCAAGTATACAACACAGTTGTTCAACAGTTACACATGTCATTAGATCCTCACCCAGACTAGAGTGGTCACTATCTGCTAACATAGAAAGATGTTACAGAACCATTGGCTAAATTCACCTTGCTTCCATTCCTGTGACCAATTTATATCATGATTGAGACATTTTGCCCCTTTCTCCCCCTCACTCTCCCACCCACCCACTCCAACTCCTCCCCCATGGAAACCACCAGTCACTTCTCAGGGTCTGAGTCTACGGCAGCTTTGTTCATTTTGTTTTGTTTTCTTACCAAAATCCAAAAGACTCTTTAAATTCATTTGTTGTACTAAACAATAGTCTAAAATTGCAATATGTCCTGAACTGAAGGCTTAAACTTTTTTTGAAAGACAATAAATATTATTTTAATGGTATTTACAACAGTTGCTGTAATCCAGTGTCTGTTTTCATAGCCACATTTTTCGCCCCTAAAGATTAGTAACCAAGTTTTAAGTTTTAACTGGTGCGTATTACTGATTCAGAGCTTAATCAACAGATGTTGAATTAATATGCTATTGCAAGACTATTCTCAGCTCAAAACTTTCATGTTCATTCTAACTAATAATAAACATTGATATAGAGGTGGGTTTTTCTCAGAGACTGAAAAAAATTAATTAATTCCCACAGCACCCCTCTGAAGTAATATCATTATCTCAAGTTTGTCCCTGGAGAAACCGAGGTAGAGACACTGACTATATTGACATGGTGTACAGTGAAACAGAGATGGAAATTAGTGAGTTACTACAGTCTATAAGTAAACAATTTGGATATTTGGCCCTCCAGTACTTTTGTAGTTCTGAATTGCCCAAATTAAATTTTACTTTCATTTAAACAACAAATAACATCTATCTAGCCACCTCCATTTGACTATGTGTGTATATATATATATATATATACACACACACACACACACACACATATATACAGTTAAGTGAGCTGTCTTATTTATTATAAGTCATTCATTCATTCATTCCACAAATGTTTATTGAGCATGTGTCAAACACTCCACTCAGTGCTTTTCGTATTCTATCTCTAATCATCAAAACAACCCTGCAAAAAAAGACACCCTATTCCTACTTTATAGCTGAGGACTCTGAAGTTCAGTAGGTAGGTGCCCAGATTTTACAAATAAAGATACAGGCCACTCAGTTAAATTTGAATTTCAGATAAATACCAAATAATTTTTATTATAATTATGTTCCAAATGAAAACTATTCATTGTTTAACTCAGTGCCCTTATTTTATCAGGGTGATTTTATCACCTTTTAGCAGAGTGTCCTAACTGGGAAGTTAAATAACCTTCTTTGGGAGCTAGAATTCAAACCCTGGCCTGTCTGTCTCTCTGACCTGTGTTCTTTCAATTCATCAGCTCTCTCTCTGTTCAGATATTGAGAAAGAATATATTGAAGTAAAAATGAAAATTTGACCAAGTAATGAAAATGCAAAGATTAGCATAAATAGCTGTGTAATGAAAACACACAGAAATAAAGCTTCATGTTTTTAAAGGCATCTGAAGAGTTCCTGGATATAAATTTCCCAAACCAGCACGGCTTGACCCCTCTGATGCTGGCTGTGAGGGACGTGGACCTGTTCGAGCGTCTCGATATGCTGACCGTCTACAGACCTGTGGAGGTTCTGTCCGAGCTCCTCAGGCATCGGGCGTGAGTATGAGGCTCAGGCAGCCAGTGAACAGTGTGGATGCCGCTGTTAGGGACAGATGTCATCTGTAAGCCGAGACTTGCAGATTGTTTTTTCACTTTATATATTAACTGCACATGCATATTCATAAAAGGGACCTCACAGCTGCAAAGTGATGTACAGATGTTAGATGTTGCTATTATTCTTATGACATTGGCCCTTTTTTTTGTTTGTTTAAACACTTACTCTTTTGGTGGTTGCTGGGAATGTCAAGTAATTCTTGAGTAGACGCCTCCTTACCTCCAAGATGTTATTAATTATTTCAGAAAGCATTGTCAATTACCAAAAGAGATTTATGCCAGCAATTTCCAGTTATCTAAAATTAATATATATATGCCAACATGCTCTTTCAGGAAGAGGGAAGCAAACAATGAATTAAAAAAAAAATCAGAGGGTTAATAAGAAGTGTCTTGTATTAGAATTAGTTTCTTACTGCTGTTTATTACCTAGACATCTTGTCATCAAGTAAGAACAGGTGGCTATGCTCTTGCTCAGGATTTCATATGAATTTTGTTTTGGGAAAAAAAAGGGAACAGGGAGCTTCAAGAACAAAAATATAGTCAATAACATGAACTGTTGTAAAAGGATCAGTTAGTATAATGGGATGAAGATGGAAGTTTGAAGCTGCCTCAGACTGTACTATTAACAGCTGAGAAGATTGTTCAAAGTGGAGATTCCTGGACACCACGCCAGAGATGCTGTGCAGTAGGCCTGGAGGGGGTCCAGAGCACAGGAAATCAAAGGACGTCCCATGGAGAAACACTGATCAAGGCAGACGAGGAAACTGAAGTCCCAGTGAGTTAAGAGACTTGCTTAAAGCCACATATCAAGGTAGTGGGAGTCCCCAGATTCTTGGTTCTCTGCTATTTCTTTTGAATCATGACCTTTGATGGAGAAAAAGCTGTTAGAGAAATATTGTTGCAGATCATAGAACATTCCTGTCCCATAGTAATAAAAAGATTCAGATTCAGTGACTGTAATGGGGAATGTGGTGGGAACTTGATAATGGGGGGAATCTAGGGACCAGAGTGTTGCTCATGTGACTGCAGATTAATGATACCCCCCCAAAAAAAATTAAAAAAAAATAAATAAAGATTCAGATTCAGAGGTGTTAGTTTGAAGACCATGATCAACCACTCCTTGTCCCAGAATGTAACTAATGAAGCAATTTTAATCATTGTTTCCCTCACCAAAATCTCTTAGTAAGGTTCTCCTCATCTGCACGCTGGATCGGTCTGAGGTGATGTCTAATCCTAGGATTCAGTACAGCATGGGAAAGATATTTGTGCTGTTGTAAGGAGCTCTAAGACCAGTCAGCAAGTTGGGCTTAACAGCAACAGGGCAAGGCAAGAAGGAATGAAAAGATCACACAGAGAGGGATCTTAGGACAAGATCTTTCCACTCAACGAAGAGCCTGTGAAATAAGCATATCGGCTTAATTTTAAAGAGAGATTTTATGCCATTCAACTGTTTTGAATGATAAAAGCTATCTGTTAGCATCACAAAAAAGAATTATCAAGAAAGCAAAGCGGTTAGCTAAATGACTGGAAAGAAAAGAAAATCAAGCAGCTACTTGGGATGATTAGACAACAGATTATCAAGATGTGTTTATCTCTACTTGATTTCTACATCATTTAAGAATTATGTAAATTTTTGTCCAAAGTTGAAAAATTTCTGCAAATACTGAAATATGTTAGAATGGGAGTGGGAATAAGGACATAGAGAATATTTCTTTTATTTAAATATCTTGAAAAACTGTGATTCTCTATTTCATACATTTTGAAGTCATTTTTGTTACCCCCAAACTACATAAGATTACTTTTATTTGATGTCACTGTTTTTCCTCTCATGTTGGTTTTCTTTGTCAATAGATTTAACTAAATGATCTTTGATACTGATTCTTTTCTTCCTAGAGATCCTAAACTCTGTGATTTTAGTGGAAAATCAGCAATACATTATGTGTCACAAATAGAGAGTTTTAGAAAACAGCAGTTACTGGACATTCTAATGAATTCTATGCCAAAACCAGGTAAATATTTCTACTCCATTTTTTAAATTCCCCAACTGTAAAAGCTGTACTAGAAAGCTGTTTTTTCTACATGTATTTGATTGATCTATTAAAGAAATCAGACCAACAATTTTTTATTGAGTAGTGACTCTGTACAAGACCTATGAATAGGTATTCTGGGGAATGCAAAGAAGTCTGACACATGGTCCAAACTTTTGACAGTATTTATTATGGTCAGGGACACATCATCTAAGTCAGAGGAGAAAGGGTTTGTTGTGAACTTGAAAGAGGAAGCAGGATAAGGCATGGAAGAAGAGAAAAACAGAAGATTTGATACAGGTGGCGTAGATAGATAAACAAAGCGCCTGAGCAGGGACATAGAAACAGCCACAGAGGAAGGTATGATGACAAAAGTGCCCCTAAGCAAACAGGCAAGCTCCTTGGCTTTTTTGTTTGACTGGCTTTTTGTTTGAAGCATCTGGGCAGGGAACAAGGCTCTCCCTAGGAAGGGTTCATGGAAGAAGTGAGACTCAGACTGGTACTTGAAAAATGAAGGGATCTAATTTTGTGGAGCTGTGAGTGAGCATGGCTTATCCCAGGGATGACTGGGAGACTAGAACTGAAAGTTATGTCAGGGGCAAGATCAGATACATAACAAAACTGGGTCCATTAAAGAGTCATAAAATATCAGACTGAAAGACATATTTTTTTCAAGTGAAATAGAGTCACTAAAGATTTTTAAGCCAGGGAATGATGAAAACCATGTATTAGGAAAATTAACCTATTATGTAGGATGGACTTGAAAAAAGAGACTCATGGCAGGGAGCTCTCTTAAGAAGCTGTAGAAGTGGTCAGGTGTGGGGGCATAAGGACCAGGGAAGGAGTCCTGGCATGGTATGGTAGTGGGCATGGTACAGTAGTGGACCTGAAAGGTGCTGGCTATGAGGAGTCTAAGAGATATTGTGAAAGAAGAATGCATAGAACTGAGTGATGTAAGGCTGATAGAGGAGACACAGAAGCAGAAGTTGAGGGAGTTGATTCCAAAGTTTCAGCCCCACGAAGTGCGAGATGGAAACACAATCAACAAAATACCCTGCTCTGCTAAGGGTATTAAAGGTAACGACTTCTAAAACACTGCATTTGATGGAACCTTGGGACTTTCAAAAGGAAATTTTCTGTAGGACAGTGCTTGTGGGAAAGGACAGGCTGATATGTTAATTTGGGAGTTCTCTACACAAAGGGCGTTGTGAGGGCCTGAGAGTGGGTTAATGTCATTCATTGAAGGGTTGAAGATGGTGAGAAAATGGTAGGTGTCTGAGCTGAGGGGTGCACCCACAGCTGGAGAGACGTTGCACACAGAGACTCAAGGGAGTGAGAAAGGAGAAGGAAAATTGGGAGAGAGTTGCAAAAAGGAAAAGGTGGGAAACAATGTCAAATTGAAGAAGAGGTTACAAAGCAGGAGTGGTAAGGAAGTAAGAAGTTTCAATGGCAGGATAGAGGCAGACCATAGAGTGCAACACATAAAAAAGGAAAATATGGTGAAGAAATGGGGGATCTGAGTATAGGGCACTTACTCAATTTTGTTTCAGTTACAAGATAAATGGAAGAGCCATTGGAAGGGGAAGAAGTTTTCACTGGAGACCCCATGCTTGTTTGAAGATGTCCAGATAGCAGGAGAGGGGTGCATGCAGGGGAAGTGTCCTTCAGGAACTGGGGCCTTGCTGTTTGTTCTTCAGAACTCTGTGTCAATTTAATGGGGCTGCAAGTGCTAGACAGGCAGTAATGTAATTTCCAGCCCATTGTTAGGTTTCACTCAGCAATTTAGCCTTTTTTTTTAAGCAAAGAAACAAACAAAAACCCATCCATTCTTGGACACTCGTTTTCCTCACATCTTTTCATGTGAAAACCAACACCTGAAGCTTCATCAAGATCCCAGGCCACTTTAAGAAAACCTTTGACAAAATGGAACTGGATTTGGAACCTAAATCAATTAGATCTGATTTAGAGATCAGATTTAAATGAGCTAGATCTTCCTGTGGTATTGCTGGAGATGAGTCTTATAAAAACATATTATTATGTTTCTTTTGGCAGAAAGACATGCTGAATCATTGCTTGACATTTGTCATGATACAAACTCTTCTCCAACTGATACAATAGTTACTAGAAACCAAAATATCATCTTGCAAAGCATTAGCAGCAGTGAGGTAAGATGTTCTCTTTAATGAAACAAACTAACAAAAAATGGATAACCTACTCCATTTACTACTTCGCGTTGCTTGAATATTTTACAGCAATCATATGTTACAATTATATTTTAATGTAATCATTAAGAAATTTAAAGCACAATTAATAAGACGGTGTTCCACAAGTTTAATCTCATAGCAATAATTAGCTAGTCAACTGAGTCTCATGCATTATGTGTGTGTGTTTGTTTATGTGTATCTAATACCACAGAATACTGGTGCAGTTGGGTCCATACTAAATAATGAAATGTAGTTTGTTTTATGTATGTTAATGTGTAAAAGGCGGAAATCACTAGTCTGATCACGTCAAAGCCATTGCATGGGCACCACAAAAGAGATGCCCCTCTTGGCTGTGCGCATCGCCACCTGCCCATAATCAATGACTCCCCAAAAAGCCCCTCATAGACAAGTCACAGCAAGTAACAGGCTCTGTCATCTATAGAAAACTGTGGAATGACACCCAAGATATATAGTAAATTGGTAACAGTGGTTGCCTACAGGGAGAGAATTGGAGATGAACTTTGCACTGTGTGTTCATTTGTAACTTTTGAATTTATATACAAATTAACACAGCTCAAACAGTTAAGAATATTATTACTCTGTTTTATTGGTAAGAAAAAACATGGCCACAAAATTGTTTGTTTTAATGAGGTATGGACTATAATATTTATAAGCAATAAGGAGAACTTTTGGAGATGGTGGAATAAAGACTTTTCAGTCCCTGTCTCTTCCAAAAAGTCATCCCAAAATAACAACAAAAAACAGAACCCAAAATTTAAATTTTATAACTTTTTATTTTGAAATAATTATAGAGTCACAAGAATTTGTAAAAATAAAACAGAGAGGTCATGCATAGCCTCCACCAGCTTCCCCCAGTGGGAATTACCATCATGACTCCAGCAGATGGTCAAAACTGGGAAAATGACATTGACATCAACTAACTAAAGTACAGACCTTACTTGGATTTCACTCGTTTTTCATGCATTACTTTTTCTTTCTTTTCCTGTTTGTGTGTCTGGGTGTACAGTTCTGTGATATTACCTGAATCACCACAATCAAGAGACAGAACTGTTTCGTCACCACGAAGGTGTCCCCTCCTGTTACCCTCTTTGTATCCACACCCTCCCTCCTTCCCTAACTCCCGGCAACCACAGATTTGTTCTCTGTCTCAATTGTTTTGTCATTTTGAGAATGTCCTATAAATGGAATGACCTTATATGTAAACTTTGGGGACTGACTTTTTCTACTGAGCATAATGTTTTTGACACAGATCCAAGCTGTTGTGTGTATCAGCAGTTTCTTCATATTGCCACGTAGTCTTCTATGGTATGGCCGGTCTGCAGTTTATTTAGCCATTCACCTGTTGAAAGACATTTAGGTGTTTTCAGTTCGGGGAGATTCCATACAAAGCTACCATGAGCATTCATGTACAGATCTTTATGTGAGCATACATTTTCATTTCTCTAGGATACATGCCCAGGAGTCCCAATTACTGGGTCATCTGGTAAATGTATGTTTAACTTTTTTACAAATTACCGAACAGTTTTCCAAAGTGGCTCATTTTATATTCCCATCAGCAGTGAGTGAGAGATCATTGTTCTGCACCCATGCCAGCATTTGGTACTGTCAGTATTTTTTATTTTAATTACTCTAATAAGTAAATGATAGCATCTCACTGTGGTTTTATTCCTTTTGTGGAAATTTGTATTTCACTAATGACCAATGTTGAAAATTTTTTTCATGTGTTTATTTACTATCAGCATAAATTGATCAAATCTTTTGTCCATTTTCTGATTGGATTGTTTGTTTTCTTACTGTTGGGTTGAGAGAATTCTTTGTATGCTCTGGAATGTGATTCACAAATATTTCCTGCTAGTCAACAAGAAAAATTTGGCTTATTATTTCACCCTTTTAATAACTTGTATCAACCAGAAGTTTTTAATTTTGGTGAAAACCAATTTATCCATTTTTTCTTTTATGGGTCTTGATTTTTATATTATGTCTAAGAACTCTTTTACTTGACTTGGGTCCTGGATACCCAAGTGTGTTCAGCTTATAAAAACTCGTGAATTATACTCTTACAATATGTGCACTTTTCTGAAGGTGTGCTACACTTAAAAGTAATGGAAAGGGAGGGGTATGCCTTCAAATATCTGAGAAAACAATGTGGTTTTCATCCTAGGATTCTATATCCAGACAAACTATAAATCAAGTATTAGAGCTGAAGAAAGACATTTCTCAGACACACACTCAAACGTATTACTTCTCATACAGCTTTTAAGGAAGCTGCTATGTGCTCTATTCAATTAAGGGAACAGATAAAAATAGGGGGAAATTAGATCCATGATTCATGGTGCTGGAATCCAACACAAGAGAGAGGAGGGAGTCACTGGTATAATGGAGAAGGCAAGTCCCAGGGCTTCGGCCAGACATCAAGTCTAAAGAGCAAAGAGCTGAGATAAATTAGGTGGGTGGGAGACAGGGAGAGCAGGGTAGTGGAGATTTCCAGGAAGGAAATGGAACCAATATACATTTGATCTATTTAACCAAGTATAGAGACCTCTGGAGGTTGGGAAGATTTGGCCATTAAAAATATATGTAAGAAAATGAGTAAAACAAAAACAATAACAGGGGATTTGGGTTTTGTGTGTGAGCAAAAAAATCATACAAGAAACAAAGTGTAATCATACTACACTATACATACTATACTACTGAAGTACAGTATATACTATGTTGTACAATACCCACATAATCAGAATTTGAACTTTGCCTATTGATTTAACAAAAAAGAGAGGGTGAATTTATTGGGAAGATAGGGGCAGGATGTAAGAATATTAAATTGTCAACTACAATAGTAGGAAACCAATAGATAAAGTCTCACTTTGATGACTCAAGAAATAGCAGGATAAATATATTATCTAGAGATATAGAAGAAAATACCAATAAACATAGGGGTGCATATGTCTTTTTGAATCTGAGAAGTTGTATTCTTTGGGTAAATTCCTAGGAGTGGGATTCCTGGGTCAAATGGTATTTCTATTTTGAGTTTTTAGAGGAACCTCCATACTGCTTTCCACAATGGTTGAACTAGCTTACATTCCCACCAGCAGTGTAGGAGGGTTCGCCTTTCTCCACATCCTTGCCAGCATTTGTTGTTCTTAGTCTTTTGGATGCTGGCCATCCTTACTGGTGTGAGGTGATATCTCATTGTGATTTCCCTCATTTGTGGAGTATAACGACAAAGCAAAACTGAAGGAACAAAACAGCAGCAGATTCACAGACTCCAAGAAGGGACTAGTGGTTACCAAAGGGGAGGGGTGTGGGACGGCGGGTGGGGAGGGTGGGAGAAGGGGGTTGAGGGGTATTATGTTTGGTACACATGGTGTGGGGATCACGGGGAAAACAGTGTAGCACAGAGAAGCCAAACAGTGAATCTGTGGCATCTTACTACACTGATGGACAGTGACTGCATTGGGGTAGGGGTGGGGACTTGATAATATGGGTAAATGTAGTAACCACATTGTTTTTTCATGTGAAACCTTCATAAGAGTGTATATCAATAATACCTTAATAAAAATATATAAAAATAATTTTAAAATTTTTTAAAAAGAAGAAAATACCTAAAAAAACAGTTAAAGGCTGAGTGGTTGCCTCTCAGGGAAAAGGTGGGGAAGGAAACTGATGACTTTTTATTATTAGTTTTTTAACCATCATTCAACCTTTTCAAAATGTGCACGTTTGATAATAATTAATATTAATTAAATTAAAATTAAAATACAGAAATGGTTTAATCAGGACTCCTCTGGGCATGGGATGGAATGAAGTAGAATGGAAATGTTCACTTTTTAATACTATTTCAATATTGTACCTTTGTGCATTTATAATCTTTCTAACTAAGTTGGTCTGCTTCTTACCAAAGTTGGTTTATTACAGTGATTCTCAATAGGGGGTGACTTCAGCCCCAGGGAGCACTTGGTAATATTTGAAGACATTTTTCATGTCACAATTGGGGCAGAGGTGGGATTATCATCTGATGGGTAGAAGCTAGGGATGCTGCTAGATAGCCTGCAGTGCATGGGACAGCCCCCCATGACAAAGGATTATCTAGCCCCAAAAGCCAGTCCCAGTGAGGGTAGGAAACTCGGCTATGTAGTAGGTTTTTCACAACATTGAAGGTTGTATTGTTTTTAGTTACTAATATTACATAGTAATGGAACTAAAATACCTAGAGACAAATCTTTACAGAGAATGTCATGCATTAGAAATTGATAAACAAAAAAGTGTTTCCTTTTTGTTTTTTATGGTATATTTAAGCAATTTTCTTTTTTAAAGGACTAAATATCCCTTCATACTAGTCCATTTTCTTTATGCAACTTTAAAACATTTTTTGAATTTTCACTCTGTATTTTTTTTTATTGTGGTTGAAATAGCTTTGAACTCACTTCTGAGGGAGAAATAGACTTTGACTACTGAACTTGTCTTTCCTACCCTGGTGTGTTCTCTAGGGCTTCAATTGCAAAACCCAAGGTCATCCTTCACTTCTTTCAATTGAATGAAAGCTTTTCTTTTTGGTTGTCTGCAATAGGTTTTTATAGTTTATAAATATAAGCACAACTGCCTTGCTTGTAGGATTGCTCTTGAAAGACTCTATAGCTTCTCCCAATCTTTTTTCACCTAAGGAGAAATTTCTTTCCAAATTTAATTATGTATGATTTCTATGCCTCTTTTCTCTTCTGTACGTTTGCATTCTGTTGTTTGGAGATTGGGACGCTAGGCCCTATTTCTAGTCTATTTGTCACCTCCTGCGTTAGTGTCAGTGGTTTATGAAATCCATTTATGTCTGGGATGTGCTATTCTAATGTTTTCCGTCCTTTACTCACAACGGTCATTGTTTTGATTTTCTTCCTTGGGGCACCCAGGCACATCTTAAAGTCTTTCATGTTTAGTATTCTAAGAGAAATTAGAAAATTAGGAGCTGTGACTGTTTTAGAGTCTTCATTTCCGTGGTATCCTTCAAAGTAGGTATTACTTCCTATATTCCTTTTATTTATGATGCTTACTGTTTTTCAGTTTGTTCTATGGGAGAAATTTTTGTCAGGTACTTACTGGTATCACACATCTTTTGTATTATCCTGTGCAAAACTTATGAATTAGGTTTGGGTATCTTTTCTCTTAATTTTGCTCATTGTTATTGACTCTTTTCTTCCTAGCTTATGTGGAGATTCTTTGTTTTGAACTTTTCAAGGTAGCAAGAAAGCAGAGTGGTTAAGAGCTCTGGAATTAGACTTCGTAGTGTGCTTGTGAATCCCCGCTCTGCCGTCGACTAGCTGTGTGGCCTTGGTTAACTTCTGTGGGTGTCATATGCGAGAAGAAGACAATTCCTACCTTTAGAGCTCCTGTGAGGATGAATTAGGTAACATATGAAGGTGCACAGAACAGCCTACGTAAAGGCTAGTCATCCTGACGGCTTTGTAAGGTGGCTGTGCCCACACTTTGCAACTTTCAACTTTTCCTAAAAAAACAACTAATAAATAAACTGAGCAGCTGAGACCGATCACAGCCCACCAACCAACACACACACCTGACGGGAGAACCAGTTATGTATTAACACTTCCAGATGAGAGCTGCTATTTTCAAAGTTTAGCACAAAAATTTCATTGAATCACTGTAATTATATGAAATCAGTAGAAATACATTTTGAGGTGTCATAGAATGTTCTAGAGGATCTGAACAAAAACTGTATCTACCAAAAGGAAAAATCAGTGGTCAATAAACATCTGAAACTATCTCCAACTTTTCTACTCATCAAAGTGTGTACCTTCAAACAATAAGATGACCACTCCCATATGTCACTAATGATGAAAAGTGATGGTAATTGGCAAGGGAGAAGATGGAGGACATGGCAAAACGCACTCACGCACTGCTAATGTGCGTAAATAGGAAGTGTGAACTCTACTTTTAAAACAATGCATGTAAAATACTTAAACATTTTCATATTCTTTGGCTCAATGATTCCATTTCTAGGAATCGACTATAGAAACAATGCAGTTTCTTTAGAAATAATGTAAAATCGGGATATTAATTACAAAGATGATTACAGGAGTTATGTCTAATAATGAAGAATTAAAAACTGCCTAGTCAGCATTATAAGACTTACTATTGTAAGACTCCTGGAGCTTGCAAAACACGGTCATGTCCCTCTGATAGATATTTGCTGCACGGCAAGAAATTCGAAATTTCACTAAAATGATACTGACTCAGTAAATTGTTATGTAATTTATACTAATCTTAAGTGTAAAAGCCAGATACAAAATTATATGATGTAACTATGTTTTCAAATACTTAGGAAAAAAACAAAGGAAATAATTATTTCTATGTTAACAGTGTTTGCTTTTAATTTGTAAGATTATAGGTGATTTATTTCTCCTGCTTTTAAAGAATACATTTTGTATTTCCATATGTTCTAAGAAGAGTGCCTCTTGCCAGCCACTTTGCAATACGATGGGAGAAATTTGCCAGGCACGGGTAGAATTTTCAAAATGCAGAGGAAAAGCAGTGACATCAACAGCAGTCGAGGATCAGGGCGAACCAGTTCTGGTCTCCCATCTACCACTGACAGCCGGACGGTCCGAGATAGGACACTTAACATTTGTCAGGAGGTAGACAATGCTTTAAGCATGTACTGCTGCGTAAAAGTAAGGTATGACTACTAGGTTATGTCTGAATGCTGAAAAAATTTTAATGGCAGTATAAATGGAGGGTTTTGTTTTTAATTATTTTCTGTGACTAACTAAAATGAACAAAGCAAAACAGGACAGATTCTTAAGTTCTCTTGGTAATTAATGAATGAAATATCAGGGGCTTTGTGATAAAGACTACCCACTTGTCTGAAGACTTTTTATCCAAGAGTTTCCTTAAACAAGTGGTTCACCCAGATCACAGAAGCCAGAGAACTAACTGTAACATGGGCATCGCAATGAGTTATTTTAGCTGCTACTTCCATCTGTCACTGTTTCAGACATGAGAAAAGGCAAAATTACCAGCAGCAACTTCAAATGAAGGAACTCATCAACAATAATGAGTTCTGTAAGAAAACTTCTTTAGAGAGTTAGAATGACTTTTCATAAAATCAAGTTGGTTTTAACCATTTTTTCAGCATACTGATTATTTTCTACAGGGTAAAAAGGAAGTTTGAGAGGTGCCCACCATGATTAGACCAGAAAGCCATCCTAGGGAAGACTTTCATCAGCTTTGCCGCCTCCTTTCAGTCGAGGGTTGTATCTGTAGCTTCCACCTGGGGTAGTGATTTCCATCCTCGCCATTTGTAAACGATGCCCCAGGAAGGTATTAGGGACGAGATGGTGTTCCTTTGGGGCTGTTCACTGACTGTGGTCGAAGGATCCTTTCCAGTCACCCACTCAGATGGACCTGGCGGCAGCTTAGCTGACAGGCTGACATGATAAAGTGTGAAATAATAAATTTCTATGCATCCATGTGATTTTAGCTTTGATCTTCGTTTTTGATTATGCAGTGAATCACGTCCATGTCTGTCTGGGCCTGGTGCTCCAGGGGCTGATGCTTTCCCATCATTTTAGTATTAATTACTTCATCCAGCTTAAAGGGAATCCATGGTATGAAACTCCAGCCTCGAAAAATCAACATTCACTCTGCCAACAACGTAGGACACTAAATAACTGAATTTCTGTTTTGTGATGTTTTAGGAGTTTGACCAAGGCGAGGACAGCCCTCATTCCTTTCTGGCTGGTGAAGAAGGAGATCCAAGCAGTGACGGACGGGGTTGGCGACCCAGGACAGAAGGTATCTGGCTTCTGACCTTGACGTGTTTACAAAGATAACATTATTTGGATTTTCCCTCTAATTTCAATATTGCTCAGTCAAGAGTTTGAAAACACAAGAGAAGCACAAAGGAAGAGAAAATTCACTCATAATTCTATCCTTTGATCCATATCTGAACCAGGGAGCCTTGGCGACTTGCCCTGCAAAACTGGCCACACCTCTTCTGTCTCCTTTTTATTCCACCCATTCCAGCTCAGCCAGCCATTCTCTGCCCCTTTTCTTTCTGTCTGACACCTTCCCCTCCATTTCTTTGCTCTCAGAAGTTTCTGCCAGCTCCAGGGATCTGTTCTTTTCCACAAGCAAGCACTTCCCCATCAGCTGTTATCCCAGAGCTCCTTCCTCGAGGGGAGGAAAGGGTGAGGGGGGTGCTGGACAAGGCGCTAATGCCTCCAGCCTCAGTCTTTTACTCCTGAAACCGTAAGTCTGGAACTTTCCTGAACAGCACCCATTCCAAATACGTTCTCCTGTCAAGCCCACGAGTGGCCTTGCATTTCACACACCACAAGGTATTTGCAGATTCTCACATAAGAAAGTAGTCACCACAGCACTCACATTTGTCCATCACCTACTGGCCTATAAATGCCTTAAATGTTCATTTGAACTGCTCCAATTCCTCCCTGGCAGCTTTCTGACTGCCATTTCTAGCGCTCTCGGGAAGCTGCCCTCTTTGGGTATCTCTTTTCCCTCATCCCTCGACCCTCCCTGAGTTCTGCAGTCCTCTCCCAGCTGCTGTCGGCTTTGGTCCCTCGGGCGATGCTGTCCTCTCCCGGGGAGCCCCTGCTTTTCTCAAACAGTCCATAGCTTTTCCATGCTGAGGGCAGAGATAATTTAGTAACGTTTGAAATGATTAACACCATGAATGAACCCTGAAAGACCTACTTAAAATAAACAAATCCTGGTCCCCTTCGACACAGTCCTTTGGCTTTCAAACACTTCAAAGGTGACTTCTTAGAAGCTCAACTGTGTCCCAGGCACCTCCCAAGAGGTTAAATAATTTGTTTATTCTGCTCAATTTGGAGATGACTTACTAGTAATTCTTTTTAAATCAATTGATGATATTTTAGGTTTTCATATAGGAGTTATAAAACTTACATAATATCATCACTATGCTCTTGCAGTTTTAAGCTTTAATAAATTGGATTACAAACTTGAAGAAGCAATCATGTTTCTGATAAGTTTTCCTCTCATAGTTGGTAGAGTCTTCAGTTGAGCTGGTTATTCTTTTAAGTCACAAAGTCTGAGATAAAAATGCTTGGGGCATTATTGTGCATTATATTCATCTTAAATATCGGTAAGTATCTTTAAATCTCACTTACCATTAACAAATTAAAGTCATTTTCTGGCTTTTTGGGTATCATTTTCACCTCTTCTTGAAGAAATTATGTTTCCAGCTATGTTTCAATGTTGCCTTTTAGTTTCTCTCTGTGATAACATTTTCTGGTGGAGTTAATTTATATTCTCTTACATGGAAAGATGTACTCAGATAGGAGCAAGTGTTTTACTTTTCACATGCGACAATGAACCATCTTTCCTGGTCTACTGGGTAGGTTCAGAGGCCCCCACAACCACTCCCAGCATCCCAGAGACGGAGCAGAGGGCAGCTGCTTACAGAGTTAGCACATTCTACAGTCTTTTTCTTCCCCCCATTTAGGAACAACAATCAGGATGGGGCCATTAGCTTTTAACAGTTTCCGAAAGGCAGATATTTCTTATACTCGCTTATTGTATCTTTATTCCTTGGCTTGAAAAAGAAATCAGCCAATTAACAGTTCTTAAATCAACAAATTCACAATTTTTGAGCACATTAAATTTACTCAAAAACATTCTGGGTTTGTTACTCTTCAGTCAGCAAAAGTAGAGTAGTTCTCAAGAACATGTTCACACAGATATGCTCTGCACAGTTTAAGTAAGTTCATGGCAAAGTTCTAACTGCACCTAGCCTTTCTACTAGAACATCCTTTTCACTGACAGTGAAGTTATTAGGAATGTATGCTGTGCGTGTGTTTCTTTTACTCTAACATTGTCGGCTAGGTCTGTGCACTCAAGGCTGACTACAAGAATACTGTGATAGACATCCAGCTTCCTTTCAAGTGTGAGAACGGCCGTGGGCCTGTCGCCTCATGGCTATCGGCATGTCTCTAAAATCCAGGGTCTGGATCAGATGACCTCGAAGTTCCTCCCAGCTTTACAATTGCAAACCTTTCATTTTGTGTTACATAAACAGTGCGGTGGTACGATCTTTGAAAAGTTAAAAAAGAAATGGACTGTTCCAAGGAAACTTCATTCTTACAGACGTATTCTTGCTGCTGTATAATATTAGAAAACATGCAATCACGTTGTCTTATTTGAAAAACATCAAGCAAACCAGAGTAAGATACATTTTCGTGGTACCACAAAATATAATATTGGATGACAAAGATAGCAAATACTATTATCATTTTCCTGATTGTAAACAAAACCGTTCATTTTGGAAATGTTTACTGATTTTTTTTTTAATGTATTCGTCTCATAAATAACACAGGCATAAAAATTGAGCAATAAAAACACCTTCACTCTGCTGGGCCTATGTATTTGACAAAATATCCAAAGTCCTTTAAAAACACTAAAACCTTTGAGCTAATGCTGTTGATAATAGCTATTAAATAACATCCCGGAGGTCACCCAAGAAGTGGCAGAGGAGAGATACAGACCCAGATCTGTCTCTCACCTTACTCTTACCTGCTCTGCTCCACGTCTGCCCTAGCACCGGCCCAGCGGAGCTCACGAAGACCACGGCTCCTGCAGGCATGTGCAGGCCGAGCCACTGGCTCTGACGACCACGTGGATAGGACTGACTGCCGGGACAGACACTGTGTCCTTCTGGAAGGAT
Organism: Phataginus tricuspis; assembly: GCA_029783875.1. NCBI lineage: Eukaryota > Metazoa > Chordata > Mammalia > Pholidota > Manidae > Phataginus > Phataginus tricuspis. The sequence goes on along the minus strand of JAQQAC010010508.1, from coordinate 45,596,265 downwards.
TCTCCCCTTCGTTCCCACACTGTTTGCACACCTCTACCACAGTGCTCGCCTTGCCACATTTGCTTTCTTCTTTTTCATCCCTACCAGGGCTACAGCTGCCCCTTGTGTATTTCTCTATCTTCAGCACGGAGAGTCGGGCTTGGCATATTCTACATAAAAGTTTCGATGAAATGAAAAAAATCCAATGGACAAACCTTAAAGTACAGGCAATTTTGGTGTGGTTCACATTAGTTTCTTATGTGAATTTGATTGCTATGTTGTATTTATTATAAGCAAGCATTGATTCTACAAGTTGGAACTTTCTTGTCTGAAGGGATATACTGGGAATCATGCTGTGGAATCAGATAGATTACCAAAAGCACAAATATGAAGCAAGTTTCCCCAGGGCAACAAAAATTAACCTTACTTAAATCTCACCACAGTCCTGTGAAGTCGTGTCATTAGTTCCACTTTACCTAAGTGGAAGCTTGTTCTCTCCATCCAGGAAGAAAACACTTTATTTGACATTAGGAAAGTTTTGGTATACAATTTTTTTTTCTCTTTAAGCAAGCATTTATTAGGGTCTATCATATACTAGACAGGAAAGATACAAAAATTGTTAAACCTCAGTCCCTGGTTAATGTCCGTTCTGTAATCATTAAGAACAGATTAGCTAAATAACCAAAAATAAAATACTTGATTCCCAGTTACCACTGGAATTTATTACTTTCTTTTTCCTTCTGTTATTGTCATGCATTTCTATAGGCGTTGAGATTATTGTTGCTTTTCCAAGAGATGTCAGTCATCCCCAAGAAATGAGCCAAGAAGATTTACAAGAAAACAAGTAAGGAATATTCTTTGAAAGGTCAGACTGGAATTTAAGTATTTTTGTACTTAACTTGGCAATTGACATTTTTAGTAATTTAAGCCCATCCTCCATCCCCCCACTCCCCTCCAAAACCACTCTAAAGAAGGGGTTATAATAAATATTCTTGTGGCAGGAACCAAATAATAAATATTTTAGGCTTTGTGGGTCATAGGCCTCTGTTGCAGTGGTTCAGTTCTTCCCTTGTGACCTGAATGCAGCCGTAGACAAATGGGTGTAAACAAGTGGGTGTGGCGGCTGGCCGAGGAAATGAACAGAGAAAGGGAGCTAGATTTGGCCCCTGGACTATAGTCTGCTGACCCTGAAGCCGTGCTCTTCAACATGTGGCTCTGTGGTCCTTCCATGACTAGTCCATGGTGAAGTCAGTATAGACTTGGAACTCTAAACATTTGAAAAATCATATAGCAATCTGACGTAATTTTATCTTTGTTGGTCTGATAGTGAAACAATTGGGTCTTGTTTTCCCATTTTTTATTTTCATTTCATTTTTGTAGCAACTCAGTTTTATTGCATTTTACAAAAGTTATCAGTCCACAATGGATTAGAGAATTTTAAAACTGGTCTTTCATCAGAGAATAGTTTAAGAAGTGCTGGGCTGGTTAATGCCTTGGGATAAGTAAAAGGGTGTATCCCCTATGCCTGCCTTTTGCCCCTCTGATTTCTCTGCTCAAGGAACGAGGGACTGGGAAAACTAAAGGGTGGGTGCAGAGGGCAGAGACGTGGGGAGCAAGCCGCAGAGAGAAGTCGTGTCCTTCCAGGAACACAGCCGTTCTACTCAGCACTGCCGTCTGGAAATAGTTCTCCAAATTTTCTAGTGATGTCAACCTAGACTGAGCGGAGATCCACAAGATCTGGGGAATAGTTTTAAATCAAACCACTTCTGAATGAAACCTTGCCTTTTGCCACAACATGGATGGTCCTCGGGGATATTAGGCTAAGTGAAATAAGCCAGGCAGAGAAAGACAAATACCATGATTTCATGTATATGTGGAATCAAAAAACCCAAACAAACAAGCAAACAAAACAGAAGCAAACTAAAACACAGAGAAAAGACTGGTGGTTGCTATAGGGGAGGAGGGTGAGAGGGTGGAGGCGATAAAGAGGGACGAACTTCCAGTTATAAAATAAATTAGTCATGGGAATGAAAGTGGCATAAGGGAGTATGGTTAGTAATATTGTAATGTCTTTGTGTGGTGACAGATGCTAAGTACACTTACCACGTGGGCATTTACTAATGTGTGTAATTGTCAAATCATATACTGAATGTCACCTATGCTTCAATGAAAATAATCAATCAATGAATCAAACTCTTTGTACCCCTTTTAGTCAGATAACCTCAGTGCATCAAGATTCTGTCTCTTTTCCAAATGAAATCGAGGTGGTGGATTTCAGGACAAAGATGCTGACCGTGCAGCCTTTGCTTCAGGAGAAAGAGGAGTATTCCAAGGAGCTCTGTGATGGGAACTTGGGCTTTTTGTTGCCAAGACCTTGCTTAGAACCAAATGTCACCAAGTCTGCAGCTGGAGAAGACGTTCCTTACTTTCTGAAGGAGCAGCAAAGAAAATCTGAAGGTGAGTTCATTGAATGACACAGTGACTCCTTTATTCTTCAGTCATCGTCTATTTATTTACTTATCTTTTTCTCGTGTGTTTGAAAATCTTTACTGGGACTCATATTTGGTTGATGTTTATCTGTGGGAACCTTGGGGGCCTACTTACACCAAGCATGCTTTCTTCTAGGATTTGAGTTTGTTACACGGTTTAGCCCTAGACTTACTTACCAGAGAGCAGAACCGAGGCCAGCATCCCCTTTAGGCCAATACTGTCTTTGATATTTGCCTATGTCCTAAACCAACCAGCCTAAACCACCAGGGACAAACCTGGAGTCCAGAAGGTCACGCTGACTGGCTTATTGCAGTGCGGGGGTTGGGCAGCAGAAGGCCTGTGAGGCGTCTCACCAAAGAAAGGAAAGAGTAGAATTGTTATTATAAGATTGGAGGGAAGGGTAGCACCTAAGTGAAATTTAAATGAAGCAGTGTTTTTTAAAAACAATTAGAAGGTTTTGTGATAAAGTATACATACATAAATTTACTATTTTAACCATTTTATACAGTTTAGTGGCATTAGGTGCCTTCGTGCTGTTGTGCAACCATCACCACTATCCATCCCCAGGACTTTTTCATCTTACAAAACTGAAGTTCTATATCTATTAAACGATAACTCCCCATTCTCCCCTGTAGCCCCTGGTAGCCATGATTTTACTTTCTGTCTCTATGAATTTGACCAAGTTCTTCACAAAAGTGGAGTCATACAGTATTTGTCCTTCTGTACCTGGCTTATTTCCCTTAACATAGTGTTTGATAGGCTGTAAGTAAAGGTGTTAATATCAGGTCCAGACTGTGAAGGAGACCCAGGGTCTTGTTCCTTGAAGTCTACAAAGTTATCTCCCAGCTCCCAGCCGCCCTCCTATCTCACCGGTCTTCCTCAGCATGATAAATGGTACCACCAAACGCCTTCCATTCCCAGAACAACTACGTGAATACTTGCACAGACTGTTTTTTACTGCTGGAACACTGTGCTATCCTTAAGGTTCCACCTTAGATACCACTTCCTCTGGGAAGTCCTCCTGAACCTCTCTAAGACTGTATGAGTCACCATTCCTTTAAACTCCCATAGGATCCTGGCCTTATCTGCAACATAACATTCATCATGCTGAATTATCACCATTTGCTTATGCGCCTCTCCTCACCAGATTACAAAGGCGAAAACCATTGAACCTCCAAGCACTTAGCACCAGATCGGCCTATAACTATAAAAAAGTGCATATTGAATTAATAATAACCATATATCAAGTGCCTAGTGTTGCAAGGCACAAATGTCCACTGATATAAGTAACATTAGCACACCTGTTGTGCACATGGGCAAACTGAGGTCTCAGGAGAGTAAAGTGCATGCTCAGGTCAAGTAGCCACAGGGGCTGGTTCAAACCTGGACCACCTGTCTCTGATGCTGGCATACTTTTAAGCACCATGCCATCTGTGTTCACAGTGCATATCTTCCATCTGAGGCCCACTTTAGTTATGAAGGGAAAAAAGGATGAGCATATTTAGTCTTGCAGTGGAGGTGGGTTTAGAGAAAAGAAGAGGCAATTGGTGCAGGTACAAGCTGGAGGGAAGATGGATGGAGACACTGAACTGGAGATGGAGGAAACATCCCCTTCCCCTAGCCCAACCAAAGAGAATCTTGTTACATCTGAAGATGTACCAAAAGTAACTGTATCCAGACAAGAATAAACTTGACTAGGTCAGTATTCTGTAATGGCAGCTGCTCTACAGGTGTTATGTTCTTGTCTGAAAGTGTCAACTGGGGTTCCCCAGGTCAGTATTTGTTCTTTTTTTAAAAAAAAATTGTTTAAATGCAATTTTAAAAAATTAGACAATATATGTTGATTAAGACAAATTCAGAAAAGGCAGATGGGAAAAAAAATAAGAAATAAGAAGTACAAGTAGTATTTAAAACGGATCTAGAATGTACTGTCACATTTCTAAATAACGTTTATAATGCTATTGCTTGATTGTTCAGTTTTGACCTTATCTATTAGGATTTAACACTTTTACATTATTCACCTCATACACAGGTGTAATTCCCAATCTTCTCAATCTTTGTGTTAAAAAAATTTTTTTAAATCTCCATTATTATGACTAGGTAACATATTATTCACAGCTGAGCTTCATAGTGTACTGTGATTACGCTATGTATTTATGCAGTGTATACGTTGTATTATGTCATTGTTTATAGATGCCTCATTTCATCGTGTGCTTACTTTCTGTATATGGTCCCTAATTCATCCCACTCTGTCTGATGGGCCTGTAAAATGTCTCTCTGGCATCACGGCCTGGGAGTTCCCTCGGCCTCCCACTGTCTTGGGCCTCTGTGTCCTGGACCCACGGCATCCTCATCGTTGTGTCACTTTCTCATTTTAGTGGAGTACATTTTCCGGCAGCTTTCTGAGGAAGGGTGCATGGAGTACATCAATGGGTTGTTTCTCATTGTCTCTATTTCCTTTGGACTCTTTTCTTTCTTTCACTTGGCTTTGTTCTCTGTATTTTTACAGAGGGCGTTTTCTCCTGTACCAGTTGGTCCAGTGCTGGGTGCCTAGGGGGCTTGTTGAGTAGAAAAAGACCTGGACGGTTGGGAGAGGGATTCGCCGAGTGTCAGGGTGCGCAGCTGGGCCTTTCCCCCAGCTAGTTCCCCGGAGACCGGTCACCCAAGCCCGTGCCTGGAGGCTAAGGCCATCCGCGCGCAGGCTCTCACGGAATTCTTGTATTTTCGCCCCAGCACCCCATTGCTGCTCTGCCGTTCCCACCTCCTTAGCACCTTTGCTCCGAGCTCCCCGGAGGGTGCGCGGCCCGCCACCCGCCGGGCACAGAGAAGGGCAGCTCCCGACTAGGAGGCAGGGCAGAGAATTCAGAACCTACGCCTGACACGGACTTGCAAGCGCCCCTCTGCCTCGGCCTCGCCTGCATCCCCACCTGCAGAGGGAGCCGCCGGCGCCATGCCCGCCCCTGTCTGGGGCTCCCTTTCCCCTCGCGCCTCCCCCTGCAGGCCTGGGCAGGGCAGAGAAGGCTGCCGACGGTCGGGCGCGACTCGCCCACGGTTCTCAGTGTCCGAAATGTCGTTGATGGGGACGGTGGCTCATCTGCTGTTTTATCCTCTGGGCTGTTGTCCTTATTTTCGTGTTTAAAAAGATCCTTTTGTCATTTTAGTGCGGTTTGTGACGAGAGCGGAGAAAAATTTGCCCCTCCAATCTTTTAGCTGGAAGTATGTACGCATTTTAAGAGGCTCTCAACACGTATCGCCGAACCGTCCACACCAGACAGATCTCACCTCCACGTTCTCACTAGAAATATTTGAGTTCTTTTCTACCTCATTTCATTCCTTACAGACACTGGATAATACTCAGCTCCATGTTTATAATAATACCCGAAAGTGTTTGTTTTTGTTGTTTTAAACTCAGGAGGTCACACATATGCACCCAACTATAAATTATATTCCGTTGTGTTTCTGGTATTAACTTGTAGTATCTGTTTAATGGGAAATTTCAACCTCCAGAACATGACCTCTGTGAGAGCAAGCCTTTTGTCTTGTTCACGACTATATTGCCATCTTCTGGGACAGCATCAGCCACCCCGCAGGCACTCAATAAGTAGTTGTTGAATAAAAGCATACAGGACTGGGGGGAGGCGCCTTGGCCGACTCCGGCTAAGGAAATGCCTGTGCCCCTCTTCCTGGGGTCCTCTTCTTAGGTGACCATTTTTTCACCTGAGAATGGCTTCTTTACCTGTGTTACATTTTGGAGAGGCGGGTTTCTAAGTGAGATTTCGAAATGGCAGCTTGTGTCTAAAATAGACCCACGGACATATTTTGTTTGGCCTTCAGAGCGTTAAAAAAAAAAAAAGGAGCAAGAGTGTGATTTCACATCAAGTCTCTGGCTCTCTGACTTCTACAGAGTGAAGATCCAGCAGTGCTGGCTTGGACATCTGGAATGGCCAACGTCAATGCAACTGGGTAATGGGTGTCCCTTTAGTTGGGGCACGTTTTCAGTTCACCACTGTCCCTACCTGTCCCACTTATCCATTTACATGACCTGCTTTGACCCTGGACACATTGGCGCTTACGGCTTCACCTCCAAGCTGTGGTGGTGGGTGAGCTTTTAGGGACCATTCTGACTTTTTGGTAAGAAGACAACTTGGTTTTACTCTACCTACTAAATCCCACCTCCCCTTTCCCCACAGCTCCCCTTCAGAATTTCTGATCTATCTCATGCTTGAGTTGAAGCAGCCATGGGGAGGCAATTATACATCCATGAATATTTTCATATTTCTGCACGGTTCAGGCTTTCTGAGCAAAAAGCACTAGGAATCTAGGCTACAAGATGATTGAATGATAAACATGTCTTGAAAATGAGAGACAGTGTATTGCTTCAGAGAGGTTCAGAGGCTTGTTTCCCCAGGAGCTGTTCGCTTATCCCATGGCAATAAAATCCATTTCATTTCATACCCTGGATTACACTTGGAAAAACTTCTGATTTGACTTTTCCTCAAATCTCAGTACCAAGAGCACTCCATCCCCAAATACTTGCTCAAGACGGACTGCGTTCACTCTACTACTAAGAATATCTATTATTATTTTTTTCTTGCTATAGAGTTTTCTTCCTCTGATGCGAAGAGCAGTAGCCGAAGAGTAGAGGTAAGATTAATTTTAGCATTTTTGACTTAGGAATTACAACTAAAGAACTTTCATTGTTGGAGACAAATTGTATCAGAGAACTTAGAACCAAAATCCTCAGCAGTTGTATCTTGGAAAAACAACAACTGACATATAGTTTATAGAAAATTACTTCTTGGAAAATTATACTTTGCCATGTATATTTCTTTTCTGGGTTTTCCTGTTCTTTCCATCTCTTCTAGACATACTTTGTCTTGTTGTAACATATCTAGAAATTAGGTAATTCATTTTTCCAGTGGTGGAAAGATTTTTCTAGTTATCTAACTTATAAGTAAGGAATTTGGAAAGATCCTTGCAATTATCTCAACTGTCTGACTCTTCTATATTCTATAAGCCTTTGGGAAAATGTGTCAAGTACTGACAAGTATCATAAAAAGGAGTTTATTGGCATATATGTATACATAAAATTTAAGCACTGGGAGAATCTGTCTGTATTTCGTAAGTTATTTTTGAGAGATGGAGGAAAATCATCTCGGCAAGAACACCTGTTTCTAACACCTGTGTTTTTAGTGTCAGGCTCCTTTCCTTGTCCTTTCTTCTTACACACAGGTGGCAATAGGATGAAAATTAAACATATAGCTTTCAATTATGAGAGCTCATGTTCCGTAATCAATTCCTATAAATATTCTGATGTAGTTAGGTATCACATCTGTATACGCAGGAAAATGCCACAAGGAAAACAAGCATTAAGTTGGACTTCATAGCTTAATGACCAGAAAGTGAAATTTTATATATTGGGTTACACTGACCTCTAGAGGATAATAACAATAACAACAGGCTAAATTTGAAAATAGTTGGGAGGGCAAAGGAGAATTAAAAACCATTCAGGGTTGGTAACTTTCAAGTGTATGGTGTGGCACATTTATAAGCCACCCTCAACAAAACAGTTCAGCAAAACAATAAGAAACAATTCTGTTCTGGATACAAGTTCTAAGTTACTCTAAAACCTAATGATCGTTGTTAAAGTAAATGTAATGGCAATTTTAAGCTGTGTTAAGTGGGAATTCAAAAAATCTTAGATCAATTCTATGAAAACTAAAAAGCGAAATACAATGTTTTATCTTAAATGTCTAATGTTTACATTGTAGAGACTTTGTTTTAAATATATAATCATGAATCTTTATGATAATCTTGAGTTTTAAAAGTATTATTTTACCTTGTTTCTAAAAAAAAGAAAAACCACTGGGAATGAGCTTTTAGTTTTTAAAATGTGATCTCCAGGATAGTTTGTACTTTAAAGGCCTTCCTAACAATAATTTTAGAATCTTTTCAGGTCACTTTAAACGAATTACTGTGGCATGCATATATGTTTCTACATTAATTAGTTGTTTCTCTTTTCCTTTTAGTTTCTTCTTCCACCATTGCCACTCTTGCCCATGAGATCTGGTCTCCTAACTATCCCCCCAAATCACAAAGATCTGAAAGAGAGAGAAAGAAATATTCCAAGCCTCACATCCTCCACACCTAGGCTCTTAGAGCCCGTTGGTCGATCCGATGAGTTCAGACCATCAAACAAGCACCAGGACTCCCCGCGGAAGGCATGTGTGGCTCGAACCCTCCCACCTTCTGACGGCCCTATTTGGTCCATAAACATGTACTCTTTTTGGAAGGCTAACCAGCACCGACAACACCGGGAGATGGAGGAGCATAGGAAATCCAAGGAAACAGAAGGATGTGACAAATCTGAAATGTCACACTCTGAAAAGGGGCACTCTTTGGTGTCTTTTGAGAACTTTAAAAAAGGCAGTTTTCCTACAGATAGGGAAGTGGATATTGACTGCCATGCTACTGAGATGAGAAAAGCAGAAGAGAACTCTCAATATCTTTCATCGGGGAAAAAAGAGGGTTCAGTGGCCAGAAACTACGAACAAGATTCAGAAGTTGGATGTACTGTGCCAATCAAATTCCAAGCAGCATGGCATTCAGAAAGAACTCCAAGGCAGGATGAGGAGAATAGACACGACAGTACTGATTCAAAAAGTGCTTCAGTACCTAAAGGTGAAGCAATTGAGGCGAATCACATTTTAGAAGAGTATACTGTACTTCAAAGCTTGCCCAACATAGTCCCCGATGGCCCCATTGAGAAGCTCCCAGAAGGTCAGCACAGCACAAAGACAAACATAAAAATATCAGTAACAGAGGCAAACAAGCCAGAAATAAATGGAATGGCCCCTCATATCCGCGTCCCTTTCCCTGGAGATGGAATCCCCAAGGAACAAGCAATAGCTGAACCAAGCCTCCAAAAAAGAACTGGCGTCCTGCATGACAACAATAGCTTCAACATACTCGCACACCAAGAAAATGACAGGCGTAAGGTGAAAATTCAGAGAAATAAGTTGGATTCAAAGACCAAAACCAGTAACAGGACACCCCAGAATTTCATGATTCCCACTGAAGTCTCCATTAAAACTACCATGCATACAACCAGCCTCAAAACTCAGGTTTTCCCTGCTTTGGGGCTTATTGACCCCAGACCTCAGCGATCACCCAAGTTCCAAAGAAGAACGCCACAAATAGAAAAGAAGCTGCCGACCTACCGGGCTCTAAAACCTAAGCAGCAATCATTTCCTTGCATCTGTAAAAATCCAGGAATAAAAAAGTCTTCGGTTCCTCTCTCTGTTCCACCAACAGAGCCACTAAATCACCTAGATCTTAAGTACAGTGACATGTTCAAAGAAATCAATTCAGTTGCTAATGGACCTGGAATCTATGAAATGTTTGGGACCCCTGTGTATTGTCACATTCGAGAGGCTGAACGGCACGAAAACAAATACTACCGAGAGTTATGCTCAGCCCCGTCAGGCAGGTGTCCTGCCAGTGAATGTCGGTCTTCGCCCAGTGAGACGAGCAGCAGTGGCAGAACAAGACTTTCTCAGAAAAGACCACATGTTAAACCCGCAAAGACTTCACCTGCCATTAAACAAAAGCACAAAACTTTAATTTCTAAACAGAAGGGTTGCAAGGCTGTAAGCAGCCACCTACAAGACATTGAAAATGGTGGTGGTATTTCAGAACCAGAGTGGCAGATAAAGTCTTCAGGAAATTACTTTCTATCTTCCAAAGATGAAGTTCAGCCCATGAGCTTGGCTCAGACTCATGAACAGTCCTCTGAGCAGAACAAATTCCTGCCTGTCTCAGATTTGTCCATCGTTGAAGAAGTCTCCGTGGAGGAGTGTGCTGATGAAGGGGACATTTCTAACAATCAAACACTTGCCACGAGCCTCAGAGATCTGCGTGCGCTTGAAGAGCGACATGGCCAGGCCCCACCCGCCCTCCCAGAGAGCAGCTGGGCAGTGCCCCGTGAGAAGAAGTCCCACAGCCCTTTACAGCAGGAAAAGCAGAATACAGCCCTGCTTGGTGAAATAAATGACAACCAAATTTTAACTAATGATGTAGGGTTTGATAGTGTTTCAGATAAGTCTAAAACACTTACGAGATTCTCTTTCCAAGAGAAACAGTCAAGTGCATCTTCCCAGGCATACCAACACTGGGTACATTCTTTGGACCATGATAGTTTAGCTAGTAAGCCAATTACATATCAAATGTTTGGGAAAACTTTAAATGACGAAAATTCAACATCCCAAGAAACTCTCAACTCTCTAAAGAATGAAGAATTGACAGATGAGCTATTAGGTTGTCTAGCTGCAGAGCTACTAGCTCTGGAGGAGAAAGATAACAACTCTTGCCAAATAATGGCAAGTGAAACTGATCCTGATAACTCAAAGCTTGTCCTCCGAGGGAACACCACGCAAGAACTGGGCCGAGAGACCGCAAATGTCAAAATACAGGTGGGTATGATTAGAATCAGAGATTCACTGGGGCAGGAAGGGACCTCAGAGACAATCCGGTCAAAACCTCTCATTTTCAATTAAGGAATCCCTCTAAACAGCTCATTTCATTAATTGTTTGCTTGCACATTTGAAATCTAGGTCCTCTGACTCTCAGGCTAAGACACTTCCGTTATGCTACTTCACTTCTGGAATTTAGCTAGCCTGACGCTGCAGTGACACTTTGGGTAGCTGAATATAGAAAAACGATTTAAATAGATGGATATTTTATTCAGTAATGATGTTTGCAATCAACAAACTTCAGCAGAGAGATGATCACGGGTAAAGGATTGCTCTAGGGGATGTGTGAGATAGAAAGAAGTTAACACGGTCACCATCCAATTCCATAAAAAAGCATGAAGACTTGAAATGATCATTTCCCAAAGACTCCCTGCACCTGAGCATTCGCTCTCAGATGGTTCACTACCTTAACAGAATATATTATTATTGATGCCCACTGTGTTTCTGGCACTGGGCTCAGAGCTAGAGACATGGTGGGTACAGGATTAGCCGTTGCTCTCAAGGAAGCATAAGCAACGATCCTGAAAAAGTTTATTTGTAGCTTGTTTGGCATGGGAGTGGGGATGGCAGAAAAGAATACCAGTGGTTGCTTGGGTTTTGTTTGTTTTTCTTCTACTGATGTATGTGAGCCCTCTATTCTACTCAAATATTAAAGACAGAAACAGTAGGTTTAGCTGACATTATTTATTCAACCCTAACTCAGCTTATATCACATGATAAGAGGATCAGGAATAATTACTTTGAATAGTTAATCAGAAGAATACACGAAGTAAATAATCACACCTAGCTAGGTTTATTGAGAACTTACCATGTATGAGTGAGACACATTCTTTATATGTTTCACAACAACTCTACGAAAGAAGTGCTGAAGGTAACAAGTCCCCATTTTGCAGATGGGGAAATTGAGGATTGGAAAGTCACACAGTTAGTGAGTGATGGCACCACACATTCGCATTCGAGCCCCATACCCTTTATCACTACACAGTGGGTATATTGCTTCCTAAAAGGCCAGCTTTGCCCTCATTTTGAACTTGGTCTCTGCTGGGAGGTGGATAGTGATTCAGAGAAGCCTCCAGGATTGAGGGGGGAGACAGATGTGTGTGTGCATGCCACTGCGTCTGAGATGTGTCTATCACTCTGCCATTTCAAATTCAAGAAAAGCTAGCAAGCTCGTAAATAGAATCAGCCTGCAACTCCACTCTGCAATCATGGAGCCAAACACTGACCTTTTCTTTTCCAAGCAGTCCTTATATTTGTTTGGATAGAAACAGGAGAGGATGGCCTAAGTTCTACAAAGAGATTCTTGATTCCTGATTTCTAAGGCAAGGCCACTGAAGGTTTACTGTGAATGCAAATCTCTTAGGGATCACGTTAAAATGTAGACACTGATTCAGCGTATCTGGGGTCTGAGACTCTGCATGTCTAACAAGCTCCCATGTGATGTGAATCTGGTCGGCAGATTCTCTATTGAATTACAAGGGCCTAGAGGATCATTGATCTTCAGTCGATTGCAGCTGCTCTTGACGCAGACTTGCTTGCTGTGGTGCTGCGTGTGTGTGTGTATGTGTGTGTGAGGGGGGAGTCTATCTGCATGTATGTTTGTGGGTAAACGCCTATATGTGTATGTAAGTGTATACATACATGCTTATGTGTATATGTGTGTGTTTGAGTGTATGTGTATATTGTGGAAATAAATGAAGAACAGGCAAAGGCTACTTATTCAGAGCTCACTGTAGCAAGAGAGTCAGACATCATCACTTGTGTTCGGCAGAGACTCAAAGACAGGCAGAGGAGTAGGTACTTTTTAGTGGAAAAAAGAGAAGTCTTCAGGTATGACCTGACTGGAGGCTGTTGGCATGGGGAAGCTGTAGGTGGGCTAACTAGAAGGGTCCTCCTATATGATTAGTTAGGGGTCCTAATTTGGAAGAAAGGAAGACCACTCTATCCTACCCTTTATCTCCATCTCAATGACTCAGAGTTTAATGGTGATTTTCCTTTTATCTCATTCTTTCAGAGATATAGTAATGGTTTCAGGATATATGACAAGGAAGAGAAACTCCTCAACTCAAATGAAAAAAAGACATTTTCTGAAAATTCTGAAAATAGTTTAAAGTATGAAGAACCTATCCTGTGGACCAAGGGCGAGATCCTTGGGAAAGGAGCCTATGGCACAGTAAGTTAAATGGAGAAACATGATGAAACTAAAAAATCCCTGCTCCTCTCGACCCCACCCTTTTCCCTAATCCTCTGGTGCAGCCTCCCCACCCTCCATACTCTTTACTTAGAGCTCTTTCAATTGGAAGTAACAAGAAACCCAACCCAAACTGGCTTGAGAAAAAGGGTGTCACTGTTTTATGTAACTGAGGGGTCTGGAGTAGGTCTGGCTCTAGGCGGAGCTGGTTTCAAAAAATGTTGCCAGGATCTGGGCTCCCTCGGTCTCCTTCTGGCTCTCATTCTCAGGGTCCATTTGGTGGGACAATGGTCACTGTACTCACAGCCTCTCGTTCTCCCAGGTCCAAGTCCAATGGAGGAAGAAGTGTCTTTGTTCAACCAGAAGTTGGGAGAATCATTGCTGAGTGGCAAAAACAAAAGATGTCCCTTATATTTGGTGAACTGCATAAAAAAGACCACCTAAAAAGTCCTAGCACTTTAGTTATTATTTCCTTAGATAGGTAAAGATAAGACTGACCCCCAGATAAGACTTTATGTTTCAAACCGGGACATTTCAGGAATCAGTGAGAAGGTGGGAGGCAAGACCCGAAACCACTGAAATCACATGATAGGGGTGACTGCCCAATTGCCCCCTGCCTTCCCCTCTCTCCTTAGAGCTTCAGCACTAAAATAGCCCCATTTCATTTATTTGGTGAGAAGCTTTCCCAAACCATCTCATGTAATAATCATAGATATCTGTGAAGTAATTATTGTTACCTCAGTTTTATAGGTGAGAAAAACTTAGTTCAAAAAGGTTATTCAACTTATCCAAAGTTACACAGCTGAGGGATGGTAAAGCCAGGATTCTAACTATTCCAGGCCAGTTGAGGCCAGGCCATTATGACTTCCATTCACTATGCTGCTCATCTTCATCAAGGCTCCACCGAAAAACTCAACTTGCTTACGGACTTTGCGTTTAGATAGGGTGCATCAAATGAGAGAAAGACACGGGTTTGGGAGGCAGAAGGCTAGACAAGTGTCACATGAGGCATTCAACGTGTTATATCATTTATATTTAATAGTAATTTATTGGTTGGCTTCTAGGTATATTGCGGCCTGACTAGCCAAGGGCAGCTAATAGCTGTAAAACAGGTGGCTTTGGACACCTCTAATAAGTCAGCCACTGAAAAAGAATACCGGAAACTGCAGGAGGAAGTAGATTTGCTCAAAGCACTGAAACATGTCAACATTGTGGCCTATTTGGGGACGTGCTTGGAGGAGAACATTGTAAGCATTTTCATGGAGTTTGTTCCCGGTGGCTCAATCTCTAGTATTATAAACCGTTTTGGGCCATTGCCTGAGGTGGTGTTCTGTAAGTATACGAAACAAATTCTGCAAGGTGTTGCTTATCTCCATGAGAATTGTGTGGTGCATCGAGATATCAAAGGAAATAACGTTATGCTCATGCCAACTGGAGTAATAAAGCTGATTGATTTTGGCTGTGCCAAGCGTTTGGCCTGGGCTGGCTTAAATGGCACCCACAGTGACATGCTTAAGTCCATGCATGGGACTCCATATTGGATGGCCCCAGAAGTCGTCAATGAGTCTGGCTACGGAAGGAAGTCGGACATCTGGAGCATCGGCTGCACTGTGTTTGAGATGGCCACGGGCAAGCCTCCGCTGGCTTCCATGGACAGGATGGCGGCCTTGTTTTACATTGGAGCACACCGAGGGCTGATGCCTGCTCTACCAGAACACTTCTCAGGAAATGCAGCAGACTTCGTGCGTATGTGCCTGACCAGGTAAGAAACTGAACACGGGAGAAGATTCCAAGCAGCTGACATTTCCCCTGCACTTTATGACCCATTAAAATCTCTGCTTGGGGTATGAGATCAAGGAGGGAGTGATTTTGTGCTAAAAGGAATCACTATCAGCTGGGCTGGGGGAGTGCATTCCTTGTTCCATCAGGGTGTAGGGGGTAATGTGTCGAGTAGGAAGTGTTTCAGTTAAATGTCTGATCAGGTCCAGACAATAGTCCCCCACATCAGTGGGTGTGCAAAAATTGCTAAAGATCTGCTTGTTTACCTACGGGACATGGTCCCAGGGAAATGATATCACCTCTCCTAAGCTGCCTTCCCTCTTAGGGAATCAGTGCTCTCATTTTCTTCCTGAAACCAGTTCTCAGGAAAGAACACGAGGGATTGATATGAACTGATTGACTACTGACAGATTTAATGTACCGGTTCCCCAAGAAATACTTGCCTTTAAACTGAGGGGAAACATTTTGAGCCAAAGGAACAAATCGAAATGCTCTAATGGGAGCATTTCAAGTATGAAGTGGGAGAGCCCTTGTGGAAGCAGAAAAGCCCAGAAAGTTACCTGTTTTCTCCTGTCCTGATGCCACGTAGTATCTATGGAGTAAAATTCTGGGTAAAATGTCTGAACTGTAAGGCACCTTAGAGATCACTCACTTTTGTGGCCTTCAAACTGTTCTTAGCCAGGCACTCTCTGCTCGTATGAAATCTTAATCCAAGAAAAAAACACAAAAGCAGAGCTTGGTTCTGATGTGTCTGTGTGTATGGTGTGGGGAGCTAAGAAGTAGGGCAGGGCTGCCGGACCCTGCCCACCCGGCCTCTAGGATGACACAGAACAGTGAGAACCGACCCACTCAGTGAGGCTCGACATTTTCACATGTACAGGATGAGGAAGGCAAGACCCAAATACATTTTACTTTTCAAGGAAGTATGTTTTCTTTATTTCTAGATGAAAAATTCTGTTGCCCAGCTTTCAGTAAGCATGTATGGCAACTTCAACTCCCAGAATGGGTTTGTCTTTCTAAATGAACCTCAGAACGGACGGTTCTTCCTGTCTGCTGATGAATGTACCTCTCTCAGAGCCCTGTCTCCCTCTCCCAGAACATTGACATTCGCCTGTCCTGGGTGATCTGCCAGTCCAGGGGATCATGTAGGCGCGGGCAGGAGTACATGCTCCAGGGGTGCAGCTCTGGGCACCCCTGAATGCAGACACCGAATGCGTCCCAGCTTGGATTCTGTAGACTGAGCCTTAAGAACAGCTTCCCCTTCTTCCTCCAATAAAACCTTACAAAAGGGACATAAAGATGTTAAGAATATCATATGAAGGAGTATTAGTTTTAGGGATTGGTCTTAACTCTTAAAGCTATTATAGTTGCTTTGTTCTAAATTGAACAATTACCTATTACTGATCCACAGAAACTACTTGCTTTTCTCATTTTTTTCCATAATGTCCTCTCTCTCTCTCTCTCTCACACACACACACACACACAGCTTTAAGGAGAAAGAGTGGAATCTTTTTCATGGTTCTTTTGAACACCACTCATAAATAATTAACAGGGTTGTTGTGAAGGTTAAGTAAAATCACGTATGTAAATTGGTTAGCAAAGAATAGGGCACATAATTAGGGCTCCACAGTTAATAACTGGGAGAATACTAATACACCTTACCTAATTAGTGTTATATACAAGCATATAATTACCTCCTAAAAATGCTATGGCAAAGACCGTAAGAACCCTAGAATCTCACCTGGTGTCTATGACAATATTCCTTGGAGGTGTAGAAAGTCAGGAAAAAAGGGGTAAAGCATTCTTAAAGACTCAGAAGAGAGGATCAAGTATAGAGTAGGAACAAGGACTGAATAGAACAGAAATGAATTTGGGAGAACAATAAGGAGCATGGGTGTGGGTACTCTTACGGGCAGGCTGAAAGTTCTGGGAAGTCAGGCTATGGAGTTTAGCCATGTTGCAATATGCAGTGAAGAGCAGGGGGGCTGCAAAAGTTCTGGGATAGAGAATGCCATTAAGAAAAAGGTCTTTGGGAAAGCAGTCAGATAGCAGTTATGTTGAAGGACCTTGAATGGAGGCTGTTTGAGACTAGCAGACCATGTGGGAATCCAGAGCTTGGACTTCGCTGGCGTGGCAATTGGTTTGTAAAAGGATAAACGTTTCAGAGGAAGGTGAATCAGGACTTGGTGATGGAGGATGATAGGATTTCAGAGTTCTGAGTCTGGATAATAGAAGAAATAATAGAAGTTATGGAGGAGGAACAGGAGGGAGAGATTGAAGAGGGTTTTCTTCGTCTAAGGATACATTTGAAGCTATGGAATTGGAGCTTAGGAAAGCAATTAAGATTGGAAGTCATATTTGAAAATCCTAAGATTGGTAACTATAGTGAAAAAATTAGAGGGAATTGTTTTTGAAAAAGTTCATGGGAGAAGATATGCATAGCATCGTGTGTGGCACCTAACGGGAAGAAAGTAAGGCAGGGAGGACAAGAGGAGAGAGGAGGGAGGGGAGTTGCCCAGTGTGGGAGAACCAAAGAAGAGTTTCTCATGAGTCTAAGTAGGTTTAAGAAAGGAGGGGGCAGTGAATACTAAAATGCTACAGAGCTGACGAAGAGGAGGGGCTCCTTAAATTTGGTAATGAGGTCATGGTTAATTTTAAGAGGACAATTTCTATAGAGACAGCAGTGGGCTCAATGGTAAGGATTTAGGACAATGAATTTTGAAAGTGAGTTTAGTAGAGAAATTTGGCAGGAATAGAATAGGATGGCAGAAATAATGGCCAGGTTAAGGAAAGAATTTTTAAAGAGAGATTTTCTGTATTTCCTGAAAGTAGGAGAAAGAGCCCCCAGAGGGAGAGAGTTTTTTTTATTTTGAAGTGATTCATGGTCACTTTTTAAAGTATTTTATTTGCATTTTTCATGTAGGCTACTCTTGGGGGTCATCTGCTTCCACAACTATCAAAAGATAGCCAGTTTAACCAAAAGAATGCCTTTGGAATTGTTTACAGCAGGTAACTACTGACTGGCCCATTAGGACACTGACTAATTCATTGGCCAAAGCTTTTTGATTTTTTGAGGGGAAAAAAAAAAGCCCTCCACCACAATAGTGCTAGTTGAGTAATTTTCTCCTTTTACTCTGTGTTCATCCAAGAGTGCCCCAAGTGGGATTATCTCAATTAGTCACCAAAAGCACATTTAAATGTCTGCTTCTTTAAGGATTCCAGTTATGGATTCCAATGCCTCTTAATTTTGAAAGTAAATTTAATGCTAATTAAAAGTGCATTAAACTACATCTGAAAAGCGTGAATTCTGTGTGTAAATTATACCACAAACTAACTGAACAAAAATACAATGGAAAAGTAGGGCCTGTTCTTCACCGTTAACAGCTACTACTTTTCAAACTATTACCACATACCAGACATGGTATAAAAGCTGTATATACACTATTTAATTCTCCCAGTGAGTTAGGTGTTATGGTTATACACATTTTGATGATGAGGAAAAGTTTTTTGCCCAAGATGACACAGCTAAATACTGGAGTCTGGACTCAGTGCAAGTCTGTTTGCCTGGCAGAGACTGAGACAAGATCCAGTTGGCAGCTCATTATTGGGTATGCTTTTAATGTTTTTTTCCTTCTTAGGGACCAGCACGAGCGACCTTCTGCTGTTCAGCTCCTGAAGCATTCCTTCTTGAAGAGAAGCCACTGAATATACATCAAGACTTCTTTCCAGTTCCATTATAGATACTCTATTATTGCTCATTGTTGGGGATGATGGTTAAGGGACCTTTGTTTTCCTACTGGAAATCCAACTAACCCAATATAACCTGACCCTGAGAGTCTCTAACAAGTTTCAGTTACATTTTAGCCTCCTCAAGCTTCAGGCATGATTACCCATATATGAGAAAGTTTTCTTAAACCTTAACAATAAAAAAACCTATTCCAATGTTTGCAGTTTGACTCTTCAGGAACTACATCTATTGCTTTATACAGTAATTCCTTTCATTTTTGGCCTGTCAATTTTATTGTCATTAAATTGTAAAAACAAGAAAAATTGTATTTTCTTGCTTGGTGGATAAAGACACTTACTTAATTCTTGCAAAGGAGGCTAGAGGAAAGTGGAAAGTGAGAAGTTAAATGTAGAGAGGTTACATAGTTTACTTTGGTGGCAATTTTGCCTTTGCAGGTTACAGGAGGCTCAAGGTTAACATGGAAGAGCTAAGGTCCCCGAACTCCTCAGAAGTCTTCACCTACAAGAAACTGGGCTATTCACGGTGGCTCCATAAAACCTCAGGCTGCTTTCCCTGTAATTTATAGTACGACCTGAGGTCTTCACTTGTTTGCACAGTGAATTAGGTCATTATCATATCCAGAACTAGCTAAACCTAAGCCAGTGGGCGGGATAAAAACTAGGTCTGATAGAGTGGGCCAGCATCTAAACATTTTCAGGGCACTTTGCTTACCTAGATGAAGTACTTCCTTGCTGAGATCACTCTTCACTTTCATTTCCAGAACATGGTAACTTCACAAAAATGAACATGGACAAGTTGTCAGGATCACTACAAGGCCTTAAGCTGCTGCATTATGCATTTTTGGCAAGGTTTCTATTGCTGAGACTCCACTCATCTCTTAATTTCACTGACACCTGTTGTTTTAAGCTCTTATCTACAGATTCTTTATACTGGTTGCTATCATTTGAAGATGGCACTACTACAAACTTTAGGTGTCCTAACAGTTGTCAGGCCTTGTCGGAATCAAGCTGCTGCTTCTTAAGTTTTTGAGAAATCCATATGAAATGCAAGCCAGCTGACACAAAACAGATTTTCCTTTGACCATCATGTTTCCATAGGTCTTTATGGATATACCTTCCTCATCTCCCAATTTGCAGTTCCTATATTTGATAAAAATTTAGGGTATATGTCCATTGTTTTACTTAGTATTATGTTCAATACATATAATCTGAAACATTTTGTTAAGGTAGGGTTCAGCTGTAGTAGAGATCTTCAGCATTCTTTAAAATCTAGTTATATCTGATTTCAGAGCAATTAACTATTTACATTCAAGCCTATAAAACCTTGTACATTTGTTTACATTCAAGCCTAAAAAACTTCCTGAAGGCCGACTGGTGGATGGGAGTTGTAATTCCCACCCAGATGTGTCTCACCTTAATGCTCTTTCCTTCCTGCCTCCCACATTTGTCATTACATCACTCATTTTACTCAAAACACAACTCCACTGAGATGCTGATAAACTTACCAGTCTAGTGAATGATTCTGATTCCTTTAATGATGTGAGCAGCTTTTCATTTCTCATCTACCTAGCAGCAATATTGCCTGCCCTCGGTGACCAACTCCCTTCTCATCAGGCACAATGCCCTGCTTTTAATCATTTTCAAAAATGCATTTCGTTACACACTGAATCTTTCCGTAGGCTCTGAGACCCAAGCTCAACTAAAGGAAATTTAAATCCCCTCCATAATCCTAAAAGTACAGTATTTCTAACTCTATTGCATCTCTTTAATGTCAACCTACTTTGGCACTTACACTTGGGACATTTCTCAGTGGCTGAATTAGGAAAAGTGTCATAGTGGAAAAGATGGCGGTCTCGAGGATGGCACTGGGGAGTGCGGTATTCCATCTATTTGTTCTACCCACTCCCTCCCACATGCCCACTAGCAGTCGTGGGCCTTCTAATAGTGTAGTGAGCAGCCCAAGATAAAAACCCACTCCACATGCCCAGTGAGCAGTCAAGAGTCTCCATTCCCTACCAGGCTGTCTTTATTCCTCATACCTGACACACTTTGAAGTATTATTTCAGTTTAAAGCAGCTAATGTAGAAACCTGAATTTACAAACAGCTTTTCAGGGGATTCTCTCAGCATTAACATACTCAGCATAGACAGTCTTAATCTTCATTGGTAATCAACAAAGTTAACAAGAAATCTTCATGTATGGCACTGTACTTTGAAAAGTTGAAACAGCAAACAGTCCTGAGGAAAAGCTATACTCTACCCTACTGCCATGAGCTCGCATGGCTTATTGTGAAAAACCACAGCTGAATTCATCCCTAAATGCTGCTCATACAGCATGTGACTGAAAGGCTGACTGACTGTGGGTATGTGCCTGAACACTTTCTAGGTCTAAATAAGCCTAATTTCATGGCAATATGATAAAAACCCTGATCAGCGAGGCCCTACATGGCTTTGGGAGGTTTGGAGAGAACAAGCGGGTGATGTACTACAGCTAAAACAAAAATGTGTGATTTTTTTCATTAGATTGAAAACAGCAGGGGAAAATGGAAGAAACAACTAAGTAGAATGAGTTACTAAAAGGAATTACTAACTTTGGTTAAATGTAATTACTGACTTTGTACCATTCCTAAATAAAACTCATGTTAACTTACTATATGCTGATAAAATAGAACCCTTACTGGTATAACCAACATAAGATTAAGACAAATCTTTTAATGTGATTTTGTAACATTTATTTTACATTTAGGCTTTAAAATTCATTTTAGAGGAATTAATTTTTCTTAGTTCTATTTTAGTAAAACCATTTCCAAGGCTTCCATTTTCTTTTAAGTGGAAGGTACAGGAAAATTCGTGAGGGAAGAGTGAGCTGGAGAGAGCAGCAATATTAAAAGCAATTTATGGTTAAGTTATTTTTTTCACGGCTAATCCCTTCCAGATAATATAACTGCAGTTACTCTCTGGTTTTTGTGTTAGTGATGCAAGAGATTACACAAGAAAACCACAAAGTCTGAATTAGAATGAACGACTTAGGAAGGATGAGACAGGTGAAGGGGATACAGAGATACAAAATTATCATTATAAATTAGTCACAGGGACCAAAGTACAGCATAGGAGTATACGCAACAATAGTTTAGGGTCTTTCCATGGCAACAGACACCAACTATGCTTATTGTGGTGAACATTTTGTAATATCAAATCACTCTGAGCTGTCAAATCACTGTTGTATATTGAAGCCAATATAATGTGTATTAACTATATTTCAAAAAAATTAAAAATAGAATGAACAACTTAAGTTTTGGAGACAGTAGGCATGCAGTGTTTTAATACACACATAGGTTTAACGCACCTGGATCGGCCCTCATCCTTCTCTCCAATATCCAATATCCTTCTGTTAGGATTCTCTTCAACACCACCTATTATAGTTAGTTAGCCTTCCCCAACCACCCAAGCCTTAAACCTCACCTCCCTATGAAAAGGTACTATTACTGACATTTTGTAGGAAAGGAAATCAAGACGAAAATTCAAGTAATTTGCCCAAGGACATTAGATAAGTGGCAGAGCTGAGACTAGAATGTGGACAATTTGATCCCAGAGCCCACATCCCTTGATGACTATATAAAGTTACTCAGATAAAGAATAACTTCTATTAGAGACTTTATTTCCCACATTTCCCAGGAACTGAAAGTTATTTCTGATTCACATTAACAAGACATGTTGGAACCTTGGATTTACATCGTCAATGAACACATTTTATTAATAATTCCTTGTAATAGATACTAAGCTGAAATTCAACAACTAACTGAATTCATGCCATATACACATATCCTGTTTTGGATTTTCTATCAGCAAACATCCTATTCAATAGTATTTTGAGTACATAGAAACTGAAATCCCCATCACTGCTGACAACAAATGAGTACATGTCAAGTGTTTCAAACCAAGCAAAGCTGCTTGAAAAACACTCTCTGAAAACAATGTACTCATCACTTAACAAACAATATAGGCAAATCAAATTAAATCAACTACTGAACAGGTTTCAAGTGAGGCTTTTTCCCCAAACTTGGAAATAAAGGAAATCAGCCCTCAGAACTTACTTTTGAGATTAATGGACTGTAGCAAGCCAGTTAAGTCATCTTCATGAGAACAGAATTACGTCTAGCCACACAATATTCAATGTATTTGCTTATCAATCTATCTAAAGAACCTGTCAGGCAGAATAGAGACTGCCTGGTAAATTATATAGAACAGAAAAGAGGTGTCACAGAAGCAAAACCTGACTGGGCCCAAATCGACATTTATGGAATTAAAAATGGATGCAGGGTATCAAACCTAAAACACTTCAAGCATTCCAGATCCACTGGTAGATCATCTCTATTGAAAAAGACAGTCTCAGGAGCATACTTTTACGAAACAAGCACACTTCTGATTATTCAGCTACAGAGGCCAAATTTCAGGTATTAACACAGTTGTGAATTCTCAAATTAACACATTGGTATCAAAATTTGACACTCTAGAAGGAAAGAGACAGAATGTTTTTCCAATGCAAACATTCCTATCTCAAATCAGCCTCTCATAAACAAATGCGCACGTGAGACTACCAAGTTATCATCCTGTGAGCTCAGTTTAAGCAAATTTTCCCTGAGTGTGGGATTTGTTGATCCTTCAGCTGGGTAAACACAGTTAGTGAATCCTACTGCTCCTAAGAAAGCCTCTTGCATCGAGACTGCTGAATCAAGAATTCTTCATGACAGGAGCTCTCAAATTTTTCTCAGCAAAGACATCTGAAAAATCACCTAGCAATATAAGCACAGTAGGTGAGACATAACTGCCTTTTGGTCAGATAAATTCGGGAATGATATCTTGAGAATAGAGCCATCTTCCTTTAGAGATACTATGTTAAAAAGAAATCCTTATTTCCATAGTAGATGCAAAACCCTAAAACATCTAATCAGCCAATAGAGTATATAACAGTCATGCATATGGAAGTAGTTTACTTCTCAGGTGGGTTAAGGAACAAAAATCAGCAATTTTAAATTTCAAATGTAACAGTGTTTAAATGCTTTTAAGGCAAGGCATTTGGTAACTAACAAAAACCATTTTAAATTTGGTTCTCTGAAGTAGTCGTTTCTTTGGCTCAAAGAGGATAGACAGGCCAAAAGAGTAAGGTATTTTACATAACTATAATCTGTTGGTACAAAGTAATGTAAGCACCCTCATGACATCCCGCATGAAACCATGTATCATGGTAGCAATTTTCTTTGAGACTGAAGAACTTTTAACCAGAACGAACCTGCATACACAGAGGAAGATCGAGATGCACCTTTGACTACTTTCAAAGATAAACCTAGGGGTATTTA
Organism: Phataginus tricuspis; assembly: GCA_029783875.1. Lineage (NCBI taxonomy): Eukaryota > Metazoa > Chordata > Mammalia > Pholidota > Manidae > Phataginus > Phataginus tricuspis. The sequence goes on along the minus strand of JAQQAC010010508.1, from coordinate 45,572,192 downwards.
CATGACTTTTCAGTATTTAAAAACCTGCAAGAAATGAACCTCAGGTTAAGTAAGAAAAAGGAACTAGGACATTTTGCAAGGCTTATTTAACAGTGAAGGTACTACCACCAGTTTTGTTAAGTAGGCCTCCAAGAATGTTTCTGTGAGAAAACACTTTGCTTTGGCTCTGAAAATATTGTTATTTTAAAGTAGCTAAGGCAAATATTTAGGGGCACAGCTCAGTACTGGAAAATTAGCTTAAAGAGGTAGAAGTAAAACCTTTGTATCCAATGTGCATAAAGGTAAAAATCTACAATCTAGGGAAAACACAACTAAAAAATGAATCACTCTCTTATAGGATGTTTGAAGATAATGCTTTTTAATATTTCAAATATTTTTTAAAATCTCATAAAAAATGTATCACCTTAACAGTACGTTGCACATGTGGAATCTCATACCTAAATTTGATACTATTTTGGTTTATTTATGGCTACTCACAAGACTCAGTAATAATGTCCATTCATTGGAGTCTTTTTCTTTGGTTGAGCCTATTGGGACCAGGCTGATGAACGGCTTTATGCAAATGAGATGGTTAAAGCAAATTCACTGTATATGAATTATATGGGTTTTCACTTAATGGAAATGAAAGTTAAAAAGGATTTCCATATACACATCTCCACTCTGGTTTTGGAAGCTAATATCCTGTTCAGAGGTTATAGTTTGAATAGCTCACACAAACCTGTAAAAATTACAACTGGCTGCCCTTTAATAAATAAAGTCATTGTAAAGAATTACATTTACAGAGTGTAAAGTGAATACATAGCATTTCAAATTCAATTTTGGAAGTACTAATAAGTACTGATCCATAACAATATACACTAACTACCTTTTTAAACTGTCCATCATTAGCACCAATAAAGATTCAACAAAATTACTTTTATTCCCACATCTCCAAACAATTCTGCAAATTCTTAGTGAAGTTTAAGTATAGTCACAGACCTTAAATATTCACATTGTTCTCTATGTCATACTGAAAATAAGTTCACTACTTTTCTGGATATTCTTTACAAAATCTTATTAAAATTCCTTGTATTATCACCCCCAATTATACAGTAGCACAACCACTCTATGTTATTTCACATGATAGCTCCTTAGAGGTTTCATATCTAAATCACCAAGAACAAAAACCCTACCCTCCCTCATCTTGCACTCAGTTTAATTCTATACTAAGTCCTTGGATTATTATGTACCACTGTAAAAGTATAACTGTATCAAAATTACCATGTTTATGGATACAATAATATGCCATACAGAGCAACAAAGTTACATGTAATGACAAAGATTACTAAAGTTATGTAGGACTAGAACAAATGTGAGGACATGCTATCTAGGCATAGTCCCTAAAAAGAGGCTTCTAGTATCCTAAGTTCAAATAACATTGACAAAAATAATGAACAGTTATCTTAAAAAAATTATAAAGCTACTGGCAAATTAGATAATTGCTTAATAAAAGTAGAGCACAAGATTAAACTCTACTATTTACAACTGCAACACACTTGAGTAAAATTACAATTGTGTACATGTCAGTGGCTCTGTAACAAAAATAATTCATATACATAGAGGAAAAATTAAAGAATTTTCAGTTCAAGAGAAGCTGAATTCATCTTCACCCATCTTAAAGATACTTAACAGCTCAAAGATTTACCACAGAATAAACTGAAGATTAGCTGATATACCAGAGCCATATTACCGGCATCTAAGATAAATTTTAAAGAAATTAAAGTCTACTGTCTGTTCAGAAGTCAGGTGACTGTGCAAACTTAATCTCAACAGTAATATACTGAGATGTGCAAACAAATGTAAAACCTCCACTAGCTGTTTACCTGGAAGCTGACCTTTCTTCTCATAGAGCTTCCTGATAATAACCATAAGCTGTAAATACAGGTACAATGCACAGTCAGTGATCTTTTCTTTTTATTTGTTAGAATATAAAAGAACTGAGAGCGCAACAAGTTTCATTTTTATAAGGAAGACTGCATTTACCTGAAAAAGAAATACGGCATCACACACAAACACACATGGGAGTTTAAGAATATTAAACTTCAGTATGTTTAAGAATATGGTGTTATTTGAATGCTAAAGGAAAAAGGATCCCTGTTTACTGTTGAAATATGTAGTGTTAAAGTTATTTGAGGAAAAACTTACTAATTCTTCATTATGTAAGGTTTTGTGAATTTAGTTTTCAAATCACAGCCACATAACCATGACTAACAGCTCTGTGTTTATAGTACTGCAACAAGCCGACAAACATTTAAATGCACTTCACAGCAAGAGTATGTAAACTTTATTTTTTCCTCTTCAAGCCTTCAGAAAATTAGGGGCTATTTCAGCAGCCGACCTGGTCAGAACCTCTGAAGGCAAAAGTTCAGGGCCTCACTGTGTGCATGACCGTCTGCGGCACCGCGTACCCATCTGCTAGTGAAGTGTCCCCCTTCAGTGGCTTCCAGTAAGGCCTAGAGTTTAAGGTTAACATGAGAAAGTGCCACGGTTGTTTTAGATTAGTGATGGACTACGACAAGATAAAATAAAGTTATTCTGTATATTGTTATACTTACAAGCAGCTCCAATCCTGAGTATTTATGGTAATATCTAAACATACAAAAATGTATGTACATTTTTCTCCACTTTCTTGTAAACAGTTGCCAGTATACTGTTTTATCCCTTTATCATTGAAACATGCAAATCATACATACAAGTATAAATACACATAAGAAAACAATTTACACTCATTCAAAAGCCAAGCAACAACAAAAAAACAGCTACAGTATCAAATCATAAATAATGAATGCTTGAGGCATCTTATATTCCTAGGAGCAGCCAGCCATTCATTCTAATGTTCTTAGCTGCAATGGTGGCAATACTGAGTTTTGCACCTTCCATGCTTTTACAGTATTTATAACACTATCATATGTGGAGATAAAGACCTGTTTACTATAATCTCTTCTTTTCAGAATGAAGAATAAAGCAGCACTTACAAATACTGAAGCAGTGGCAGCAACAGCCGGTGTCACCACTGCGCGATCAGGAGGAAGTTTTCCATTCTAACAACTTTTAAATTAAAAAAGTAAAGAAAAAATTGACCTAAACAAATGATTACATGTTCGTTCCTTGGGCACTTAACAGCGAGTCCAGCATGTCGAATGTGTCTTTGTAGTCCACATGCTGGCTGTTTGTACTGTACTCGTGACTGACATCAGGACCGTTGGTCTCCACTGGCTTCTTGTCCAGTTTCACGAGGGTGCTGAGATGTCCGTAGCCCACCTGGTATGTGACAGGGGGAGGAGGGGGTAAGGGATGGTTAAAAACAGAGTTGTGAGAGGATATATACTGCTTAACAGAGGAGGAAGAACATGATGAACTACCTGAACTTTTGGAACTTTTGCTCATTTTGGAGTGATGGTTGTGAGATGCATCATTGATATGCAGCTTCTTCCGTGAACAGCTGGAACTACAGGAAATGCCATCCGTGCCCAGGCCAACAGGACTCCTCAGAACAGCAGGAGGCATTCCTTCAGCACTGTGCTTGCTGCCGCCACCGCCACCGCCACCGCCACCACCACTGCCGCCACCAGTGTGTGAGTGGGAATGCTTGTGACTGCTGGGGTGGTGGCGGTTTGAGGGATGCTCCTTGTGCTTGTCCTTATGGTCTCTGCTGATGTGCGGGCTTGAATGTTTGCTCTTCCCACTGCCTTCGTCAGAAGAGCTGTGTCTTTCTGAAGAAGAAACTTTTATCTTCATTTTCAGTTCTTCTTTATTGGTGCTTTTATCAGTGGGTGGTATTGGAATCCGCAGTTTCAGCAATCCACTCTTTTCCTTCTTTTCTGCCAAGTGTTTTTCAGGTTTTTCAGCATTTGCGATGGGAATTTTCATTTTAATAGGAGAAGTCACAGAACTGCTGCTGGCTGCCTGTGGCTGCATGTGTTTGTGCTGCTCTACCTGGGCAGCTACATACTGGTCTCGAACATCCAGATCAAGGGTTTCTAACTTACGCTTTTCTCTGTATTTATCTAAAGACATTTTCTGAGGAATTACTCCAGGAGTAGCAGAAAGTGGCCCATGGTGTTTACTGCCTCCTGCTTTGTGAGTATATTCTTGCTTAACAGGAGGATGATCGGAACCTCGGTCAGGTCTGTGATGCAATCCTGTGTGCAGTGGCACAGAAGGTCCCTGCTGGAAGCTGATGTTGTACTGGCTACCAGACAAAGATGCCTCCTGCTTCTGTGAATACATCTGTTCTGTCCTTGCTGATTCTTGATGTTGAGGCCATTCTTGGTGTGATGACAAACCATATGAAGTACTTGGCATTCCCGGTGTTAGCAATGACAAGTTATCAGGTGTATGGCTGTCTTGAACAGAAATATTTCCTGAATTTAGAGGTACTGGTGCAGGGAATGCTGATGTAGATGGTTTCTGAAAACTTGGGTTTGTAGGCACACCAGTAACACTATCTACTAAAATGGAATTCTGGACCAAAGATGAACCAAGAAGTGGCGTTTCTGATACTTGTCCATCTACTTTTGGTTTCCTAGCCGCCTGATTAGCCTATTTGAATAAACACAAAAGAAGCAATGACAGCAAAGGAATGTAATACAAACTTCTTTGTTTTATAAAAATTCTATATTAAAATATGGAAATAAAATCACCTGGTGTTCAAGGCTTTATGTTGTCAGTAAATAATTGTATTATTTAGGAGGCATAAAGAAAAGCTATAAGAGGTTGAAAGTCCTGGTTTTGGAGTAAGATACAGATTAAATCCTAGCCCAGCATTTGCGAAAGTAATTTGACTTGTCTAGGCTTTAATTTCCCCACTTGTAAAACGAGGAGAGTATTTCTATCAGTATCATTGTGTGACTTAAACAAATTCATAAAGTACTTATTAGCAGAGCCCACTGGACATGGTTGTTGAAAAAACTATGTAAACTATGAGTGCCTGCAACTCATGATGCACTATAATTATTTAGGACTATTGGAAATGAGAATGTTTAACCGCAAAAATTCAAATTGGTTAGCTATGTAATTGTTAGATAAGTGACAAATTGAGGTTCTATTTAAACCCTGCCAATTCTCTTACCCTCCAGTTTCGAATCCTCTTCAACCTACTAGGCGTTTTCTCCAATATTTGTAGAAACTCATGTGTTAGCTCTAAAAATAAAATTTAAATTTCAAACTTAGAAGGTGCCTTTAGGATTTAAATTTCTCTCAAGTGGGCAATATTAAAAAGGGACCTCAAGAGTTCATCTACTTCACTGTCACCCTTCTATTCAACCTTCTATTCACCCTTCTATTCAACCTTCAGTATATACAGCTCTGAACCAGTATATTCAAAGATGAATCTTAAAAAAAAAAAAAATTCCTCCCCATGCCCCACCTCCCCAATTTTACATGCTTACTCAGAATTTGTGGAAAACTTTGTAACATTAAAAAAAAAATTCCCCTCAAACAGAAAATTTTCATTAGGCAAACACAATAGTAATAACTGTTGCAGGAAAGATCCATTAATATATTTTTTAAAAATTAGTGGACAAAAGTTTGAGGTGAAAGAGGATATTGGTGTAATCCCAACATACTCAAGACATTTCAAAGAGAAAAACAGTAAATTACAATGGAGAAACCCAGGAAATATCACCTTGACCAAGTGACCATGGTTATCATTACCAGCAATAAGACATCAACAGTGACATGCCCCTTGGTAAGAGGCACCAGGCAGGGCACAGCCTGTTTCTCTGACAGCCTTGCCAAAAATGCGTGACTTCAAGTCTGATCATGAGAAAACATCACACAAACTCCAACCGAGGAACATTCTATAAAGTAACTAACTGACCATTATTCTTCAAAGTGTCAAGGTAATGAAAGAAAAGGAAAAATTGAAAAACTGTCAGATTGGAAGAGATTAAAGGGACAGGTCAACCAAATGGAACATGGGATCCTAGAACAGAAAAACTGGGGAAATTCAAACAATTTGTAGTTTAGTTAACAGTACTAGACCAATGTTAATTTCCTGGTTTTGATAATCATGTATTATATAATACATTAACATTAGAGAAACTGGGTGAAGGGTATACAGAAACTGTGTACTATTTTGCAATTTCTTCAAGTTAAAAATTATTTCAAAATTGGAAAAAAATTCCTCTACTTAACACAATTAACACACTAGTAAACCACCTGGTTATATTTTTACACCAATTATTTTCCTTAAATTTAGGATCACCATGAGGCTATTATCTGCTTTTTCAAAGTGGTGTGGTTATGATTGATTAGTTTTCTACCCCCAAATAGTGTCTCTACTAATAGTTACTTGGTCACTCTCAAGACTGCTCTGTGAATCAAATATCATGCAATAATAATGCCAATTTGGTAGCGACTACACACTCATTTGTTATTTTTTAGTATAAATATTAAGCTTCTTTAAATGATCCTAGGCAAATGCTAAGACTGGTAATAAAAATTAAGACAACATAGAATTTGTTAAAGTAACAAAAAGCATGCACAAACTTGGCACCATTCTGTGTTCACAAGCTGTGACAGAGTCTCACGAGCTTTTTGATGCAGTCTGGATGGAAAAAACTCTAATGACTGGACTACCACTTCCTCATTTGAAAAAAAAAAGAAGACCACTTTTCTACTTGGCCACTAATAAATCTAGCAGATATATAATGCTCTTGGGTCCAAAATTAACAAGAAATTGTTTTGACTCAATTTCTTTAACAGCTTCGTTGTCAACAATTAAGTATACATAAAGTAAGCTTTGTTTTTCCTTTCTTAAGTATCTTCTCTATTAAATTTTATAGTGGAAGAACAAGACTGTCAAATAATCAGTGCTAATGTAAATAATTAGCTATATTCATAAAAACCACAGTATTTATTTATTTATTTTATTGAGTAGGCAATTTAATTCACTTTATTTTTCTTGCAGTAAACTATGTGGTGGCCACAGCGGGAGCCTGGGTCCTCTGCACAGAGACTCTGGTGTGGGTCTTTTCAAGATGGTCAGTGAATTCCTGGTACGGAGACTTGGTGAACACTGTCTCTTTCCAGAGATCAGGGGTGAGGTAGTTATAGGTCTTGGAGATGGCATCCAAGGTGGCCTTGGCAAAGCTGCCCAGAGAGGCCATGCAGCCCCTGCCTGAGGTGTAACAGTCATCAATACCAGCCATCAGCAGCAGCTTCTTGGGCACAGGGGCAGAGATGATACCAGTGCCCCTGGGGGTGGGGATGAGGTGCACCAGCACAGAGCCACAGCGGCCAGTCACCTTACAAGGGACAGTGTGAGGCCCAATGTTTTTTACAAGATACGATTTCAACTCACTGAAGATTTCCCTCCTCTTCAGATAAAAAAAAAAACCCTGGCAATGTAAGGAAAATAGCATAATCATGTGGCTGTAATACAGCATGAGATATATAATCTGGGAGAAATTTCTCAGGAAGGAAAAAATCAGAAAATCAAGAGATCTAACAAAGAAGCATAATTTACCACAAGGGTAGATAGATAAACTATTGCCAGTGGCCCGAATATGAGCAGCATCCTGTTTCTGTAAACAGAACTTTACTGCATTACAACCACGCCTGTTCATTTACAAACTGCCTATGGCTCTTTCCAGCTAGAGTGACAGAGTTCTATAGATGCAGAGACAGTATAGCCCACTTGACCTTGAACAACGCAGAGGGTTTAGGGGTGCCAACCCCTAGTCAGCTGAAAATCTGAGTATAACTTTTAACTCCCCACAAACTTACCTAATAAGAGCTTACTATTGACCCTAACAGATATCACAGTCAGTTGACACATATTTTGTATGTTATATATAACATATGCTTTATATACTTTTTAAATAAAACATGTTATGTTGTATTCTTACAATAAGTAAGCTAAACTGTTTTTTCAAATTGTCAAAAATCTCCACAAAAAGTTTCCCAATATAGTTCCTGGAAAAAAAAAACCTGCACACAAGTGGACCTGCACAGTTCAAAGGTCAACCGTATTTGGCCTTTCATAGAGGAGGAGGACCCTAAAGAAACATCTAAGATTTTATTAGAAGACCACGTTCCAATGCCACAGGTGTCTCTCACTTTATGTAATAGATGTCCTCATCTACAGAAGTAAATCCTGTTTTCTCAACAGCTTCAATTTTGTGAAGGAAGCTGGGGAAAGCCCACAAAAACAGTAAGGTGAAAACCTGCATTACACCTATTTCCTTTCTGAAATCTATAGTATCTGGTTAAAATGTCTTCTACCTTTGGCCATTTTATTTCTCAATCAGAGAAATTACTTATCAAGAGACCCCCAAATTCCATGTTCATGAACTGTAGAATCTGTACTTCCAATTTTTCCTTCTCAATTCATATTTAGTAACTCGAGGCAACAATGACACACCTCATTAGCAGTGGAACTGTTAGAATGAACACAACAGCCATGAGCAGGAGGGAAGAAAGGACAGCAGACCGCCCAGTCTGCGCCCACAGAGCACCCTGTCTCCCTCAGACCAACCCCTTTTGCAGGTCAGCACAAACTGAGGAGCAAAAGATGTGGGTCACTGGGATCTTCCTGATGTTAGAGCACATGCACTTAAGGAAAACCTTGTCGGTAATGACCCTGAGGCCATCACATCATCATTACTATATCATTTACATTACAGTTTTGGCCAGACTGTGGGTTTCTTTTGGACAGAGGAAAAATGACAGAACACAAACTTGGGCAAAGAAGCTGAAGGGGAGGGAGCAAGACGATCCAAAAGATAGTGTAAGAATGACAAAATGGGGAGGAGGAGACCAAGTGAACCCATAAAAGGCACAACGTAAAACCCAGTGAGCGGCTATCTACTCTTGGGGTCAGGTAGCACCTCTGTCTTGGGAGTATATTTTCCTTTCACTTTGCTAAATAAAAACACCGTTGAGGCTTTAACTCTCTATCGGTCTCCCGACTGAATTCTTTCATTCGAGAAGACAAGAACCAAGGAACCACAATCCACTGCCCAGTAACAGAAACTCACAATTAGGAATGATACCCTGAAAATGTCTTTAGTTCACTGCCTCACATCTTCTGCAATACGTTAATACCCGACTTTGAACCTACATTTTAAACTCAACAAAATTAGTATACTTTAAAGTAGGCATTCTTACACTATTACTATAGCACTATAACTAATATTTCTTTGGAAAGTTCTTAGAGGGCTTTAGATATTCAGTGGTGGTTAACTTATGTTCCATTTTTTTTCTTTAGACCAACAAATTTTTCACCCTGTTCATTTGAGCATGTAATTATATTTTTCAATCCTATTACCAAATTGTTAAAATGGAATTATAGTTAATGCTTTTAAGAGAGTCTTTATCTTTTGAAATACAAACTGAAATATTAATAGACGAAATATCTGGATTAGCATCAAAACTAACTACAGGGGGAGGGGGATACTGGGATTGCACAGAATTGATAACTATTCAGCTGGGCATGAGTATATAGGGATTTACTGTTTTTCAAACTTAAACAGAAATAGAATTTTTCCATCATAAATATTTTTAATGTGAAAAAAGATTTATTTTTCTCTACTTACCATCTAGTAATTCTAGAGTAACTGTAGGGTCTACATATTCCCACCAATGTTTTCCGTCAGTTGACACAGGAATCTCCCAGTTGGACCATTTGCAAGCCAAATGAATGCATACACATGCTATCACTGTTGGTTTGTACTGAAGACAGAAGGTTGTAAGATGTAGACTGTTGTGGAGCAGGTTTGAAAATGAAGAGCCACAGAAATTCAAGTATGTAAAACAAAGAAAAACATTTACCAGTAAGATTAGAGCAAAAACAAAATTATGAAGGTTTTCTAAGCCTATAGTATAAAAAACCATATCATACTAAAAAACTAACATTAGTTATAAAAATCCTAATACTAAAAAAAAAACCAAAAAAAACCTATGTAGATTATGAACATTCCCCACATTCTCATTCTCCAGAGTATTACATTATTTAATTAACTAGAATATGTTAATATTTCTAAATTTTGTTTTTTACATCTAAATTCAAAGTATTTTTACTTCTTTATAAAGGGAGGGTTACATAGTATAACATGCTTTATCTTCTTTTTTTTCTTTTATAATGTCATGGAAAAAAAAAGCAGAAGACTGTAAAACTGACAAGGTGGTTTCAATATCACATCTTAATAAAAAATTATACTATTTGATGTGGCTTAACAAATACCTCAAGTCAAAGAGAATTTAAGTTATCTATGTAAACCCTAAACTCATCTCTTTAGCAAAGCCACAGAGAAAACTTACCTTTTGCTGAACAGCTTCAAGGCCCAATGTTGTTAAATACTACAAAAATATTACCTCTCTTCTTCTACTATATGGCAAAAACTGAGCATGTAATATGTCATAGCTAGACATTTCTAACCAAAGTTTTAAATTTAAGTGTTTTTTTTGGGGGGGAGGGGTTCAGAACTCCTAGGGATTGAGAGGTTAAGTCCCAACAACACATATCAAATGAAATATATTGGTATTTGCCGATCTAAAGTTTTAAATAAAACTTAACAGTGTCACAAGAAATTAAGGACTAACACAAATCTGATTTGATCCCCTCCTCCCCAATGACCCATTTAAAAAACAAATTTAAATCATTAATATAATCAATCCAGAATTATACATATTAAAGGATTTTAAAACTCTTCAAACAGGAAGTCATTTTAAGGTAAAAACTGTACTTATGCAAATCCAGGACTGATTGGACTTGACTACTTCTCATTTACTTCTAGTGGGTATTATCTGGGAAAAAAACCCCGAATTATATAAATTTTATTTATTAAAAGAAAACCTTTAATGATTATTTTCAAGTTAAGATTGGATTAATATGAAATAAAAAAAATTGTCATTTAACTATAATTGTAAACTAGAAATAGCTTTATACTTACCAAGTTGCTCGAATTTCTACGTTAAGTTTAGCTCTTTGTAATCTTTAGCTGCTATTCAGGCTACCAATTTTTAGACTTATGCACTCACAAATCGAGAATATGTCATCAGAAAGCACCACTACACTTCACATTGTGCATTTAACCCCTCTGTGCCAAAAGTCCCTTGTACAATACACCGCAAAGCAGACAGGAAGGTACCACCACAGTAGATGGTCCAGTCTCCTGCTGCAACAAGGGTAAGAGGCACATCGAGGGGGCCCTGCATTAAAGGAAGCTATAGTGTGCTACAACAGTGCAACAAAGAGGGTCAGGATAACAACCTGTTGGTAGCCATGAAATAGGATGTCTGTGCCAAATCCTTGCTTGCTGTAAGAAAAGAAAAAAAAAAACGAAGACGATACTATCAGCTTTAACATGCTACCATCAAAAAGTTCTCAACACAACAAAAACTTCAAAGATTTGTACACAAAAAGTAAATTTTACTTACTACTTACAAATATCACAAGAGCGCCATCATTTTCTATACTACTGAAAATCTTCAACAACATTCACTCAAATGTTTCTTGCTATCCCCCAAAGATCTGAGAAACAAGCCGATTTGCTTTTAGCTAGCCAGTTACAAGGGCTAAACTTGTTACTAAGTTAAGCATCTAGTCAGCTAAAAGTTGCAATAAAGCATTCTCCTGGATTTAAAAAAAAAAGAAGAAGAAGAAGAAAAGATTTTGAAGTCTAATGCAAAATACAAAGAGTTGCCTGCCAGACTTAATCCTCAGTCATCATATTTAAGTTGGCTTAAGTACTTGCATCAAAACAAAGCAAAACCCTCCACCCCCCAAACTTAGCACAATGTGCTCAGTTTTTCATTATGCTACTACATATCAACAGAAAATAAAACAACCTAGAAACATCATAAAGGTGTAGATATAGGAAACTCCACTATATATATATATATATATTTTTTTTTTAATTATAGAATCCAATTAATGACAACTTCAGAAAAGATACAGTACTCTAGAGGGAATCAGGATGCTTCAACACTGGACCCCAATAGAAAAGCAATTTTACACAACAAGCTTCTTAAAACAATGAAATTGAAAACAATCCCCACTCCCTTCTGCTGCTTATTCTTCCCAACAGGGATGCCTCTGCTCTGGTTTCCCCTCTTCCCAATTACATTCATTATCACTGACATACCTTTCCCTTCTGCTCACCTAGGATCAGGCTCACCTCAACTCACCCCTCTCTAACAGGCCTCAAATTCCTTGCCCCCTCCTATTTTTATTGGTGGCACCTGTAATCTCTGCTGCCCCATGAGGATCATCAACATAAAGGTCTACAAAAGGGGTTTGGGCTTAGCAGAGTTGTGCTAAGGAAGAGTGTCAAAGCATCAGATGTCTTGAGGCAGTGTGACTTAAGTATGGCATTCTTTCCTGGTGGGGAGGGAAGGAGAAATCACAGAAGTAAAAGGTCCCTGTAAAATGACATTAGCTAATTCTGTAGCAAAGTAGCATAAGTTATTCATCTCGGGGTGGGGAGGGTGGGGGGTAGAGGACTTTAAAAGCAATCAAACAATTTACCCCCCTACCCCCACAAAAAGAACCAAAATATGGAGAAGTAAAAAAAGCGGTAAACTGCCATAGCAGTTTTCTTCTCAGAATAGTATCTAATAACCTATTATCAGTCACTGTGCTACAGAGGGCGAATATACGGAAAATGTTCTTTTGTTAGCAGAAAATGTAATAAAGCACATAAAAAAAAAGATACCTGACATGAAAGAACATTTTTTAAATGGAGTGAGATGTAAACTATAATATCTGACATGTTAGGCAAAATAATGTTAAACACATATAAGATCTGTATTAAAATTTAAGAATTGGCCACATTTTAAACATAACAAAAAAAATCAGATTTAAATACTTTGCTTTGGATAATGTATCAAGTTTTAGTTTCTTGTAAATATTTTTAAATTTACTCTTCAGTTTTGCAAATGAATAGGCTTTATGCCTCCGGCTTCTTTAGATGTAGGAAAACATATATAAGAAACTTTAATAAAGGTTTTAAAAGAAGCTGACTAAAATTTCACAATAATACTAACCTGAAAATCCAGTTTCACTTCCTATTGTTTGAGAATGTGCAATAAGATATATAAATGAGGTTTTTAGAGGTCCAATTATTAACAATGACATTATGGGTTTCCAAAAAATGCAGTTAAAAAAAAAAGTAGCCATCACTATAGCCCTTTAATGTAGCCATGATAAAATCCTATGTGTAAAAATGAATTCAATTTAGAATGAATAAAATATGAGAATACTTAGGTAAACACTAAAAAATAAAGCAAGGCCTTCAAAAGTCTTACTCGTTTTGTTGAGAATAAACCTAAAAAAGTCTGAAGGTACAGAATGAAAATGCCAAATTCCATTTTCGAAAAGAAGTACCAGAAAAAGACCTGCTGAGGGTTCCAAATGGTTGCTATTAGCACATAATTCTTCAAATGGGGAAATGGGAAAGTAGAATTAAGTAGTACAACACGCAACTGTGTAAAACATTCCTAGGGATACAACAGATATAAAAGATTAACAAGAGTAGAAAAATGTGTATCACAAGCTTTGTAAGAAGTAAAACAAGTAATACAAAAACTTCATGCTCTTGTTTATAAAAGGTTTAACACCACACACTGTGTCATGCTAGATTTATTTCCCCATTATAAACAGGAAACCATTTGCAGTAATGCTAAAGAACTTTGGAAAATGAATTAAATCAATTTTGTTCAAATGAACAGCAGGCAAAACATTGCCAAAAATGACAAATCTGCTAAGAAAGGCAATTTTTATTGTAAAGATTTGAGGTTGGACTAATTCATAAACTGTAATCACTTTTCAAGAAATCAATGAAAGTTGGACATAAGCCAGAAATTAATACTATTTTCTGCACTGTGTGAATGGCCTACATCTTAAAAATTACCTTATATATAGGACTGCCATAGCTCAATGTGGGAGGTGGAGAGTCCTAACAGTTGGAAACCCCTCCACTTTTTAGTGAAATGAGGTTCTCACTTAAGTTTAAAGGAAGCTAATTAACCAGGTAGAATCACAAACAGGAGTAGATGCCTAGGTAGATGGAGAGCACTTAAAAAAAAAAAAAAAAGCTTCAAAATGACATTTCCCCCATTTTAAAAAAAATTCAAGAAAAGGCAGGATGAACATAACAGCATTCATATCAATTATAGAAAATAAACAGCATTAATACTCAATTTAAAAGTTTCAAAGATCACTTACCTCTTACTAACTGGGTACATTTCACCACATCTGTGTGTGGGTGTTCAATGGTGATCTCAAAACCTGAAACGAAAAGCACTTTTTTCCCCACTCACAATACTTGCCTGAGAAATGCCACTCATCATACAACCATAGATGTGTAATATTTTTCATTATTAAAAGAATTCAAAGTTTTCACCACTGACATGCTCTTTGTATCTAAAAAGGGATAATTTCTTCTCAAATACAATGTTCCATTATGAAAATTGATAGTTATTTACAGATGAGGGACATTTCTTCAAAATTCAGAATTACAATTAGTTGAGATCATCCTCCAGTTAAATAAAATCATGACAAATACAATTATTAATCTGGCCCCAGTTTAAGCAGGGAACTCAACTACATAATGTATTTCTAAAATGTATTATAATTCTTTCAGAAAATGTGAAAAGAGTATTTTTCATAAATATAATGTTTGGCCACAGTGGAAGAAAACAACCTTTTAAATGATACAGTCTTATTTTCTCAGTATGTCTTAGATTAAAGAGTTTCAACCAGTTAGCTACTACATTTCATTAATAGCAAAATTGTGAAGGAAAGTAAACCACAGAGCCTGAAGATTCCTGAAATGACTATTTCTAAAACCAAACATGAAATAAATGTGGAAAAGTTTTCAATGTTTGATCAACCCTTAGGTGGGAAAATTTTTTAAAAAAATGGAGGCCACAGACTTCCGGGAAGATGGCGCCGTGAGCAGGGCGGCAGAAATCTCCTCCCAAAACTGTATATTTCTATGAAAATACAGCAAATACAACTATTCCTAAAAGAGAGACCAGAATACACAGGAAAGCGCACAGCGTGCAGCTACACCTGAGAGGACTTGGCACCCTGCAAGGCGGTCTTAAAGAGCCCAGCTGACATACGTGGCAACTACCAGCGACCACTTCTATAGCCATGAAAAGACAGAGGAATATGGTCCAGACTAAGATCAACCAGACAACCACCGAGAGGGAGCCTGAAGGGATGGAAATTCAGTCTTCCTGAAAAAGAATTCAGAATGAAACTCATAACCATGCTGATGGATCTACAATGCAAGAGCTGAGGGAGGAAGTGAGGGAAGTCAGGAAAGACAATGCAGAAATCAGACAAAAGATCGACGGGCTTAACAGCAGACTGCACAAGATGCAAGAGACTGTTGATGGAATAGAAATCAGAGAACAGGAATACAGAGAGGCTGAGGCAGAGAGAGATAAAAGGATCTCTACAAATGAAAGAATATTAAGAGAACTGTGTGACCAATCCAAACGGAACAATATTCACATTATAGGAGTACCAGAGGAAGAAGAGATAGAAAGTGGGATAGAAAGTGTCTTTGAATAAATAATTGCTGAAAACTTTCCCACGCTGGGGAAGGAAATAGTCTCGCAGTCCATGGAAGCCCACAGATCCCCCAACACAAAAGACCCAAGGAAGACAACACCAAGACACATAATAATTAAAATGGCAAAGATCAAAGATAAAGACAGAGTATTAAAGGCAGCTAGAGAGAGAAAAAAGATCACCTACAAAGGAAAACCCATCAGACTGTCATCAGATTTCTCAACAGAAACCTTACAGGCCAGAAGAGAATGGCATGATATATTTAACATAATGAAACAGAAGGGCCTCGAACCAAGAATATTGTATCCAGCACGATTATCATTTAAATATGACGGAGGGATTAAACAATTCCCAAACAAAAGTTGAGAGAGTTTGCCTCTCATAAACCACCACTACAGGATATCTTAAACGGAACTGCTCTAGAGGGAAGAACTCCTAAGGCTAAAAAGATGTCACCAGAGAAAATAAACTCATAGCAAAGAAAGCAGACCATCCAAATACTAACTAAAGGCAAAGAATAAAACACCTAGTATATAAAGAATGGAGGACACAGAATAAGAAGGGAGAGAAAAAGAAACATCAGATGGCGTTGACAAGAACTTAACAAGAAAGTTAAGTTAGATTCTTAGATAGTAAAGAAGCAACCCTTGAACCTTTGGTAACCACGAATCTAAAGCCAGCAATGACAATAAGTACATATCTATCAATAATCACTCTAAATGTAAATGGACTGAATGCACCAATCAAAAGACACAGAGTAATAGAACGGATAAAAAAGCAAGACCCATCTATATGCTGCTTACAAGAGACTCACCTCAAACCCAAAGATATACACAGACTAAAAGTGAAGGGATGCAAAAAGATATTTCATGCAAACAAAGAAAAAAAAAAGCAGGTGTTGCAGTACTTCTATCAGACAAAATAGACTTCAAAATGAAGAAAGTAGGAAGAGATAAAGAAGGACATTACATAATGATAAATGGGACAGTCCAACAAGAAGATATAACCATTATAAATATATATGCACCCAACACAGGAGCGCCAGCATATGTGAAACAAATACTAAGAGAATTAAAGGAGGAAATAGACAGTAATGCATTCATTTTAGGAGACTTCAACACACCAATCACTCCAAAAGACAGATCAACCAGACAGAGAATAAGTAAAGACACAGAGGCACTGAACAACACACTACAACAGATGGACCTAACAGACATCTACAGAACTCTGCACCCAAAAGCAGCAGGATACACATTCTTCTCAAGTGCACATGGAACATTTTCCAGAATAGACTACATACTAGGCCACAAAAAGAACCTCAGTAAATTCAAAAATATTGAAATCTTACCAACCAACTTCTCAGAGCACAAAGGTATAAAACTAGAAATAAATTTTAGAAAGAAATCAAAAAGGCTCACAAATACATAGAGACTTAACAACATTCTCCTAATTAATTAATGGGTTAACAACCAAATCAAAACAGAAATCAAAGAATATATGGAGACTAATGACAACAACACAAAGCCACAACCTCTGTGGGATGCAGCAAAGGCGGTTCCTAAGAGGAAAGTATATTGCAATCCAGGCCTATTTAAAGAAGGAAGAACATTCCCAAATGAATAGTCTAAAGAGACAATTACTGAAATTGGAAAGAGAAGAACAAAAGAGGCCCAAAGTCACCAGAAGGAGGGACATAATAAAGATCAGAGAAGAAATACATAAAATTGAGAAGAATAAAACAATAGAAAAAAAAATCAATGAAACCAAGAGCTGGTTCTTTGAAAAAATAAACAAAATAGATAAACCCCTAGGCTGATTGATTAAGAGAAAAAGAGAATCTACATACATAAACAGAATCAGAAATGAGAAAGGAAAAATAACGACAGGCACCACAGAAATACAAAGAATTATAAGAGAATATTATGAGAATCTATATGCTAACAAGCTGCAAAACCTAGAAGAAATGGACAACTTCTTAGAAAAATACAACCTTCCAAAACTGACCAAGCAAGAAACAGAAAAACTAAACAGACCAATCACCAGCAATGAAATTGAATCGGTAATCAAAAAACTAACCAAGAACAAAACCCCCAGACGTGATGGATTCACCTCTGAATTCTACTAGACATATAGAGAAGAAATAACACCCATTCTCCTTAAAGCTTTCCAAAAAATAGAAGAGGAGGGAATACTTCCAAACTCATTCTATGAAGCCAGCATCACTCTAATACCAAAACCGGGCAAAGACCTCACCAAAAAAGAAAATTACAGACCAATATCTCTGATGAACGTAGATGCAAAAATACTCAACAAAATATTAGCAAACCAAATTCAAAAATACATCAAGAGGATCATACACCATGATCAAGGGGGATTCATCCCAGGGATGCAAGATGGTACAACATTCGAAAATCCAAAAGAAGAACAAAACCCACATGATCATCTCCATAGATGCTGAAAAAGCATTTGACAAAATTCAGGATCCATTCATGATTAAAACTCTCAACAAAATGGATATAGAGGGCAAGTACCTCAACATCATAAAGGCCATATATGACAAACCCACAGCTAGCATCATACTTAACAGTGAGAATCTGAAAGCTTTTCATCTAAGATCGGGAACAAGACAGGGGTGCCCACTCTCCCCACTGTTATTCAACATAGTAGTGGAGGTCCTAGCTACGGCAATCAGACAAAACAAAGAAATACAAGGCATCCAGATTGGTAAAGAAGAAGTCAAATTGTCACTATTTGCAGATGACATGATATTGTACATAAAAAACCCTAAAGACTCCACTCCAAAACTACTAGAATATCTGAATTCAGCAAAGTTGCAGGATACAAAATTAACACACAGAAATCTGTTGCTTTCCTATACACTAACGATGAACTAACAGAAAGAGAAATCAGAAAAACAATTCCATTCACAATTGCATCAAAAAGAATAAAATACCTAGGAATAAACCTAACCAAGGAAGTGAAAGACCTGTACTCTGAAAACTACAAGACACTCCTTAGAGAAATTAAAGAGGACACTAACAAATGGAAATTCATCCCATGCTCTTGGCTAGGAAGAATAAATATTGTCAAAATGGCTACGCTACCTAAAGTAATGCACAGATTCAACGCAATCCGTATCAAACTACCAACAGCTTTCTTCAATGAACTGGAACAAATAATTCTAAAATTCATATGGAACCACAAAAGACCCTGAATAGCCAGAGCAATCCTGAGAAGGAGGAATCAAACAGGGGGAATTACGCTCCCTGACTTCAAACTCTACTACAAAGCCACAGTAATCAAGACAATATGGTATTGGCACAAATACAGACCCACAGACCAGTGGAACAGAATAGAAAACCCAGACATTAACCCAAACATCTACAGTCAATTAATATTTGATAAAGGAGCCTTGGATATACAATGGGGAGATGACAGCCTCTTCAGCAGCTGGTGTTGGAAAAACTGGACAGCTACATGTAAGAGAATGAAACTGGACTACTGTCTAGCCCCATACACAAAGGTAAACTCAAGGTGGATCTAAGACCTGAATGTAAGTCATGAAACCATAAAACTCTTAGAAAAAAACATAGGCAAAAATCTCTTGGACATAAACATGAGTGACTTCTTCATGAACATATCTCCCCGGGCAAGGGAAACAAAAGCAAAAATGAACAAGTGGGACTATATCAAGCTTAAAAGCTTCTGTACAGCAAAGGACACCATCAGTAGAACAAAAAGACATCCTACAATATAGGAAAATATATTCATAAATAATGTATCTGATAAGGGGTTGACATCCAAAATATATAAAGAACTCACGCACCTTAACAAACAAAAAGCAAAGAATTCAATTAAGAAATGGGCAGAGGACATGAATAGACACTTCTCTAAAGAAGAAATTCAGATGGCCAACAGGCACATGAAAAGATGCTCCACATCGCTAATCATCAGAGAAATGCAGATTAAAACCACAATGAGATATCACCTCACACCAGTGAGATTGGCCAACATCCAAAACACAAACAACAACAAATGTTGGTGAGGATGTGGAGAAAAGGGAACCCTCCTACACTGCTGATGCGAATGCAAATGAGTTCAAGCATTGTGGAAAGTAGTATGGAGGTTCCTCAAAACACTCAAAATAGAAATACCATTTGACCCGGGAATTCCACTCCTAGAAATTTACCCTAAGAATGCAGCATCCTAGTTTGAAAAATACAGATGCACCCCTATGTTTATCGCAGCACTATTTACAATAGCCAAGAAATGGAAGCAACCTAAGTGGCCATCAGTAGATGAATGGACTAAGAAGATGTGGTACATATACACAATGGAATATTATTCAGCCATAAGAAGAAAACAAATCCTACCATTTGCAACAAAATGGATGGAGCTAGAAGGTATTATGCTAAGTGAAATAAGCCAAGCCGAAAAAGACAAGTATCAAATGATTTCACTCATATGTGGAGTATAAGAACAAAAAAAAAAAAACTGATGGAAGAAAACAGCAGCAGACTCACAGAACCCAAGAACGGACTAACAGTTACCAAAGGGAAAGGGACTGGGGAAGATGGGTGGGAAGGGAGGGATAAGAGGGAAAAGGGGACAATACGATTAGCATATGTAATGTTGTGGGGGGGCACGGGGAGGGCTGTACAACTCAGAGAAGACAAGTAGTGATTCTGTAGCATCTCACTATGCTGATGGACAGTGAATGTAATGGGGTTAGTGGGGGGGACCTGATGAAGGGGGTAGTTTAATAACCATAATATTGCACATGTAATTGTAGATTAATGATAGCAAAATAAATTATTTTTAAAAAGGCTGAAAAAAATAAAATAAAATAAAATAAAAATGCAAAAGCAGAAAAAAAATTCATTGGAACAGAAAGTAGAATGGTGGTTGCCAGAGGCTGAGGGGATGGAAGATAACTGTTGCTCAAAACCTCCGCTTGGGAAGGTCAATAAGTTCTGGATAAATGTACAATCCTGCAGTTCTGTGATGTTTGTTTTACTCAAAATTGACCTGAAAATTAATTTTTTACTATTTAATAACAATATATAATATATACAAATATGAAACACGTAACTACATTGTCTAAACAGTATTTCAGTCCAGAATATTTAGTTAACATGGATATTATGAAGAATCATGATGAAATAAGTTATATTCTTACCACTAATAAACATAATGGGAACATTAAAAAAAAAGTAGAGGTCGCATCTAGAGCCTTTAGAAGCAGTAAATGCGTAACATTCTAACAAACAGGTAATTTGGATTTATAAAGTTACTATGTGGTCTTTTTATATTTCTATCATACTTCAACCTACAAAATCATACTTTAATGAAAGCCCCAGAGGTGCTATCTTGTAAATTCCATATGACACAAGAATTTCGTACAATAAAACAGTAACTTTATATTTAAAAACAATTTTCCTTTTCGACCTTCATTATAAACATTTGTAGATTTTATAATTATATAATTTTATATAATAGAACAGTAATATGCTATATCATTGGATTTAGAGGGAATAAGAAGATTCTCACTTTACTTCTGTAACTTTATACACTATGAAAGCTTCAGGCAAGTTTCACACATTTCAAACAAGCTACTTTTGTAAAAAAAATGATCTGTCCTGATGGGTAGGTATGATTATCACATTTCTACTCAACATTTTGGAATAAATGGAGTAATAAATAACTACCATAATAAATAATGATTATTTGTGGCACACACTCTATGTGTCAGTTTTTTATATACATTGTCTTTCATCTTCAAATTCACAAAGTTAAAGCAGGCATTATTATTCCACCTCACATATACAGAACCAAGGTACAAACAGTAAAGGAACTTTGTCCAAGTTTTACAAACCAAGTCACAGCCCTACAGTTTTAAACTCAGATCTCCAGAAAGCCCATGTTCTCCCCATCACAACTTGCTAGGTTCTTTCAGAAGTATACGACTTCACACAAATCAAAACCTTCTTAGACCTCTATTTTCCTCATCAGCAAAGTTAAAGATTAGAATAAATTATCTTTAGAGATCACTTACGTTGCACAAATCTTGTAGATAATGTAACTTTTAGAAAAGGATGATCAACACTTAAATGACTACTGTCACATTAAAAATGATGTGATACATACTGACTATAAGCTCTGTCATGTATGCTTGTACACATTACAATCCTAACGGACCACTTTGCTCTCCAATGTAAATGCAGAGTGAAGCACAGTGTCTCAACTATCTGAGAGTATAAGACATCGCAATGAGGTTTTTTTATGCCAAACGAAATAAATTTAAAAAATGATTTCCTTATAACCATACAATATTATTCTGCCCCCAAATCTAGTTTAAAAATTAAACTTTCTTCAATGATAAAATTATTCCAGAAATCTTTTCCTTTATTTAGAACACTGCACTGAAGAACACACACAAAAATATCTGACAGGAGTACATACCTAGGGTTTGCAGCATTATGGTTTCAAGTAAAACCAGTTCTTGAGTCTGTTGAAGGTAAGCCTGCCAGGTAAAAATTGTAATATTACAATAAATGTAACACTACTGGACTACAGAACTGGTTAATCTCATGATAACTATAGACTGATTACAAAAGAACTACAGTAGTATGGAAGTATGAAGGAAATGAATTGAGAATGAAGAGAAATCCTATTTTCTTTGACAAGTCTAAACTGATTTACTTCCAATATAGGAAATACAAACCAAACAAAAAAACAAAGAAAAACAACCTTAAGATAATGATAATATGAATGGGGTAGGTTAATTGGAAAAAAAAAGATCTCTATCTGTTATTACACTTTATCCTGGTGTTTTGAGATATATTAAAGACAGGAAGCACCAACCCAAATAAGAACAACAAACCTGCCTCTAAAGAAAAGGCTCATCAACTCACTCTAGGATATTTCATGTGGAAATTCCTTGAGAGTCACAATAAGTCAGTTTTAGAATTAATTTCCTTTCTTCAGCAGAGACAAAATAAAATAAACCCTCAAATCTCTAGATTAAAATAAAAAATTATATACATATAAAATACAAAAATTATGCACCATACATCTGTGGGGACATAAATAGAGGACCTTCTCCCTCAACTTTAATAAATCGCTCCCCTCCTGCAATTACTCAGGGAATAAAGGGCAAGAAAGTTTCTTTTCATCTCATTCTTAGATCATGACAACTGACTAAGGTGATAACAATATATCACATACGAATATTCATTTATGTAAGGACACACTGCTAAACCCAGAGAGTGAAACCACCTTTAATTTTATTTATGCCCCATTCTGAAAAGGTCACTGAATTGATTTTTAAAACATGGATTTATATTATTTGAATACTTTAAATGTTCACAAGAAATAATTATGAATTTGTAAAGTTGAAAGAAACTATTATCTTTGAAAAATCACACATTCTCTATTATTTAATGGCTGCATTAATATTTTACTCCCTTAAAGCTAACACCTAGAATAAAACTTAGTCATTAATAAAATCAGGTATACTTAATCTGGACCTTAAACTTGATACAAAACATACTGAATGAATATAATCAGGCAGTTATTCAGTAGTTGTAAGTTTCCGGTAAAGTAATTTACCTATAATAAGAGTGCCACAAAAGTGACTGTAAAGGTCTAAAATTGAATTCTAGTTTCTGTTTTAAGGAATCAGAACATTTTTAAATGGTACTTTCAAACAAGGTCTATTAAAATGCTGATGATGAGCAAACTGTCTGGAAACTAACATTACTCTTCAGGAAAACTAAACTATTAAAAAAATGCCTCTCACGAAAGCATGCTACAGAGAGATAAACAGTAGAACATATGCATTAATAAAGGAACAATACTGTAAAAAGACTAATTACTGATCTAGAGGTACATCTAGAGGTTTTTCTATTCATTCATTTGCTTACAATTTATTAGAGTTATTTATCTCTGGTCTCAAATACACTCAAACAATGGAGATATGACTTACCCTCTACATATATCACAGGTTTGCTGTGAGGATAAACAACAAAATGTGAAACACTTAAAAAGTACCTTTGAATCAAAGCCTTAATGACACTGAAATTCATGAACATATAGGAAATATGTTTCTGCCAGACTGCTTCCTAGTATTACATTCCTAACTGGTAGTGGAAATAAGCGGTATTTGGACGGCAACATTAACTGAATAGTATTTTTATTAGGTCTAAATAATGAAAATGTTTCAATTTACAAAAAAAAACCCCAAAACCCGGTATTTACATACATCACATTTAGTATCCAGAAGTGGCTCTAGGGGGTGAAGACAAGCATGTGCTACTTTGATAACATGTTCAAGTTTCCGAGCCTGTTCTTCCACTTTTGCAGCCAAAAATAATGCGGTAGGTGATATTATCTGCAGAAAAGATAAAAATTTGGTAACTTAAAAAAAATTTTTGGAAAAATGTTCTACTTTCTAAGGTGGGGGGGCTCAAGGCAAGGAAGAAATGCACTATTAATAGTGTGAATTGCAAGCTCGGCTATGACAAGATTGGTAAAATATTCATTAAATAGAGCTAGTTACTCCAATCTCCATAATCTGATTTACTTCTTTTGGAAGCAGAATACTAAAGAGCAGGAGCTATACTTTATCTAAGAAAAAGCTTAAATGATATTAATGCACATTGTAGAAGTAAAGGAAAAGTAAAATAATAAAGCCATAGCTTAAGAAAAAAAAGAAAAAAAGGAAAAAGTAGGTAAAGTATACCCTAAATTCCCCTCTCTTGGGGGTACAATGAGTCACCCCTTTCTAGGGTTCTTTTAAATTAGTAATTCATATGTGGCTAAAAGCTATATAATCTTGCTTGAGACACAGAAAAAGGACCCCTAAGGCAAAATGAGAAGAGAATTCTGGACATCAAACTGCTAGCAGTTCACTACAGCAATACTAAAAGTAGCTTAAAAAAAAAACCCCCACAAAAAATGGGGAAAAACATGTAAGACAAAGCAACAGAATAGAAATCTTGCCAAATGGAGATCAAGAAATTAGCATTTTTTTAGCTTTACTACATCATGTTCTTGGTATAAATATAGAAGTATAAGAACATAGCACTACAAAAACACTGACTCACAGAAGCATCAATTTTGAGCAATATTTACCCAAAAAGTAATAAACCAAGTAACTGACTCAGAAAACAGGCATACTTTAAACTCAAATAATATTCTAAGATTACATACAAGAAAATTTTCATGGAAAGATAATTCTAAATGTCAAGATTCAGGTACATCATTTTGCAAGGGATGAACACCTAAGTCTCACTGAATCTTGGGGGTCATCAATCATGACACAGAGACAATGCCCAGAGAGGGTGGTGACAAGAAAGAGAGGCAACAATCATGATATATGATGTGGGTAGCTAAGCATAAGACTCTTTCCTCTGAGAACTTTTAAAAACAACTTAAAAATACTGCTGAGAAATGAAATTTAATCACTGGATTTTGGATCTGAAAGGGACCTTCTCTAGTACATCTGCATTTGCAGATGAGTAAATGGAGTAAAAAATGACTTCAATAAGTTCTCTTCCTGATGAATATATCTTTAAAGCAGACCTAAAAATTAAGGGAGTTTGGTTCCAAAAAACCAGACACAATTGTTACCTTAAAAGGACTGAATAATTTCGACTTGGACTTATTTTCATCTTTTAAAATTAAAATTACAACAAGGAAAAGACTTAAAAAATTAGAATGTTCAAAAACAACTTATTCTCAGTTTACACAGATTTAGCATAAACTACTATTATTCTTTACAACAGACTTAATTAAGCAACACCAAAATTAGTTAATAGTCTTGAAATGCCAGTTAAATAGCAGTCGTCCAGGTTAGGGGGTTTTCTTGGATGTAGAAATTATAAAGGTAACTTAGAGTGGGCAATATTCTCTATCTCAGTTATTTTTTCCACATACTTAAAATTTCCTACCTATTTTGTTTGATTAATTCCTTTTCTATTTAAAAGCTTAACTCAAAACTTTGCTTCCTCCCAAGGTAAAACTCCAGAGTCAAACTCAAGTGCCCTTCTTTATTCAACAGGGAACCGCATACTTCTACTATGGTACTTATACTGTATTCTAACTTCTGGCTTATTAATTTTGTCTACCCTTCCAGTCAAGAGCAGCTTGAACACAGAGACTGAATCATTCGTGTTCCTATTATCTAGCACTGTGTGCTGCTATTCAATGTATTTGCTGAATAAAGGACATGTGGAAGACCCGTATGTAAATATAAAAGCACCAATATTAAATTCAAAGTATTCTAAATGCCACAATAAAAATCTTCACACCCACACCAAGTTAAGAAGTGCAAGAAACACCCAAAAAAATGATGATACTTGCAGGTTCTGACCACAGTCTCTCATTTATGATCTTGTCCACTTCTAAGACGGGAATGGCTATGCCAGACTTCAAATGCTAAGTATTTATCAAATAGTCAAACAACAGAGGCTCAAGTCAAAAGTCAAATTAGACTGAACCTAATATTTAACCTTCCTTCCTTCCTAACTGCCAGATGATCAAGAATTTCTCTTAGTTGCCTAACTGGCATTTCTAAATGTCTCCAATGAATTTTTCTTGGTAAGATCTCTCAGGATTCCCAGTCATAGGCTCTATCCTCTTCAGACTTTTTGTAAACCTCAGTATCAACAAGTACTTTCAAACCACACAGCTTTTCTCCATAGAAGATAGTGTCAATGGATACAAAATATTTGTACTAGTAATTGATTCTAAAATTCTAAAAATAATTTAAGAAGTTAAGTATACTCAGGGAGCTAAGCAGTGATCTTCAGGGCAGAGTCCTGGTTTATTTACCATACTCCTTACAGAAGTATTTCTGTTCCCTCTAACTAGGCTCAATTCTCATCCTCCAGAGCAACACTAATACCCAACACTCTTCCAAAGTTCCTGGTGAAATCCACTAACTCCACTCACATTTCCTCCTCTACAGCCTGCAAACCTTTCACTCCATCAGAGCTGTAAAAACAAAACAAAACACCTTTTTAGATAAATACTCTGTGAATATCCATGTGAACTTTAATGTTAATGATGACTAAGGAAGGTAATCAAACTAGGTACTCTGCTTTTTGCACGATTTTGCTGTGTGTGCTTATTAAAAGGAAAAGAATTCCAAAATTTTAAGTAATGGCAATATTGCCAGTTGGTCTGTGGCTTTGAAAAGTGACCATACTTTTGAAAGCAACAAATATTCATTAGCGCACGTAAACTTAGCTCAAAGTCAAAGTGTTCACACCAATACTGGAGTAGTTACTTGGTTCGTTCAAGTGACCAAATAATTAGAAACTGAGACTTAGTTCACTGGGGACAGGGACCACACACTACCTGTCTTGTGTTCTGGTACCTAGTTTAATGAACTTTCTCAAACTACTGTAACTGAAGGGAAGAAAAATGGGTTTTTAAATAGTGACAGGAGTTTGTCACTCCAGCAGATGTACAACTATTTCAAGGGAATATTACATTCTCAAAACAAGACAAATTTCTTCAGAATATCCCATACAAATCATGGAGAGGGGAAGGCAGAAGTGATGAAGCAGCTGCAGCACAGCGGACTGCCTCAGTGAAATCCCGGCTGTTATTCTGACTAACGTAGGCAAACAAACTATTTATTCTCTCTATGGCTCAGTTTCTGCATCTGTAAAGTGGGAGAAATAGTATCTGCTTATAAAGCTGGGATGAGGATTAAATGAATCAATATATGTAAAGCACTCAGAACAGTGCCCCATAGTACTCAAGTATATTATTACTTTGTTGAAAAATTAAACAACTGTGTATTACTAATGTTGACCTTAAGTTAAAAAATGATTTACTATGCTTTAAAAAATTCCCTTTCTTGCTTACCTACCTTCCACGATTAAACTCGATTCTTTAAAGCTTCCGTTGTGGTCCTAGCTAAGCAGATTCAAACACTGAAAATTATGATACTTGACATTACTTCAATGACTATACCCATATTCTTTTCCTTTCTTCTTCCAGTTGTTTTCACCCCCTTCTCTTTTTCTATTCCTTTATATGTTCCCATTCCTACCTCTTGATCTGACTGCCTTCCTCCTCCATCTTTTCTCCTCCTGCCCATTCCTGGCCGCTGTCTCCCCTTTCTGCTCATGATGCCCTCACTGTTGACATTCTTCACTCTCCATTGCTGGCTTCAACCTTGATAGTTGGGGGCAAGGTCAATTTGAATTAACAAAAAGCCTGGGTAATTTCCAAGTCACTGAAGATGGCTGTATCAGTCAGTTTCAAATGAATCATTCTGTTCTTTATTCTTTTATTAATTTTCTGCATAAATCTTGTGTGTACATTTATTTAAGAAATAGCCACAGCTGTTTTATTACTCAACTTTAAATCCCGTAATCCAAAAAAGCCCTAACTGAAGCAAAGAAAAGACTGCTAACTTGCTTTCTATTTGCTAATACATTATGAACAGGCTCGTTCTAATCTGTTCTTATGTTTCATCTTAAGGTCCCAGAGCCCAGTGAAGACACTTCTCCCATCCCTTCATTGGCTCAATACCCCCCCCTCCCTTAAGACTAGGATGACTGTGTACAGTGCCTTGAAAAGGGCTTCATCAATAAATATCCAGCTAGCACTAGGTATCACAGCTCAAAGTTTGGAAATCACTTGCTTAAGGCTATAGTTAACGAAAAGTGATAATGGTGTAACTTTAGCAAAAACTCATAGAAACAAGGTTCTAAAAGAGCAAAATGGAGGGAAAAAAACAGAGGTCGCAGCACCTCCCCAACCCCCACAAAGAACAAAATGGAATAGGTCAAAATATCCATTAGTTAAAAAGAACAATCACCAAGCTTGAACAAATTAAGTCAAAATTCCAGTACAATATTAAAAAGTAGTTTAAATCCTTACATTTGCTGCACTAAAAAGACTGGCATTAAGGTATTACAGAAAATGTCATTTACTCAGTCTGATATTTTAGTTGTTTTCCTACCCACATAATTATGTGGGCATCTATTATTGTCAATGTAAAAAATTTATATTGAGGCTAAAAAAGAAATCTTCAGCCTGGATGCTATTTGGGACACCTATTATACTTAAAAGACAGCTGGCTTAATAAAGACTAAAAAATATGAATACTTAGTATTGCTGATAAAACAATACTGATAAGAGAATATGGCTTGATTTCAACAGAGTAATTCTATTGTATTTAAATATATTTTAGTGCTTAATACAACCTGTCATTTTCAAATTTATTTATTGAACAGTACCTCACACCATTACAAATTTGTTACAAAAAGAAAAATTCCACTCACAGTTTTAAAGTACACAACATTATTTCATAGTTAAATCCTATACTTGGCCCACAATGAACAGTCATATAGTATTGTGAAATAAGAAAATCAACATTGTATAGATATTCAAATATTCTACACAAATCTTAAAAAGTCTCCTTCAGATGGCTAAACAAGAAATAGTATTATAGAAAACTTAGTATTATGAAGATGGCAGTATTCTCCAAATTGATCTACAGATTCACACAATTCCTCTCAAAAATCTCAGCTTCTTTTTTGAACGAACGACCAGCTAATCCTGAAATTCATATGGAAATGCAAGGGATGCAGAATAGCTAAAACAATCTTGAAAAAGAATAATAAAGTCAGAAGACTCATATTTTCTGAGTTCAAAATTCACTACATATCAAGACTATTGTGGTACTGGCATGAGTAAAGACATACAGATCACGGAATAGAACACAGTCCAGAAATAAACACTTATGTTTATGGTTAGTTGATTTTTCAACAAAAGTGTCAAGATAATCCAATTGGGGAAGAATCATCTTTTCAACAAATGGTGCTGGGACAACCATATATCTACACGCAAAAAAAAAAAAAAAAAAAAGAAATTGGTCTCCTCCCTTAAACCATAAACAAATCTAACTAAAAATGGATCATACAACCTAAATTGAAGAGCTAACCTATAAAACTCTCAGCAGAAAATAAGAATAAATCTTTACGACCTTGGGCCATGCAATGCTTTCTTATGTGACATAAGAGCACAGGGACAGAAGAAAAATATTAATAAATTGGATGCATATGCTACAAATAATACCATCAAGAAAATGAAAAAGACAGCCCACAGAATGGAGAAAATATTTGCAAATCACATATCTGATTAGGGATTGGTTATCTAGAATATGTAAAGAATCCTTACAACTTAATAATAAAATGACAACACAATTTTTTAAATGGGAAAAGGTTTTAAGTAGAAATTTTTCCAAGGAAGATACACAAGTGGCCAATAAACACATGAAAAGATGCTCAATACCTAAGTCACTCTGGAAATGCCAATCAAAACCACAATGACACAGCACTCTGCACTCACTAGGATGGGCACAGTAAGATGGCTGTAATAAACACACACACACAGATAATAACTAGTGTTGGCAAAGATGTGAAGAAATTGGAATCCTTATATATTACTTGTGGGAAGGTAAAATGGTGTGGCGACATTGGAAAACAGTTTGGTAGTTTCAAAATGTTTTTTAAAAGTTATCCAAGACGGGGAGAGATTCAAAATGGCGGCGTGAGAGGTAAGACAGACAACTCCTCCCAAAACCACAGACAGTGTGAAAATATAGTTAATACAACTAGCCCTAAAATAGCAACAGGAAAAAAGGATGCACCAGACTGCACACAGACCTCACGAAACAGGGTAACGTACCAAAGCCTTGATCCAGCGGGACCCAAGCCCTTCCCCCACCTCAGCTCACCGGCAGGAGGAAGAGAAACAGAGCGGGAAGGGGGTGGAAGCCTGGGACTGCTGGACACCCAGAACTGGAAGTATGCTTTGGAGCACAAACCTACATAGAGGGGTGCTCTAGAGGTTGGTGGGATTGGGGAGCTGGGACAGGCAGAGTGCCAGAGAGACTGAGATATCAGCCATTTATGGAGGACGGGGATCCACATCGGGCCGTTCTGGGACAAAGCAAAGGCGGGTGATCTGACAGGCTTCCTAGCAGTGAGAGGGCTGCTGAAGAGGCGGGGTTTATACAGAGCTTGCTAAGAGGGAGAAGGGCTAGGTGGACAAGGTTATGCGGGCGCGCTCTGCCCAGCAGGTT
Organism: Phataginus tricuspis; assembly: GCA_029783875.1. Lineage (NCBI taxonomy): Eukaryota > Metazoa > Chordata > Mammalia > Pholidota > Manidae > Phataginus > Phataginus tricuspis. The sequence goes on along the minus strand of JAQQAC010010508.1, from coordinate 45,541,509 downwards.
GGGAACTTTGAGGAGCTTCAGGTGCTCCACCCCACTGGCTGCCTAGTCAGCTCCAAGGCCCCACTGTGACACACAGCCTGCTGCACCTTCCTCCTGGCAGGCCGGCATCTGCTTACAAACCGGCAGTCACTGGGCTGGTGTCACGCGAGACTGAAGGAGGCTCCGCCCACAACAGCTAGAGACACCAACCACAGAGGCTTACACCTGTGTGCCCGGCCCACGGCTCTGATACTGGAGACAAGCACTGCAGCCGTGAATCAGGAAACAGCTCTTTCCGTCCTATAGGCACCAGTGCCGCTGCCCTATGACCCCCAACCTCACTCTAGGGGCTGAAAACTCCACAGACTAGAACTTCTGGGCACTAGAGGGCACCACACAGAATTATAAAACATCAAAAGAACTAGGTTCAGACCAAAATCTCACAAACCCCAGAAAAAGGGCCAAATGAAACTGAACTCACCAATCTTCCTGAAAGAAGAGTTCAAAATAAAAATCGTAAACATGCTTATGGAGGTACAGAAAAATATTCAAGAACTCAGAAACGAATTTAAGAGAGATTCAATCATTAAGAAATTCCATATCCGAAATGAAACATACAATGGATGGGTTTAAAAGCAGATTAGATATAGTACAAGAGATGGTAAATGGAATAGAAATTAGAGAAGAGGAATACAAAGAAGCTGAGGCACAGAGAGAAAAAACAATATCTTAAGAATGAAAGAATATTGAGAGAACTGTGTGACCAATCCAAACAGAACAGTGTCCGCATTATAGGGGTACTAGAAGAAGAAGAGGAGAAAAAAGGGATAGAAAGTGTCATTGAAGAGTTAATTGCTGAAAACTTTCCCAATCTGGGGAAGGAGATAGCCTCTCAAGTTATGCACGTGCACAGATCTCCCAACACAAGGGACCCAAGGAAGACAACACTAAGACATATAATAATTAAAATGGCAAAGATCAAGGATAAAGACAGACTTTTAAAAGCAGCTAGAGAGAGAAAAAAGATCACATTCAAAGGAGAACCCATCAGGCTATCATCAGACCTTTCAACAGAAACCTTACAGGCCAGAAAGGAGAGGCATGATATATTTAATGCAATGAAGCAGAACAGCCTTGAACCAAGAATACTGTACCTGGCAAGGTTATCATTTTAATTTGAAGGAGGGATTAAACAATTTTCAGATAAGGAAAAGCGGAGAGATTTTACTTCCAACAAACCACCCCTACAGTGCATTTTGGAGGGACTGCTATAAATGGAAGTATTCTTAAGGCTAAATAGATATGACCAGGGGAAATAAAACAACAGCAAAGTAGAACAATTAATTACTAAGCAGATACAATATCACATAAATTACCACCAAAGTTACTCATGGGATACAGAAAGAGAACAGAATATGATACTTAAAATATAAAGAAAAGAGAAGGAAAAAAAGAAGAAAAAAAAAAGAATCTTTAGGTTGTGTTTCTAATACCATATGAAGTGAGTTAAATTAGACTGTTAGATAGTAAGGGAATTACCCTTGAACCTTTGGTAACCATGAATCTAAAGCCTGCAATGGCAGTAAGTACAAACCTATAGATAATCACCCTAAATGTAAATGGACTGAATGCACCAATCAAAAGACACAGAGTTACTGATGGGATAAAAAAAACAAGACCCATCTATATGCTGCTTACAAGAGACTCACTTCAAACCCAAAGACATACACAGACTGAAAGTAAAGGGATGGAAAAAGATATTATATGCAACTAATAGGGAGAAAAAAGCAGGAGTTGTCATACATGTATCAGACAAATTGGACTTCAAAACAAAGAAAGTAGCAAGACACAAAGAAGGACATTACATAAGATTAAGGGGTCAGTCCAACAAGAGGATATAACTATTATAAATATTCATGCACCCAACACAGGATCACCTACATATGTGAAACAAATACTAACAGAATTAAAGGGGGAAATAGAATGCAGTGCACTCATTTTAGGAAGAATGTGAAGAGTGCACATGGAACATTTTCAAGAATAGATGATATACTAGGCCACAAAAAGAGTCTCAATAAATTCAAAAAGATTGAAATTGTACTAACCAGTTTCTTAGATCACAAAGGTATGAAACTAGAAATATATTACTCAAAGAAAATGAAAAATCCCACAAATACATGGAGGCTTAATAACATGCTCCTAAATAATCAATGGATCAATGACCAAATAAAAAGAGATCAAGCAATATATGGAGACAAATGACAACAATAATTCAACACCGCAAAATCTGTGGGACAGAGCAAAGTCTGTGCTAAGAGGGAAATATATTGCAATATAGGCCTACCTCAGGAAAGAAGAACAATCCCAAAAGAACTGTCTAAACTCACAATTATGGAAACTAGAGAAGGAAGAACAAGTGAGGCACAAAGTCAGTACAAAGAGGGACATAATAAAAATTGAAGCAGAAATAAATAAAAGTGAGAAGAATAAAATAACAGAAAGAATAAATGAAAACAAGACTTGGTTCTTCAAGAAAATAAACAAAACAGATTAATGCTAGCCAGAACTATCAAGAAAAAAAGAGTCTACCCAAATAAACAGAATCAGAAATGAGAAAGGGAAAATTACTATGGACACCACAGAAATGCAAAGAATTATTAGAGAATACTATGAAAAATTATATGGTAACAAACTGGATAACCTAGAAGAAATGGACAACTTTCCAGAAAAATACCAACTTCCAAGGCTGACCCAGGAAGAAAAAGAAAATCTGAATAGACCAATAACCAGCAAAGAAACTGAATTGGTAATCAAAAAACTACCTAAGAACAAAATTCCAGGCCCAGATGGTTTCACTGCTGAATTTTATCAAACATTTAGTGAAGACCTAATACCATCCTCCTCAAAAGTTTTCCAAAAAGTGGAAGAGGAGGGAATACTCCCAAACTCACTCTACAAGGCCAACATCACTCTAATACCAAAATGAGGGAAAGACACCACAAAAAAAGGAAAATTACAGACCAATATCAATGACGAACATAGATGCAAAAATACTCAACAAAATATTAGCAAACCGAATTCAAAAATACATCAAAAAGATCTGGGATTCATCCAAGGGATGCAAGAACGGTACAACATTAGAAAATCCAACAACACCAACATCTAAAACACAAACAACAACAAATGTTGGCAAGGATGTGGAGAAAGGGGAAACCTCCTACACTGCTGGTGGGAATGCAAATTAGTTCAACCATTGTGGAAAGCAGTATCGAGATTCTTCAAAAAACTCAAAATAGAAATACCATTTGACCCAGGAATCCCACTCCTAGGAATTTACCCTAAGAATGCAGCAGCCCAGTTTCAAAAAGCCATTTGTACTCCTATGTTTATTGCACCACTATTTACAATAGCCAAGAAATGGAAGCAACCTAAGTGTCACTCAGTAGATGAATGGATTAAGAAGATGTGGTACATATACACAATGGACTATTATTCAGCCATAAGAAGAAAACATCCTGACATTTGCAACAACATGGATAGAGGTAGAGGGTATTATGCTCACTGAAATAAGCCAGGCAGAAAAGGACAAATATCAAATTATTTCATTCATATGTGGAGTACAAAAACAAAGAAATAAACGGAAGGAACAAAACAGCAGCAGACTCACAGAACCCAAGAATGGACTAACAGTTACCAAAGGGAAAGGGACTGGGGAGGTTGGGTGGTAAGTCAAAAGGTAAGAGGAATACAACTATCCACCAATGGGTAAATGGATAAAAAAATGTGGTATGTAAATACAGTGGAACAATAACCTTAAAAGGGAAGAAAATTCTGACAACATGGATTAATCCTGACATTACATTAAGTGAAACAAGCCAAGTACAAAAGGACAAACACTGTATGATTACACTAACATAAAGCACCACAACAGTAAAATCCACAAGTAATTTACAATGGTGGTTGCCAGCGGGCATAGCAGGTGGCGAATTTGCAGTTTGATTAATGAACACAGAATTTCAATTTGAGAAGATAAGAAAGATTATGGAGATGGATGGTGGGAACAGTTGCAGAAGAGTATGAATGCGCTTAATGCAACTGAAGTGTAGAGTTAAAATACACAAAGTATCAAGAGAAAAAGATGGCAGCGTGAATAGTGTGTCGGAAATCTCCTCCCCAAACCACATATATTTTGAAAATACAGGAAATACAACTTTTCCTAAAAGAGTGACCAGAAGTAACAGTACACCACCCACTCTACATCTGGGAGAAGTCAACATCTCATGGAAAAGGGTAAGGTAAAAAGCCGTAACTTGGAGGGACATAAGACTCCCACCACCCCAGCTCACTGGTAGGAGGAAAAGAATCATAGGGGGAAGGGAGCAAAGGACTGCTAAATACCCAGTCCTAGAAATCTGCCCCGGAGTCGAACCCAGACTGCATGGTGCTCTGAAGATTGGAGGGCCTAAAAGGCAGAGTGTGAGACTAAGACTATGAACAGGTTCCCACAACGGGGGACAAAACAAAAGCAGGCACTTTAAGGGACCTCTCAAAGGCCAGAGGCCTGCTAGGGGGAAAAGGGTTTGGGAGAAGAAACAGATGGACAAAATCATCCTGACACACTCAGCCCGGCAGGCTGGGAACTTTCAGGAGCTTCAGGTGCCCTATCCCCCTGGGTGGGCAACGCAGCCCTGAGGACCCTCACCGTGATAAGCAGCGTGCGACTCCTTACTCCCCACCGGCCTCTATATCGGGTGTCCCTGCCATTGCTGCAGACCAGCCAGAGGGCAGCCCCACCTACAGCAACTATACAGCTCAACGCACAGGCTTCTCCCTGCGTGTGGTTGACTGGCACAGACAGAGGAGACAGGCGCTGACACTGGGAGCCACGAAGGGGCTTTGTTATTGGGGCGGAACCAGCGCTGCTTGCCTACAACTCCCTGCCATCGCTTTAGGCCATCCAGAGGGCCAACCTACCCAAGGCAGTTAAGGGGATTAACCCAAAGGCCGTTCTCTGCGCAGGGTTAACCGGCACAGAAAGTGTAAAAAGGCACAGCAACCAGAAGCAAAAGGTACTTTGTCCTGCCAGCTGACACCTGCAACACTCGCCGGCAACCACTCCCATAGCTCCAGGACTATGAAAAGGCAGAAGAACCTTGTTCAATCCAAAATTCCTCAAACACCAGAAGAGGGTTCGGTGAGACTGAAATCACCAATCTTCCTGAAAAATAATAAGAAATAAAAATCATAAGCTTGCTAATGGTGCTACAAAAAATATTCAAGAGCTAAGGGATGAATTCAGGAGGGAGATAACAAATGAAACAAACCATGGAGGGATTTAAAAGCAGATTAGGTGAGATAGAGGGGCAGTGAATGGAACAGAATTCAGAGAACAGGAACACAGACAAGCTGAGGCAGAGAGAGAAAAAAGGAGCTCTAGGAATGAAAGAATACTAAGAGAATTGTGTGACCAATCCAAACGGAACAATATTTGCATTATAGGAGTACCAGAGGAAGAGGAGAGAGAAAAATGGATAGAAAGTGTCTTTGAAGAAATAATTGCTGAAAACTTCCCCAAGCTGGGGAAGGAAACAGTTTCTCAGACCATGGAAGCCCACAGATCTCCCAACACAAGGGACCCAAGGAAGACAACACCAAGGCATATAATAATTAACATGGCAGAGATCAAGGACAAGGACAGAGGATTAAAAGCAGCCACAGAGAGAAAAAAGATCACCTACAAAGGAAAACCCATCAGGCTATCACCAGACTTCTCAGCAGAAACCTTACAGGCCAAAGGGAGTGGCATGATACATGCAATGCAATGAAACAGAAGGGCCTTGAACCACGAATACTCTACCCAGCAAGATTATAATTTAAATTTGAAGGAGGGATTAAAAAATTCCCAGATAAGCACAAGTTGAGGGAATTTACCTCCCACAAACCATCTCTACAGTGTATTTTTAAGTAACTGCTCTAGATGGAAACATGCCTAAGACTAAATAGTTGTCACCAGAAAACATAAAACCACAGCAAAGGATGCAGACCAACTAAATACTAACCAAATGCAAAATTAAATCAGTGACACACAAAGTCAGTCAAGGGATGCACAAAGAGTACAGAATATGACACCTAACATAAAGAGTGGAGGAGGAAGAAAAAGAAGGGAGAGAAAAAACAATCATCAGACTGTGTTTATAATGGTGTAATAAGTGAGTTAAGGTAGACTACTAGATAGTAAAGAAGCTGCCCCTGAACCTTTGGTAACCAGGAATCCAAAGCCTACAATGGCAGTCAGTACATATCAATAATCACCCTAAATGTAAATGGTCTGAATGCACGAATCAAAAGACACTGAGTTACAGAATGGATAAAAATAGAAAGAGCTAACTATATGCTGCCGACAAGAGAATCACTTTAAACCCGAAGACATACACAGACTAAAAGTGAAAGGATGGAAGAAGATATTTCCTGCAAACCATAGGGAGAAAAAAGCAGGTGTTGCAGTACTTGGATAAGAGAAAATAGACTTCAAAACAAAGAAAGTCACAAGAGACAAAGAAGAACATTAGATAATGATAAAGGGGTCAGTCCAACAAGAGGAGATAACCATCATAAATATCTATGCACCCAACATAGGGGCACCTACATATGTGAAACAAATACTAACAGAATTACAGGAGGAAATAGAATGCAATGCATTCATATTAGGAGACTTCAACACTCCACTCACTCCAAAGGACAGATCAACCGACAGAAAATAAGTAGACAGAGGCACTGACCAACACATTAGAACAGATAGAATTAACAGACATCTATAGAACACTCGACCCAAAAGCAGCAGGATACATATTCTTCTCAAGTGCACATGGAACATTTTCCAGAATAGACCACACACTAGAACACAGAAAGAGCCTCAGTAAATTAGAAAAGATGGAAATTGTACCAACCAACCTCTCAGATCCAAAGGTATGAAACTAGAAATAAACCATACAAAGACAACCAAAAGGCTCACAAACAATGGAGGCTTAACAACATTCTCCTAAATAATCAATGGATCAATGACCAAATTAAAACAGAGATAAAGCAATATATGGAGATAAGTGAAAACAACAGAACAACTCCCCAACTTCTGTGGGATGCAGCAAAGGCAGTTCTAAGAGGAGAGTATATAGCAGTCCAGGCCTATTTAAAGAAGGAAGAACAATCACAAACGACAGTCTAAATTCACAATTACTGAAATGGGGAAAAGAAGAACAAATGAGGCCCAAAGTTAGTAGGAGGGACATAAAAAAGATAAGAGAAGAAATAAATGAAATTGAGAAGAATAAAACAATAGAAAAAATTAATGAAACCAAGAGCTGGTTCTTTGAAAAAATAAACAAAATAGATAAATCCCTAGCCAGACTTATCAAAAAAAGAGAACTTACACACATAAACAGAATCAGAATGAGAAAGGAAAAATCACTATGACACCACAGAAATTCAAAGAATTATTAGAGAATACTATGAAAAACTGCATGCTAACAAACTGGATAATCTAGAAGAAATGGACAACTCTCTACAAAAATACATTCTTTCAAGACTGACCCAGGAAGAAACAGATAATATGAACAGACCAATTGCCAGCAATGATATTGAATTGGTAACCAAAAAACTACCTAAGAACAAAACCCCTGGACCAGATGGTGTCACCGATTAATTTTATCAGACATTTAGAGAAGACATAGTACCCATTCTCCTTAAAGTTTTCCAAAAAATACAAAAGGAGGGAATACTTCCAAACTCATTCTATGAAGCCAGCATCACTCTAATACCAAAACCAGGCAAAGACATCACACAAAAGGAAAACTACAAACCAATATCCCTGATGAGCATAGATGCAAAAACACTCAACAGAATATTAGCAAACCAAATTCAAAAGTACATCAAGAGGATTGATCATACACCATGATCAAGTGGGATTCATCCCAGGGATGCAAGGATGCAACATTCAAAAATCCATCAACATCATCCACTACATCAATAAAAAGGACAAAAATATGATCTCTACATAATCATCTCCACTGATGCTGAAAAAGTCTTTGACAAAATTCAACACCCATTCATGATAAAACTCTCAACAAAATGGGTATAGAGGGCAAGTATCTCAACATAATAAAGGCCATATATGACAAACCCACAGCCAACATCATACCTACCAGCAAAAGCTGAAAACTTCCTGTAAGATTAGGAAGACAAGGATGCCCATCCTCCCCACTTTTATTCAGTAGTTTTGGAGGTCCTATCCACGGCAATCAGACAACACAACGAAATAAAAGGTGCCGAGATTGGTAAGGAAGAAATCAAACTGTCCCTGTTTGCAGGTGACATGACATTGTATAAAAAAAAATCCTAAAGAATCCACTCCAAAACTACCAAATCTAATATCTGAATTCAACAAAGTTGCAGGATACAAAATTAATACACAGAAATCTGTTGCATTCCTATACACTAATGATGAACTAGCAGAAAGAGGAACCAAGAAAACAATTCCGTTCACAATTGCATCAAAAAGAATAAAATACCTAGGAATAAACCTAAATAAGTAAAAGACCTATACCCTGAAAACTACAAGACACTCTTTAGAAAAATTAAAGAGGATACTAATAAATGGAAATTCATCCCATGCTCTTGGCTAGGAAGAATTATTATTGTCAAAATGGCCACCCTGCTTAAGCAATCTACAGAATCTATGCAAGCCCTATCAAAATACCAACAGCATTCTTCAGTGAATAGAGCAAATTGTTCTAAACTTCATATGAAACCACTTAAGAACCCGAATACCCAACGCAATCCTGAGAAGGAAGAAAAAAGAAGGGGGGATTATGCTCCCCAACTTTAAGCTCTATTACAAAGCTACAATAATCAAGACAATTTGGTGCTGGCACAAGAACAGAATCATAGACCGATGGAACAGACTAGAGTCCAGATATTAACTCAAGCACATATGGTCAATTAATATACGATAAAGGACCCATGGATATACAATGGAGAAAGGACAGCCTCTTCAACAACTGGTGTCGGCAAAAGTGGACAGCTACATGCAAGAGAATGAAACTGGATTACCGTTTAATTCCATACACAAAAGTAAACTTGAAATAGATCAAAGACCTGAATGTAAGCCATGAAACCATAATACTCTTCGAAGAGAAAATAGGGAAGCGACTTCCAGGAAGATGGCGGAGTGAGCAGGGGGGTGGAAATCTCCTCCCAAAACCATATATATTTATGAAAATACAACAAACACAACTATTCCTAAAAGAGAGACCAGAAGATATAGGACGGCACCCAGCCTGCAGCTACACCTGAGAGGACTCGGCACCCCATGAGGTGGGTAAGATACAGAGCTGCGACCCGGCGGGACCCAAGCACTTCCCCCACCCCAGCAAAGTACCGGGAGGAGAGGATTCAGAGCCAGGAGGGAGTGGAAGCACAGGCCCGCCAAATAACCAGCCATGGTGATCTAAGCCGGGGTCGCTGACACACATCGCACGGTGTATCGGAGATTGGAGAGACAGAGGGTGCAGGATCTTAGCCTGGGAAAGCACTGGGTCCTCACAGCCAGCTCCCAAGGACAAAAAAAAAGTGTGCGCTTTTTTTAGCGGTCTTAAAGAGACATGGGCCCAACGGAGGGGCAGGATCGTCCCAGCACACTCACCCCAGCAGGCTGGAGCCTGGAGAATTTCAGACCACTTAGCTGGCGACAGGGAAAAGGTTGCCGCACTGAGACTTCACACAAGATGAACAGCCTCCCATTCGTTCCCGCCTCAGCCAGAACTACAAAGGGCCCGGCAGAGCGGCACAGCCACAGCTGTGGAATAGTGGAGCAACAGCGCCACCTACAGTATCCTAAAAGAATCTACTCCCGGGGAATGCCTTTTTGATTTTCTTTTTTTGGTGTTTTTTTCTCTCTTTTCTTTTTTCTTTCTTTTCTTTCTTTTTTTTAAAGTCTTAGAGAGCCCAGCTGACATACGTGACACCTACCTGTGACTACTTCAATCACCATGAAAACACAGAGGAATATGGTACACACAAAGCTCACCCAGACCCAGACAACACCAGAGAGGGACCCTGAAGGGAGGGAAATGCACAATCTTCCTGAAAAAGAATTCAGAATAAAAGTCATAACCATGCTGATGGATCTACAGAGAAATATGCAAGAGCTGAGGGAGGAAGTGAGGGAAGTCAGGAAAGACAATGCAGAAATCACACAATCAATAGACGGGCTTAACAGCAGACTGGATGAGAGGCAAGAGACTGTTAATGGAATAGAAATCAGAGAACAGGAATACAGAGAAGCTGAGGCAGAGAGAGATAAAAGGATTGCTAGGAATAAAAGAATATTAAGAGAACTGTGTGACCAATCCAAACGGAACAATATTCGCATTATAGGAGTACCAGAGGAAGAAGAGAGAGAAAAAGGGATAGAAAGTGTATTTGAAGAAAAAATTGCTGAAAACTTCCCCATGCTGGGGAAGGAAATAGTCTCGCAGTTCATGGAAGCCCACAGATCTCCGAACACAAGGGACCCAAGGAAGACAACACCAAGACACATAATAATTAAAATGGCAAAGATCAAAGATAAGGACAGAATATTAAAGGCAGCAAGAGAGAAAAAAGATCACCTACAAAGGAAAACCCATCAGACTATCATCAGACTTCTCAACAGAAACCTTACAGGCCAGAAGAGAATGGCATGATATATTTAATGTAATGAAACAGAAAGGCCTCAAACCAAGAATACTGTATCCAGCACGATTGTCATTTAAATACGATGGAGGGATAAAACAATTCCCAGACAAGAGAAAGCTGAGAGAGTTTGCCTCCCACAAACCACCTCTACAGGATATCTTAAACGGACTGCTCTAGAGGGAAGCACCCCTAAGGCTAAAAAGATGTCACCAGAGAAAATAAAATCATAGCAAAGAAAGCACACCATCCAAATACTAACTAAAGGCAAAGAATAAAACACCTAATATATAAAGAATGAAGGAGGAAGAATAAGAAGGGAGAGAGAAAGAAACATCAGATGGTGTTCACAATAACTTAACAAGAAAGTTTGTTAGAAAGTAAAGAAGCAACCCTTGAACCTTTGGTAACCACGAATCTAAAGACAGCAATGGCAATAAGTACATATCTATAGATAATCACCCTTAATGTAAATGGACTGAATGCACCAATCAAAAGACACAGAGTAACAGAATGGATAAAAAGCAAGACCCACCTATATGCTGCTTACAAGAGACTCCCTTCAAACCCAAAGATATACACAGACTAAGAGTGAACGGATGGAAAAAGATATGTCGTGCAAACAACAAAGAAAAGAGCAGGTGTTGAAGTACTTGTATCAGACAAAATAGACTTCAAAACAAAGTAGCAAGAGATAAAGAAGGACATTACATAATGATAAAGGGGTCAGTCCAAATACAGGATATAACCATTATAAATATATATGCACCCAACACAGAAGCGCCAACATATGTGAAACAAATACTAAGAGAATTAAAGGAGGAAATAGACAGCAATGCCTTCATTTTAGGAGACTTCAACACACCACTCACTCCAAAGGACAGATCAACCAGACAGAGAATAAGTAAAGACACAGAGGCACTAAACAACACACTAGAACAGATGGACCTAACAGACATCTACAGAACTCTACACCAAAAAGAAACAGGATACACATTCTTCTCAAATGCACATGGAACATTTTCCAGAATAGACCACATACTAGGCCACAAAAAGAACCTCAGTAAATTCAAAAATACAGAAATCCTACCAACCAACTTCTTAGATCACAAAGGTATAAAACTAGAAATAAATTTTAGAAAGAAAACAAAAAGGCTCACAAATACATGGAGACTTAACAATATTCTCCTAATTAATTAATGGGTTAACGAACAAATCAAAACAGAAATCAAAGAATATATGGAGACTAATGACAACAACACCACAAAGCAACAACTTCTGTGGGACGCAGCAAATGCAGTTCTAAGAGGAAAGTATATTGCAATCCAGGCCTAGTTAAAGAAGGAAGAACATTTCCAAATGAATAGTCTAAAAACACAATTACTGAAATTGGAAAGAGAAGAACAATAGAGGCCCAAAGTCACCAGAAGGAGGGACATAATAAAGATTAGAGAAGAAATAAATAAAATTGAGAGGAATAAAACATCAGAAAAAATCAGTGAAACCAAGAGCTGGTTCTTTCAAAAAATAAACGAAATAGATAGACCTGTAGCCAGAGTCATTAAGAGAAAAAGAGAATCTACACACATAAACAGAATCAGAAATGAGAAAGGAAAAAAAATGACAGACCCTACAAAAATACAAGTAATTATAAGAAAATATCATGAGAATCTATATGCCAACAAGCTAGAAAACCTAGAAGAAATGTACAACTTCTTATAAAAATACAACCTCCCAAAACTGACGAAACAAGAAACAGAAAACCTAACCAGACCAATCACCATCAACGAAATTGAAGCGATAATCAAAAAACTACCCAAGAACAAACCCCTGGACCAGATAGATTCACCTCTGAATTCTACCAGACATATAGAGAAGAAATAACACCCATTCTCCTTAAAGTTTTCCAAAAAATAGAAGAGGAGGGAATACTTCCAAACTCTTTCTATGAAGCCAGCATCACTCTAATACCAAAATCAGGCAAAGACCTCACTAAAAAAGAAAATTACAGACCATTATCCCTCATGAACATAGATGCAAAAATACTCAACAAAATATTAGCAAACCAAATTCAAAAATACATCAAGAGGATCATACACCATGATCTAGTGGGATTCATCCAAGGGATGTAAGGATTGTACAACATTCGAAAATCCATCAACATCATCCACCACATCAACAAAAAGAAGAACAAAAACCACACAATCATCTCCATAGATGCTGAAAAAGCATTTGACAAAATTCAGGATCCATTCATGATTAAAACTCTCAACAAAATGGGTATAGAGGGCAAGTACCTCAACATCATAAAGGCCATATATGACAAACCCACAGCTAACATCATACTTAACAGTGAGAAGCTGAAAGCTTTTCATCTAAGATCGGGAACAAGACAGGGGTGCCCACTCTCCCCACTGTTATTCAACATAGTACTGGAGGTCCTAGCCACGGCAATCAGACAAAATAAAGAAATACAAGGCATCCAGATTGGTAAAGAAGAAGTCAAATTGTCAGTCTTTGCAAATGACATGATATTGTACATAAAAAACCCTAAAGACTCCACTCCAAAACTACTAGAACTAATATCTGAATTCAGCAAAGTTGCAGGATACAAAATTAACACACAGAAATGTGTTACTATCCTATACACTAACGATGAACTAACAGAAAGAGAAATCAGAAAAACACTTCCATTCAAAATTGCATCAAAAAGAATAAAATACCTAGGAATAAACCTAACGAAGGAAGTGAAAGACCTATACTCTGAAAACTACAAGACAGTCCTAAGAGAAACTAAAGAGGACACTAACAAATGGAAATGCATCCCATGCTCTTGGCTAGGAAGAATAAATATTGTCAAAATGGCCATACTACCTAAAGCAATCTACAGATTCAATGCAATCCCTATCAAAATATCAACAGCTTTCTTCAATGAAGTGGAACAAATAATTCTAAAATTCATATGGAACGACAAAAGACCCCAAATAGCCAAAGCAATCCTGAGAAGGAGGAATTAAACAGGGGGAATTAGGCTCCCTGACTTCAAGCTGTACTATAAAGCCACAGTAATCAAGACAATTTGGTATTGGCACAAAAACAAAACCACAGACCAGTGGAACAGAATAGAAAATCCAAACATTAACCCAAACACCTACAGTCAATTAATATTTGATAAAGGAGTCTTGGATATACAATGGGGAGATGATGGCCTCTTCAGCAGCTGGTATTGGAAAAATTGGACAGCTACATGTAAGAGAATGAAACTGGACTACTCTCTAACCCCATACATAAAGGTAAATTCAAGGTGGATCAAAGACCTGAATGTAAGTCATGAAACCATAAAACTCTTAGAAAAAAACATAGGCAAAAATCTCTTGGACATAAACATGAGCAACTTCTTCATGAACATATCTCCCTGAGCAAGGGTAACAAAAGCAAAAATGAACAAGTGGGACTATATCAAGTTGAAAAGCTTCTGTACAGCAAAGGCCACCATCAGTAGAACAAAAAGACATCCTACAGTATGGGAAAATATATTCATAAATGACGTATGCGATAAGGGGTTGACACCCAAAATATATAAAGAACTCACCCACCTCAACAAAGAAAAAGCAAATAATCCAATTAAGAAATGGGCAGAGGACATGAATAGACACTTCTCCAAATAAGAAATTCAGATGGCCAACAGGCACATGAAAAGATGCTCCACATCGCTGATCATCAGAGAAATGCAAATTAAAACCACAATGAGATATGAACTCACACCAGTTAGGATGGCCAACATCCAAAACACAAACAACAACAAATGTTGGCGAGGATGTGGAGAAAAGGGAACCCTCCTATACTGCTGGTGGGAATGTAAATTAGTTCAACTACTGTGGAAAGCAGTAAGGAGGATCCTCCAAAAACTCAAAACAGAAATACCATTTGACCCAGGAATCCCACCCCTAGAAATTTACCCTAAGAATGCACCAGCCCAGTTTGAAAAAGACAAATGCACCCCTATGTTTATTGCAGCACTATTTACAATAGCCAAGAAATGGAAACAACCTAAGTGTCCATCAGTAGATGAATGGATAAAGAAGATGTGGTACATATACACAATGGAATATTATTCAGCCATAAGAAGAAAACAAATCCTACCATTTGCAACAACACGGATGGAGCTAGAGGGTATTATGCTCAGTGAAATAAGCAAAGCCGAAAAAGACAAGTATCAAATGATTTCACTCATATGTGAAAAAACTGAAGGAACAAAACAGCAGCAGACTCACCGAACCCAAGAACGGACTAATAGTTACCAAAGGGAAAGGGACTGTGGAGGATGGGTGGGAAGGGAGGGACAAGGGGGAAAAAGGGCATTACGATTAGCAGATGTAATGTTGGGGGGACACGGGAAGAGCTGTACAACTCAGAGAAGACAAGTAGTGAGACTATAGCATCTCACTACGCTGATGGACAGTGATTGTAATGGGGTTTGGTGGGGGTTATCTGATGAAGGGGGTAGTTTAATCAGCATAATATTGCACATGTAACTGTAGATTAATGGTACTAAAATAAACTATAAAAAAAAGAAAGAAAGAAAACCAAAGAGAAAGCATCATATGGAAAAACAGCATAAATGCTAAGACTAATATATGGCTGGAAAGGGAATATGGCGCCTAACTCAGAAGAGGACTTCACTGGATTTTGTCCAATGAGGTACGCAAATCAAAGTCTAAGTATTTTCATATCTACTTGTCAACTCACCTCCTCCTCATTAATCACTGGCATGAACAATGTGCCCTATTTCTTAAACATACTAGAATAGGACACAATTGGGAATTACAGTACAGGATTACATAAGAGATCTGGGTTCCAATGACATAAAAGGTGCTTTGAAGAACCTGAAGTACAGAGAGAAAAAAGAATTTCTAAGAATGAAAGAATATGGTGAGAACTGTGTGACCAATCCAAACGGAACAATATTCGCATTATAGGGGTACTAGAAGAGAGAGAAAAAGGGACAGAAAGTGTCATTGAGGAGGTAATTGCTGAAAGCTTCCCCAATCTGGGGAAGGAGATAGTCTCTCAAGCCATGGAGGTGTACAGATCTCCCAAAACAAGGGACCTAAGGAAGACAACATCAAGACATATAATAATTACAATGGCAAAGATCAAGGATAAAGACAGACTTTTAAAAGCAGCTAAAGAGAATATAAAGATCACATACAAAGGAAAACCCATCAGGCTATCATCAGACTTCTCAACAGAAACCTTACAGGCCAGAAGAGAGTGGCATGATATATTTAATGCAATGAAGCCGAAGGGCCTTGAACCAAGAAAACAGTACCTGGCAAGTTTATCATTTAAATTTGACAGAGGGATTAAACAATTTTCAGATAAGCAAAAGCTGAGAGAATTTACTTCCCACAAACCACCTCTATAGTGCATTTTGGAGGGACTCCTATAAATGGAAGTATTCCTGAGGGTAAATAGATGTCAACCAAGGGAAGACAAAGAGGACAGAATACGATTCATAACATACAAAGAATGGAGGAGGAAGAAAAAGGAGGACAAAAAAAAAAAAAAAAAAGAACCTTTAGGTTGTGTATGTAATAGCATACGAAGTGAGTTAAATTAGACTGTTAGATAGTAAGGGAATTACCCCTGAACCTTTGGTAACCACGAATCTAAAGCCTGCAATGGTAATAAATACATACCTGTCGATAATCATCCTAAATGTAAATGGTCTGAATGCACCAAACAAAAGACAGAGTTACTGAATGGATAAAAAAACAAGACCCATCAATATGCTGCCTACAAGAGACTCACTTCAAACCCAAAGACATACACAGGCTAAAAGTGAACGGATGGAAAAAGGTATTTCATGCAACTAATACAGAGAAAAAAGCAGGAGTTGCAGTATTTGTATCAGACAAAATAGACTTCAAACAAAGAAAGTCACAAGAGACAAGGACATTACATAATGATAAAGGGGTTAGTCCAAAAAGAGGATGTAACTATTAAAAATATCCATGCACCCAACACAGGATCACCTACATATGTGAAACAAATACTAGCAGACTTAAAAGGGGAAATAGAATGCAATGCATTCATTTTAGGAGACTTCAACACACCATTCACTCCAAAGGACAGATCGACAAGACAGAAAATAAAGAAACAGAGGCACTGAACAACATATTAGAACAGATGGACCTAAAGGACACATACAGAACACTCCATCCAAAAGCAACAGGATACACATTCTTCTCAAGTGCACATGGAACATTTTGAAGAATAGATCATATACTAGGCCACAAAAAGAACCTCAGTACATTCAAAAAGACTGAATTTGTACCAACGAGCTTCTCAGATCACAAAGGTATGAAACTAGAAATTACTTAAAGAAAACAAAAAAGCCCAAACACATGGAGGCTTAATAACATGCTCCTAAATAATCAATGGATCAAGGTCCAAATAAAAACAGAGATCAAGTAATATATGGAGACAAATGACAACAATAATTCAACACGACAAAATCTGTGGGACATAGAGAAGGCCATGCTAAGAAGCAAATATATTGCCATACAGGCCTACCTCAGGAAAGAAGAACAATCCCAAGTGAACAATCTAAACTCACAATTAATGAAACTAGAAAAGAAAGAACAGGCACAAAGTCAGTACAAAGAGGGACATAATAAAGATTAAAGCAGAAATAAATAAAATTGAGAATAAAACAATAGAAAGAATCAATGAGCGCAGGAGCTGGTTCTTTGAGAAAATAAACAAAATAGATAAACCCCTAGCCAGACTTATCAAGAAAAAAAGAATATACACACATAAGCAGAATCAGAAATGAGAAAGGGAAAATCATTACAGACACCACAGAAATACAAAGAATTATGAGAAAATACTATGAAAAATTGTATGCTAACAAACTGGATAACCTAGAAGAAATGGACAACTTTCTAGAAAAATACAACCTTCAAAGGGTGACCCAGGAAGAAACAGAAAATCTGAATAGACCAATTAACAGCAAAGAAACTGAACTGGTAATCCAAAAACTACCTAAGAACAAAATTCCAGGACCAGATGGTTTCACTGCTGAGTTTTATCAGTTAGTGAAGACCTATTACCCATCCTCCTTAAAGTTTTCCAAAACGTAGAAGAGGAGGGAACACTCCCAAACTCATTCTATGAGACCAATATCACTCTAATACCAAAACCAGGCAGACACCACAAAAGGAAAATTAGAGACCAATATCTCTGATGAACATAGATGCAAAAATACTCAACAAAATATTGGCTAACCGAATTCACAAATACATCAAAAAGATCATCCATCATGATCAAGTGGGATTCATCCCAGGGATGTAAGGATGGTACAACATTCGAAAATCCATCAACATCATCCACTACATCAACAAAAAGAAGAAAGGACAAAAACCACATGATCATCTCCATAGAAGCTGAAACAGCATTCGACAAATTTCAACATCCATTCATGATAAAAACTCTCAACAAAATGGGTATAGGGGGCAAGTACCTCAACATAATGAAGGCCATATAATATGACAAACCCACAGTCAACATTATTCTTAACAGCAAGAAGCTGAAAGCTTTTCCTTTAAGATTGGGAACAAGACAAGGATGCCCCCTATCCCCTCTTTTATTCAACACAGTTATGGAGGTCCTAGCCACGGCAATCAGAAACACAAAGAAATAAAAGGCATCAAGATTGGCAAGGAAGAAGTCAAACTGTCCCTGTTTGCAGATGACAAAAGATACTGTACATAAAAACCCCTAAAGAATCCACTCCAAAACTACTAGATCTAATATCTGCATTCAACAAAGCTGCAGGATACAAAATTAACACACAGAAATCTGTTGCATTCCTGTACACTAACAGTGAACTAGCAGAAAGAGAAATCAAGAAAACAATTACATTAATAATCGCAACCAAAAGAATAAAATACCTAGGAATAAACCTAACCAAGGAAGTGAAAGACCTACACTCTGAAAACTACAAGACACTCTTTAGAGAAATTAAAGAGGACACTAATAAATGTAATTCATCCCATGCCTTTGGGTAGGAAGAATTAATATTGTCAAAATGGCCATCCTGCCTAAAGCAATCTACAGATTTAATGCAATCCGTATCAAAATACCAACAGCATTCTTCAACAAACTGGAACAAACAGTTCCAAAATTTGTATGGAACCACAAAAGACCCTGAATAGCCAAAGAAATCCTGAGAAGGAAGAATAAAGCAGGGGGGATCTCACTTCCCAACTTCAAGCTCTACTACAAAGCCTCAGTAATCAAGACAATTTGGTACTGGCACAAGAACAGACCCACAGACCAGTGGAGCAGAAAAGAGAGCCCAGATATAAACCCAAGCATATATGGTCAATTAATATATGATAAAGGAGCCATGGATATACAATGGGGAAATGACAGCCTGTTCAACAGCTGGTGTTGGCAAAACTGGACAGACAGATGTAAGAGAATGAAACTGGACTACTGTCTAACCCCATACACAAAAGTAAACTCAAAATGGATCAAAGACCTGAGTGTAAGTCATGAAACCACAAAACTTTTAGGAAAAAACATAGGCAAAAATCTCTTGGACATAAACATGAGCAACTTCTTCATGAACATATCTCCCTGGGCAAGGGAAACAAAAGCAAAAATGAACAAGTGGGACTATATCAAGCTGAAAAGCTTCTGTATAGCAAAGGACACCATCAGTAGAACAAAAAGACATCCTACAGTATGGGAAAATATATTCATAAATGACATATCCGATAAGGGGTTGGCATCCAAAATATATAAAGAGCTCATGCACCTCAACAAACAAAAAGCAAAAAAGCCAATTAAAAAATGGGCAAAGGAGCTGAACAGACACTTCTCTAAAGAAGAAATTCAGATGGCCAACAGGCACATAAAAAAGATTGCTCCACATCGCTAATCATCAGAGAAATGCAAATTAAAACCACAATGAGATATCACCTCACACCAGTTAGGATGGCCAACATTCAAAACACAAACTACAACAAATGTTGGTGAGGATGTGGAGAAAGGGGAACCCTCCTACACTGTTGATGGGAATGTAAATTAGTTCAACCATTGTGGAAAGCAGTATGGAGGTTCCTCAAAAAACTCAAAATAGAAATACCATTTGACCCCGGAATTCCATTCCTAGGAATTTACCCTAGGAATGCAGCAGCCCAGTTTGAAAAAGACATATGTACCCCTTTGTTTATCGCAGCACTATTTACAAGAGCCAAAAAATGGAAGCAACCTAAGTGTCCATCAGTAGATGAATGGATAAAGAAGACGTGGTACATATACAGAATGGAATATTATTCAGCCATAAGAAGAAAACAAATCCTACCATTTGCAACAACATGGATGGAGCTAGAGGGTATTATGCTCAGTGATATAAGACAGGCAGAAAAAGACATGTATCAGATGATTTTACTCATCTGTGGAGTATGAGAACAAAGAAAAAACTGAAGGAACAAAACAGCAACAGACTCACAGAACCCCAGAATGGACTAACAGTTACCAAAGGGAAAGGGACTGGGGAGGATGGGTTGGAAGGGAGGGATAAGGGGGGAAAAGGGGCAGTACGATTAGCACACATAATGTAGCGGGGGGTGGGGGAGACACAGGGAAGGCAGTATTTACAGAGAAGAGAAGTAATGATTCAATAGCATCTTACTACGTGGATGGACAGTGAGTGTAATGGGTATGTGGGGAGGACTTGATAATAGGGGTTCTAGTAACCATGTTTCTCAGGTGATAGTACATTAACCATACCAGACAAAAAAAAAAAAAAAAAAAGGCTGCTTAGATTTTGGACACGTCTCCTAGTAACGGCACCTGTTCTTGATACTACTTTAACAGAGATGAGTAAAGTACCCGCTACGCAGCAGGAGCTTAATAAATTTTCATTCATGCAATTTATAGTTGAAAAGAACTTTAATACCTGTCATTTTGAACAACTAGGATAGAGAATACTTCCATGACTGGACAGCACTGCAGTACTTCCCAGTAGCATTAATGGTTCTTCACTGTAAGATTATTCTTGGTCTAATTGCTTTATTAAATTAAAAGGCAGAAGTAGAAGTGAGCTATAATATAACCAACCACTCCTATTTCACAAGACACTTTACAAGGTAAAGGAATTAAACACATGGTGTTTTGATGCCTAGGAAGCGTGGCCTGTATGTTAACAGTGAATTACGAGACACACAGGAGAAAAAGCAAAATTTAAACCAATGGTCTTCAACTTCAGCAGACATCAGTATCACCTGGGAAGGCTGATAAAGAATACCAGGGCCCACCTCAAATATTCTTATTACACAGGTCAGAGGCATAGCCCAGTTAAACTTATTTTTAATAAGCAACCTATTAATTCTGATGCAGGTAGTGGTTCGTGAATCACAAGTGACACATCACAAAAGTTTTACACAGACTACTTTTAATGAAAAATTTCAGGGCTACAAAGATTCCTACTAACAGATACTTGAGGTAGATATGATAACTACAGGACTATGAATCAAGGTGCAATTTTTGTTTCACTGTTGCTGACTTCAGAAAATAGTATTTAACCTTTACTACTCTTATCTCCTTTACCTGCATTAAGAAAGAGGATATCAACCTCAAATAAATGTTTAGGAACCACATACCAAAATAAACCTAAGAAGGAAAAGCAAACCAAAATACCTAAGAAACTCTTCCCATGAAATCAGTAAATAAATATGGGTGGACATATCTCCAGATAAGCATAAAGGTAAAGAAATAAAAATAAAGGCTGGTAGATTTGATTAACAAAAACTTCATGTCCAAAAAACACCAAAAATAAAATAGAAGACAAAATAGAAAAACATTTACTATGAGAAATTTTTAGGCTCATACAAGAGGCTAAGAAACATTCATGGAAAGGCAACATTTTATTAACAAACTCAATTTAAACTTTAAATTTTAGTAATACCAAAAACATTTCCCTAAAGCCTTCAATTAGAAAAAGTTTACAAATGTGACCTTTTTTCTTTCTTAAAAGTCCTTGAGGAATTACAGAGGAAGAGACATTTTCTTTCTAGAACAGATTAAGTTCACCAAGTACTCAAAATTCATCTAGTGACAATAGCATAACTTTAGTCTCCTTCACACTCTTAACTCTAAGCTAACCCAGGGTCAACCTTGCACTAGACAGTTTGCACCAGGTAACTTGTTCTGGGTGCCACTCTGTGTTTGTGGGCTGTTAAGCAGCATCCTGGCTTCCACCCACTGGATGCCAATAGCACACCTTCCCAAGTTTTAACAAGCAAAATTGGCTCTAGACATTGTGAAATGTCTGCTGGTGAGCAAAACTGTCCCTGGTTGAGATCCACTAGGTCCATCTATACTATTCCTTCTGATGCCATTTTAAGAATTACTTCCCCAGAAGTAAACACACTGAACCCCAATAGAAACAGTTTAATTCTTTACGTTCTCATATTGCTGTTGTGCACCAGATCTAAGAACTGTGGAGGAAAAACCTTTTACTGTGCTGAAAAGGATACATACACATGTGCTTTTACATGAGCAAAGGAAGTACTTCTGAAAGGGCACACTAAAACTGTTAACAGCAGATGCTGTAGGGCAGAGGACTAGACAGCTGGATTGAAGAAAGGTATTTATCATATCCCTTTCCTTACCGTTTTTACTATATGCCTATATTGTCAATTATAAAACAGAACATTTTAAACGTATGTGGGGAGCATGTATACAGAGGAAAATGTGTAAGGATTCATTAAACAGACTTCTGAGCAACAAGATTTCATCTGTTTTATTGACAAATAGTTGCTGAATATCTGTTCTATGTGAGGTACTGGTAATCCAGCAGTGTGAGTCCTGCCAAAAAAGAAAAAAAAAAATCCTGCCCTACAGCACTTACCTTCTAGTTTGAATGTGTATGTTTGGGGAGTGGAGTATATTTACATTTTTTATCTATATTCCTACATTTGAGAAAAATTTAGGGCTCTCCCAATAAAAAGTCAAACAAAACCCTTTAGCTAACCAATTTCCCGAAATGTTGGTTTTCTTTCACAAAAGGCAATCATGAATGACAATTTTATGAGCAATTTGAGTATAAGTAAGTGCCGTTAGTGTAAAATGGGTAAATCTACTTTAAAAAGTCTTGAACAAATTTCCATGGCAAGGACTACTATTAAAAATTATGATGGGGGAATGCTATTATTATCAAAGAAAAGGGGCTGTGGGTACTTCTCAAGACAGGTAAAGGAATGGCTTTTTTTTAAATTAGCCACGTCTTTACAGGGGAAGGAAGAAATGCAAAAAGAACATCTCCAAATTTTCAAATGACATCTTTACTCTCAAGGGCCAAGTTAATTGAGAAAGATTATAAAGACTGTTAAGCAAAAAGTGGTAATCAGTTTTACCACAAGCAAATACAAGTTTATGTATAAGCTAACCAACTTAATTTGATGTACAGAATTAAACTCAGATAGGACAGAGATGATGCCTTCTTGGAAGTCATTACTGGCATTCTCCTGAATTCTGTCCTTAAATAACCGTGTACTCTTGGGACCTTAAGCAGAGTTACAATACATTTATATCTGATACATCACAGAGAGTTCCAATTGTTTCAGCTCCAAAAAAGGGGCAATGGAACTAAGAGAAGATTGGAATGACCATGTGAATTGGAGAGGTACTAGGAGAACAGACCATGACCAACAAAAATACTCGGAAAAAGCATACTCTTTACAATCTGATCCTAAGCAAACTCATTAGATTTGGAATTAATGTAAGAAACAAATGCACCATAAACTTGACTAACCAAATTAATGAACAGAGTATCTAAAAGAAGCTGGGTCAATATGTTCTAAGAGTGACACTGGAGAGGGTGCTCTCCCAGAGTATGTACACCTTGGAGGCACTGCTGGCCCCAGGGCTTTTATATTTACTACCTTTATCTTGAGCTTGAATCCAGCGAGACTATTCTTTAATTACTAATCGCAATTACAAAAACCTCACTGCATCCAGAAGGCAAAGGGAAGCTTAATCTAATTAGGTTACATATAAGTCATTTGCTGCTGACAGTGATTCAACCCATCAAGACGGACAACAGAACTCAAGACTTTCCAGGTTACAAACACATGCTGCTGACACTGAATTTTATTTTTAAATACAAGAGAACTTGCCTTTTAGGGGATTTTTCATTTTTTTAAGTTTGTCAGTGTGGAAAATAAAATGAAATCACATAAGCACTAAAAAAATTTTAATAATGCAAGGAATTTATAAAACTAGACAATTTTTCACTAGCATTTTAGAATTTGAGCTTGTTAGGGCTTAATTTAGTTAATGGTGTTCAGTTTACTTTGTGAAACACTTATGATTTTTATAAGTTTACTACATCATTCCATTATAGCCCTGTGAGAAATATTTTCCCAATGATGCGGGGGAGTATGAATTTAAGCTAATAATTCACATTCAATTTGAGACTACCCTCTTCACCCTAAAAGAATGGGGGAGGGGGAGAATGAGGCTGTGCAACTGATGTAAGCGCACCAATACAAATACTGAAACGATGTTTCGCTATAACAGCAAAAGTAAAAAAGACAACAGATATGAAGGGTGCAAAAGAAAAATTACATCAGATTTCAATTATCCTGCTAAAATGGGCTGAATGCAAAATGCTAAAGTTTACCTTCATACCCATATAAGACACTAGGATAATAGAAAAATACTGTGGCTTTTTTACTGAGTGATGGCATTAAAACAGTGAAGGATAGAATGCAAGTGACCTGGGCTTCACCAGTCAATTTAAAGTTAAAGCTATGAATTTTTGCTGTAAGCAAGATACTTGTTTTAAAGCACACCAACCAGGCTATACAAATTTTGAAAGAAAGAGGGTTCAAAAGTGTGGTCTCGTGATGAGATCATTCACTGCCAACAGAAAAGTAAGGCTGATTCAACAAATGCGTTGTTTGTAGCCACATAAAGAATTTTCATAACTATTTTGACTTATGATTTCTTACCAGCATTTTCCAAGGCTACTTAAGAAAAGCCACATTTATGTTAGTATTCATTAGTTAACTCCTGCCTTTGGAGACAATTAAATAAAAATCTAATTCTCTCAATTTAAATGTTAATACCAAAAAGGATTCCTCTCTCTTCCATAACACTATCATTGACCTAAGCGATCTGCCCAAGAAAAAAACAGAAATAGAAAAAGAGCAAGAATCACACACATATAAAAGAGAAAGAGCAGAAGCAACAGGAACTGCAAGAGACCACAATGTATACAAAAAATTTTACTGTTCAGGATAAACCTATGCCAATCTGATAAACCAAATGGGACTTCTGACCACAAGAGATTAAATAGGAATCAAGGTAACTATAAAGTTTTCTTTCCAATTAAAAAAAATGTATTTTAAAGACCTTTTCAAAGACTGTTTTCTTATCAAAAAGGTCCTAATGACAATCCACAAATAGCTTAAAGTCTCCCAGGATCCATTCTTCTACACACACACCTTTCAGAAATAGCATTCTAAAAATAGGCGTGATAAAAGGAGCAAAAAATATAGTGAGAATGAAGGTATAATCATATATTTCTACACAGTATGCAATTTTGTTAACAGATGCAACATAGTATGCATGTTACTCCCAAAAGAACAGACACCAAACTCACCTTTCACACACACCTCTACCATACTATGCCTGACCACACACACACTACCCCCCCACCCCCCGCCCACCAACATACCCAAAATTTAAGTAGACAATGCTAACGTGTGATAATCAGGAACACCTGACATCAAGAAATTGTCTTAGCAAAATATTTTTGCTAAGCTCACTTCAATACAATGTCACAATTAACTTAAACCCAATTCACAGTACTTGAAACATGATTTTCACACAATTAAGATGTACAACAGAATGACTAGACTTGCCCAAATTACACTGTATATTACTGTTTAAAGTTATTCAAATGTAAGTATAAAATTCAAATGAATACCGATGTAATAATTCTTTGAGTAAACAAAAGTTTCGTATTTACCGTTTAGCTTAGAAAACATCCCAGAGCCAAACACAGTGCCTGGCAGCTTGTCATCACAAATAAGGAAACAAAGAACGAAACAACAAAAAAATAAACAAACCAGAAACCCCGCATTTGAAGCAAAAGGTTTATTACGCGTTTACCTTCACAGTTAATTAGAACACTACATCCAAAAACAGTAAAATCCATTACCAACTTTTTCTGCGTATAGATATACCTCAAAATTTGGATATAGTTTAAAAAAAAAGACAAGGAAATGGTACTTACATTTCTATTGAATTTGGTGAAAGAATGATGCATATAAAACCTATGCATATAAACAATCGCAGTGTTTATTGTAAGCTGAGAGCTGGAAAGAACATTGAGGAAATAACGGAGAAACACAATGTCTCATTTCCAAAACAATTCTGATGGAAAATTCCCGACATACGGTTCTTTTCCAGTGCTTCCCATTCACTCAAAAACCATACCAAAAACTGTAAAAACAGAAAACAGAAACCTGCGGGGGGTGATGGTGGGGGAAGGCTCGACGCCAAATAAACAGTAATAGCTGCTGAGCATTTCACTCTACTACTGCTACTAAGCGAGCCCAGGAAGGATTAATGGCTACGCCTGACTCAACTCAAACAGTTGAAACG
The DNA here is from genome assembly GCA_029783875.1 of Phataginus tricuspis. Taxonomy (NCBI): domain Eukaryota; kingdom Metazoa; phylum Chordata; class Mammalia; order Pholidota; family Manidae; genus Phataginus; species Phataginus tricuspis. The sequence continues at coordinate 45,515,109 of JAQQAC010010508.1, read as the reverse complement.
CGCGCGCACACCCATGCAAAACCACGCCAAGAACATAAAGACCTCCGGTGCGCTCGCAAGGTCCAAGAGAGACGCCATCAAAGCGCGAGGAGCGCGGGGAAAAACTGCGGAAAACACTTGACGCCTTCCAGCATCGCTGCCTGCCCTACCCTTCGGCCCGTTCGCGGACGAGAAGTCGAAGCAGCCGCCTCTCTCCTGCGCTAAGCCCTGAGAATGGCCTCTCGCCTCGGCGGCACTCCCATCCCCCGCCGCCACCACGCGCGGCCCCGAACAGATTACACAACGCGGTCTCCCGGCCCGCATTCCCGGGCTCCTCTCCACCTTCCCTCCTCCGCGGGCAGCTCGCGGCCTCCTGAGCCCGAGCCCGAGCCCGCCTTTCCTTACGTCGCGGCCGAGGCCAATGCCGAAGCGGCAGCGCCATGTTCGCGGGCAGCAGGCCCGGAGACCGGGCGACCGCGCGAGTAGCGAGGACAGGGCGTGAGCAGCGGAGGGCCAAGAACAGGAAAGGATACACATTGAGACGCTGTCCCATGTCCTGGATGAGGTTGGCCGCCTGCTGGCGGTACGAGAGCTCTTTATCCGCCTCCACTCCGCAGCGGCGGCTCGGCGTGTTCTCCAGCTGTTCCCGAGTAAAGAACCAGCGAGAAGAAGCTCCACGGCCCGACGCCATGACACTTCCTCCTCCTCCCGCTCCCTCACCCACCCCCCGCCCCTCCCGGCTCGCGGACTCCCCGCCAAGGCCGCGCGACCCCGCCCCACTCCGCTCTCCGTAGGCCACGCACCGCCCCTTTTCATGCCTGCCGCCGCCCTTGCGCGTGCGCGGGGGGCGCCATACCGGCTCGCCCAGTCTTTTGCTTTCTTTTTCCTGCCTCCGGCCGCGCTCTCGCGCACGGAACCACAATGCTCCGCGCCGCCTGTCATTTGGAGGCGCCCGAAGGTGGGGGTCGGCTCGGAAGGAAAAGGTTGGCGCGATGCATGCCGGGTCTAGCGTTTGCGGGGCGAAGGGGCGGGGAGGAGACTAGGGGAGAGGCTGCCCGGGGGTCTGGGGGCCGAAGAGGCCGGTGGGCCGGCGGCTGCGTCGTGGGGCCTGGGCGTGGACTCGGATATTTGGGCGCGATCTTGGGCCCAGAGTTTGGCGGCGTTTTAAAAAGCGAAAATTCATGTCGCAGCTGCAGGCCTCAACCTCTAATTTCCTGTACGGCTGTTCCGCGCGCTCTTGCAGGCCTCCTACTCGCGGTTCCAAGACAAACAGCCTCCGCCAGTGGGCGATCTGGGAAGGACTTAGCGGCCAGAGAGTGCTTAAGACATACCGCCCCTCGCTGCGTGCCGCGCTTGAGTGATTTTTTTCCTACTTTATCTTGTTTGAATCTCACAACCACAAGGGCCGTGGATTTGTTTTTTAAAAATTCCCAAAGGCTATCCAGTGACTAACTATGGGACTTGAATTTTTAAACTAGATTTTGACCACATATCAGTAGTGTTTTTAAACCACGCTATGACTAAAGAGGTGATTAAAGAGAAGCAGATAGTGCAAGAGGAGCTGAGTAAAAAATTTGTATTTAGCGTTTAATATGGTCGCACTGCACATGCCTGTTACTCTCTTGCTCTCTTCTGTCTCTGTAAGAAAACGCCACATAGCTCTACTCGGGAAGTCAGGCGACTCTGGCTCTTAAGCCAACACCTATTGTGTGTGAATGAAGTTTAAGTTTTAAATTTTAATTATTTGCCAAAGACTACACAGTACAGACAGACTTCTAAAAGGCAACTGAAACTACTTTTTTTAAATAATTTATTTTGGTATCATTAATCTACAATTACATGTGCAATAGTATGGTGACTAAACTACCCCCTTCATCAGGTCCCCCCCACCAACCCCATTACAGTCACTGTCCATCGGCATAGTGAGATGCTACAGAATCACTACTTGTCTTCTCTGAGCTGTACAGCCCTTCCCGTGCCCCCCAACATTACATCTGCTAATCGTAATGCCCCTTTTTCCCCCTTATCCCTCCCTTCCCACCCATCTTCCCCAGTCCCTTTCCCTTTGGTAACTATTAGTCCTTTCTTGGGTTCTGTGAGTCTGCTGCTGTTTTCTTCCTTCAGTTTTTTTTTTTTCTTTGTTCTTATACTCCACATATGAGTGAAATCATTTGATACTTGTCTTTTTCGGCTTGGCTTATTTCACTGAGCATAATACCCTCTAGCTCCATCCGTGTTGTTGCAAATGGTAGGATTTGTTTTCTTCTTGTGGCTGAATAATATTCCATTGTGTATATGTACCACATCTTCTTAATCCATTCATCTACTGATGGACACTTAGGTTGCTTCCATTTCTTGGCTATTGTAAATAGTGCTGCAATAAACACAGGGATGCATCTGTCTTTTTGAAACTGGGCTGCTGCATTCTTAGGGTAAATTCCTAGGAGTGGGATTCCTGGGTCAAATGGTATTTCTATTTTGAGTTTTTTGAGGAACCTCCATACTGCTTTCCACAATGGTTGGACTAATTTGCATTCCCACCAGCAGTGTACGAGGGTTCCCTTTTCTCCACATACTCACCAATATTTGTTGTTGTTTGTGTTTTGGATGTTGGCCATCCTCACTGGTGGAGGTGATATCTCATCATGGTTTTAATCTGCATTTCTCAGATGATTAGTGATGTGGAGCATCTTTTCATGGCCTGTTGGCCATCTGAGTTTCTTCTACAGTGTAATTTTCAGCGGTTGATTGGTAGCAGTTGGCAGTTATGAACATTTCTTACCCACGCTGCTTGTCTGTTCCTGCTTGGGAGTTCCAGGATAGTTGATTTAAAGCAACATTTATGAAGTGTCTACCTCCAACCCTTATTCGTGATAGAAACTGAATAAGCTAGATATAGAGGGGAACTTCCTCAGCTTGATAAAGAGCATTCGTAAAAACCCTACAGATAAATCATACTTGATGAGAAACAAAGCTTTCTTGCTAAAGCAAGGATGTTCCCTCTCACCACTCTTTTCAACATTGTACTGGGAATCCATACAAGAAAAGGTAAGTAAAAGGTAAACAGATTAGGAAGAAGGAAATAAAGTTGACTTTGTTCACAGATGGCATAATTATTTATGTAGAAAATCTCAAAGTATAAAAAAATATATACCTGGAACTAGTAAGTAATTATACCAAGATTGTAAGATAAAAAGTTAATATATAGTGGTCAGTTGCTTTCCTATATATAGTGGCAATGTACAACTGAAATTTGAAATTAAAAACAATACCATTTACATTTACCAATACATTTACAAAAAGTAGTACATGGCCAACAATAAAAAATATGTATAGAAATCTACAAAACTGATTAATGAAATCAAGATATAAATGGGAGGATATTCTGGGTTTGTGGAATGAAAGAATGGACAGACAAAAGAGGCAGAGCTAAAATAAAAGCATTTATTTGGGGTCTTAGAATTGCAATTTGGGGAACACAGACTTGGACAGCAACCTGAATAATGTGCCCCCAAGGAACGAAAGTCAAGGGTTTTTAAAGCCCAAAGGGAATGCTTGGATATGTTACTTGTAAAGAATTTTGATTGGTGGAGGAGGCAGAAAACTAATCTTAACTGAATGTAGGTGGTTGCTAAGGCTATCACTAAGCAAAATTTCCTACTATAGCAAGTTGCAAATGTTCTGGCTGTTTGGGGTTGAATCCTTGGAGTATTTGTTGTTTGACTCAGTTCAAAAGTTCATGGTTCTACTGGTGACGTACATAAGGCCAATCTCCTTAATGCCCTCCCAGCTCCATTTAAAAATAAGTGACGTAAGTGATCCCATTTCATTTCATCTTTCACGAGACAATATGGTTAAGTGTCAGTTTTTCCCATCTTGATCTATGGATTCAACACAATCCCAATCAAAATTTTTGCATGTTATTTTGTAAGTATCAGCTATTATATCAGGCTATTTTAAGTTTATAACTTAAGTTTAGATGTATTCTAAAGCTCTATTTTTCACCCCTACCACCTGCCAGGTTTTATGTTTTTAATGTCATAATTTCCAACTTCATTCAAAAGTTTATTTGGAAAAACAAAAGGCCCCAAATAGCCAACACAATACCAAAGAAGTTGGACTGACACTACCAGACCTCAAAGCTACAGTAATAAAGACAGCATATACTTCCAAAAGAATAGACACATAGATCAGTGGAACAGAATAGAGAGCTCAGAAGTAGATCTAACAAATGAAGTCAACTGATCTTTGACAAATTGCAAAGGCAATTTAATTGAGAAAGAATAGTTTTTTAAGCAAATGGTGCTAGAACAACTGGACATCAATATGCAAAATATATATATACACCTTATATCTTTCATGAAAATTCTAAATGGGTCAATTGGAAATGTAAAATGTAAAAGCTGTAAAACTTCAAGAAGATAACATAGAAGAAAATATAGGCAATCTTGTGTTTGGCAATGAGTTTTTAGTTTATAACACCAAAAGCATGATCTGTGAATGAAAAAAAGTTGGACTAAAATAAAGACCTTTGTTCTGTGAAAGACAGTTCAGAGAGTGAAAATACAAAGAGAAAATCTTTGCAGAACACATATGATAAAGGACTCACATCCAAAATATACAAAGAATTCCTAAAACTCACTAAGAAAACAAAGCACCCAATTTAAAAATGGGCAAAAGAGCTGAATAGATACCTCACAAAGAAGATAAACAGAAATAAGCATATGAAAAGATGTTGAACATCTTGTGTCATAGGGGTAGTCACAGTAGCATTTTGTAATTGCAAAAGATAGGAAGCATGATTGTCCATGAACTGAGGATTGGATGAGTTGGTACATACATGCAATGGGATACTATTGACTATTAAGAAACAGAAAGCATCAAAGTGCTGTAAGAAAAAAACTGCCAACCAAGAATACTATTCTGGCAACGTTGTTCCAAATTGAAGGAGAGTTTTCTAAACAAGCAAAAGCTAAAGGAGTAGAATGGCCTTAAATGTTAAAGGCACTTCTTTAAGTTGAAATGAAAGGGCACTAATTAGTAATAGGAAAACTTCAAAGTGTAAATCTCAATGGTAAAATTAAATATATAGTGAAAATAATAATGTAAAAGTGGTAAGTTAATCATTTAATAAAGTTTGCTAAGAGGTTAAAAGACAAAAGTAGTAAAAATAACTATAACTACAACAAATTGTTAATGGATACACAGAAAGTTGGAAATTATGACATTAAAAACATAAAACCTGGCAGGTGGTAGGGGTGAAAAATAGAGCTTTAGAATACATCTAAACTTAAGTTATAAACTTAAAATAGCCTGTTATAAACAGAAGAAGGTAGCTTATGGAATGACTACCAAGGTATTAAGAAGGAAAAAAAAGCAAGATGCTACTGTTTGGGTACAATGAACAAAGGAATACGCCCATGTAAGTACTTGTATGATCACAGACTGTCTTTGCAAGAATACACACACACACACACAACAACAGGTAAAAATGGTTCTTTCTGGGACACATAGGTTGAATTTGATCTTTTTGAATTGTTCTAACATGTTCATGTATTGACTTCTAAAAAGTAAACTTTAAATGTTTTATTAGGTGCCTAATAAAAGTGAGCAGCATTTTATATTCAGAAATGGAAACTGTAATTCATTTCTGTTCAGATTTGATTTGGAAAAATCCTCAGAATAGTCTCTTTAAATTAAATATGAAGTGGTTATTTATTGTAATTAAATTAATCTTCAGTAATTTCCTTGAATATAGGTGTAAGCTTTCTGATTGGTTAATATGAATTGGGCTGAGTCAGAGCCGGCATCCTTATTAGGGGAAATTTAAAAGATGGGGAAGGGTACCATATAGGGAAGAGGAATTCTTAGATGGCTATAGATAGTTGTCCTTTGGATTTTGATGATGATGGTGGTTTTTTTTCAGGGTTATTTTGGATAAATACTTATACTAGATAATAAAGGAAAGAAAAGACTGAAAAGAGTGATTTTCCTGAGAGAGATTTGAGATTCTGGGTATAAGCAGTGTTGTTCTAGGGCCAGAAGATCTTTTCAGATTCAGAACTCAACTCTGATTATGTCATCCCCTTCCTAAAATTCTCATTGCTTTTTGATAAAATTTCTGTGGCCCCACATGATGTTGCCACTTTAGACAATGTCTTGCTTTTTCACCTCCAGCCCCAATGGTCTTATTTCTTACTGTGTTCACTCCTGCCATTTATGCTTTCGCCTCCGCTTTGGATACTCTTCCCTCACCACTGCCTCTTTACTTTTTAGCTCTTGTCTGCTTTTCAGTTCCCAGCACAAGCAACACCTCTGAAAAATATCTCCCCAACTCTGATTAGGACAAATCCCTTATTATAGGCTCTACACACTATGTGCTTCCTCTTCATAGCTGTTATCATGATAACAATTTTATATTGATCTGCTTATCTGACACATGTCTCCTTAACTAGATTATAAGCACAATTGCAGGCAGGAACCATGTTTGTTTTTAGTTATGTTATCCCGGCTCCTGTCATGGTTCTTGGCACATAATAGGCCCTCCAGAAATGCTACTGAAAGCATGAATGGATACGTGAATAAAGGCATAGTTCCTGCATCCAAGGAAGTTCCAGTCTAATGGGGAGATAGCAATTTCAATAAAAAATGGGAGATGAGCTCTATTAGAGATATCATTACAATATTTAAAAGGGGGAGGTACTGATAGAACACACTTTGAGTACCAGGACTCAAAACCAGTGCTATCCAACAGAAAGTGACTTCTGGGAAGATGGCGGCATGAGCAGGGCGGCGGAAATCTCCTAAAACCATACATATTTGTGAAAATACAACAAATACAACTATTCCTAAAAGAGAGACCAGAAGATACAGTACAACAGCCAGGCTACAGCTACATCTGAGAGAATCTAGCACCTCACGAAGCGGGTAAGATACAAAGCCATGACTCGGTGGGACCCAAGCACTCCCCGACCCCAGCTCACTGGTGAAAGGAAAAGAATCAGAGTGGTGAGGGAGTGGAGCACAGGCCCACTGAATAACCAGCCCTGGTGATCTGCACCAGGAGCACAGACACACATCACATGGTGTATCGGAGATTAGAGAAACATAAGGGCAGGATCTGAGACGAAGACTACAAGCAGGTCCCTTCAGCCAGCTGCCCGGGACAAAAGAAAAACTAGCACTTTTTAAAAGTCTTAAAGAGACAAGGGCCCAACAGCAGAACAAAATCGTCCCAGCACACTCAGCCCAACAGGCTGGGACTCTTGGGGAATTTCGGACCCACTGGCCGGTGGCCGGGCAAAGCAGCCATGCCTAGGCTTCCCACACAGATTGACAGTCTGCCGTTCGTTCCCCCCAGCTGGAGCTGAAAAGGGTCTGGCGGATCCGCCACACCTGCAGAACAGCAGAGGAGGGGCCCTGCCCACAGCAACCACACAGAATCTACTCCCAGCTGGCTCAGAGCTAAGCGGGAAGGGCCCCAGAACCCAGAACAAGGTCTGGAAAGCACCAAGGGGACCAGAACATACCCAGCGAGACAGAAAACCTTCACAGTGCTATAGGCTAGGCAGAGGTGGCCCCGCTCACAGGCAACTCAGGGGATTATCCCAGAGACTGCCTCCTGGTGTGCGGGAAACCAGGTCAGGCCCCGGAGAAGGGCAAGGAGAACAAAAAGCAGGAAGGGACTTTGTTCTCCCAGCTGACACATGTGGCAACTACCAGCGACCACTTCAATCGCCATGAAAAGAAAGAGGAATATGGTCCAGAAAAAGATCACCCAGACAACCCCAGAGAGACGGCCTGATGGGATAGATTTAAACAAACTTCCTGAAAAAGAATTCAGAATAAAACTCATAACCATACTGATGGATGTACAGAGAAATATGCAATAGCTAAGGGAGGAAGTGAGGAGAGATATTACAGAAATGAAACAGTCGATTGACGGGCTGAAGAGAAGACTGGACGAGGTGCAAGAGACATAATGAAGTAGAAATCAGAGAATGGGAATACAGAGAAGCTGAGGCAGAGAGAAATAAAAGGATCTCTAGGAATGAAAGAATATTAAGAGAACTCTGTGACCAATCCAAACAGAAATATATTTGCATTATAGGAGTACCAGAAGAAGAAGAGAGAGAAAAAGGGATAGAAAGTGTCTCTGAAGAAATAACTACTGAAAACTTCCCCAAGCACGGGAAGGAAATAGTCTCGCAGTCCATGGAAGCCCACAGATCTCCCAACACAAGGGACCCAAGGAAGACAACACCAAGACACATAATAATTAAAATGGCAAAGATAAAAGACAAGGCCAGAGTATTAAAGGCAGCTAGGGAGAGAAAAAAGATCACCAACAAAGGAAAACCCATCAGACTATCATCAGACTTCTCAACAGAAACCTTACAGGCCAGAAGAGAATGGCATGATATATTTAACATAATGAAACAGAAGGGCCTTGAACCAAGAATACTGTATCCAGCACGACTATCATTTAAATTTAGGGAGGAATTAAACAATTCCCAGACAAGCGAAAGCTGAGGGAATTTGCCTCCCACAAACCACCTCTACAGGATATCTTAAAGGGACTACTCCTAAGGCTAAAAATATGTCACCAGAGAAAATTAAATCATAGCAAAGAAAGCAGACCATCAAAATACTAACAAAAGTCAAAAGGTAAAATCAACCATCCACAAAAACACTCAGGAAACGTAAAAGAGTAAAGAATAAAACACCTAATATATAAAGAATGGAGGAGGAAAAATAAGAAGGGAAAGAAAGACTCATCAGACTGTTTATAATAGCTTAACAAGAGAGTTAAGTTAGACTGTTAGAAAGTAAACAAACTACCATTGAACCTTTGGTAACCATGTGAATCTAAAGCCAGCAATGACAGTAAGTACATATCTATCGATAATCACCCTAAATGTAAATGGATCAAATGCACCAATCAAAAGACACAGAGTAATAGAATGGATAAAAAAGCAAGACCCATCTATATACTGCTTACAAGAGACTCACTTCAAACCCAAAGATATACACAGACTAAAGGTGAAGGGATGGAAAAAGATATTTCATGCAAACAACAAAGAGAAAAAAGCAGGTGTTGCAGTACTTGTATCAGACAAAATAGACTTCAAAACGAAGAAAGTACCAAAAGATAAAGAAAGACATTACAGAATGATAAGGGGGTCAGACCAACAAGAGGATATAACCATTATAAATATGTATGCACCCAACACAGGAGCGCCAACATATGTGAAACAAATACTAACAGAATTAAAGGAGGAAATAGAAAGCAATGCATTCATTTTAGGAGACTTCAACACACCACTCACTCCAAAGGACAGATCAACCAGACAGAGAATAAGTAAAGACACAGAGGCACTGAACAACACACTAGAACAGATGGACCTAACAGACATCTACAGAACTCTACACCAAAAAGAAACAGGATACACATTCTTCTCAAGTGCACATGGAACATTTTCCAGAATAGACCACATACTAGGCCACAAAAAGAACCTCAGTAAACTCAAAAATATTGAAATTCTACCAGCCAACTTCTCAGATCACAAAGATATAAAACTAGAAATAAATTTTAGAAAGAAAACAAAAAGGCTCACAAATACATGGAGGCTTAACAACATGCTCCTAAATAATCAATGGATCAACGACCAAATTAAAACAGAGATCAAACAATATATGAAGACAAATGACAAGAACAACACAAAGCTGCAACTTCTGTGGGACACAGCAAAGGCAGTTCTAAGAGGAAAGTATATTGCAATCCAGGCCTATTTAAAAAAGGAAGAACATTCCCAAATGAATAGTCTAAAGACACAATTATTGAAATTGGAAAAATAAGGATAGATGAAGCCCAAAGTCACCAGAAGGGGGGACATAAAAAGATTAGAGAATAAATAAATAAAATTGAGAAGAATAAAACAATAGAAAAAAATCAATGAAACCAAGAGCTGATTCTTTGAAAAAATAAACAAAATAGATAAACCCATAGCCAGGCTTAGTAAGAGAAAAAGAGAATCTACACACAAACAGAATCAGAAATGAGAAAGGAAAAATAACGACAGACCCCACAGAAATACAAAGAATTATAACAGAATATTATGAGAATCTATATGCTAACAAGCTGCAAAACCTAGAAGAAATGGACAACTTCTTAGAAAAATACAACCATCCAAGACTGACCAAGCAAGAAACAGAACACCTAAACAGACCAATCACCAGCAACGAAATTGAATCGGTAATCAAAAAACTACCCAAGAACAAAACCCCCAGGCCAGATGGATTCACCTCTGAATTTTACCAGACCTATAGAGAAGAAATAACACCCATTCTCCTTTAAGTTTTCCAAAAAATAGAAGAGGAGGGAATACTTCCAAACTCATTCTATGAAGCCAGCATCACTCTAACAACAAAACCGGGCAAAGACCTCACCAAAAAAGAAAATTACAGACCAATATCCCTGATGAACGTAGATGCAGAAATACTCAACAAAATATTAGCAAACTGAATTCAAAAATACATCAAGAGGATCATACACCATGATCAAGTGGGATTCATCTCAGGGATGCAAGGATGGTACAACATCCGAAAATCCATCAACATCATCCACCACATCAAGAAAAAGAACAAAAACCACATGATCATCTCCATAGATGCTGAAAAGGTTTTAGACAAAATTCAGCATCCATTCATGATAAAAACTCTCAACAAAATGGGTATATAGGGCAAGTACCTCAACATCATAAAGGCCATATATGACAAACCCACAGCTAACATCATACTTAACAGTGAGAAGCTGAAAGCTTGTCATCTAAGATCAGGAACAAGACAGGGATGCCCACTCTCTCCATTGTTATTCAACATAGTAGTGGAGGTCCTAGCCACGGCAATCAGACAAAACAAAGACATACAAGGCATCCAGATTGGTAAAGAAGAAGTCAAATTGTCACTATTTGCAGATGACATGATACTGTACATAAAAAACTCTAAAGACTCCACTCCAAAGCTACTAGAACTAATATCTGAATTCAGCAAAGTTGCAGGATACAAAATTAACACACAGAAATCTGTTGCTTTCCTATACACTAATGATGAACTAACAGAAAGAGAAATCAGAAAAACAATTCCATTCACAATTGCATCAAAAAGAAGAAAATACCTAGGAATAAACCTAACGAAGGAAGTGAAAGACCTATACTCTGAAAACTACAAGACACTCCTAAGAGAAATTAAAGAGGACACTAACAAATGGAAATTCATCCCATGCTCTTGGCTAGGTAGAGTAAATATTGTCAAAATGGCTATACTACCTAAAGCAATCTACAGATTCAATGCAATCCCTATCAAAATACCACCAGCTTTCTTCAATGAACTGGAACAAATAATTCTAAAATTCATATGGAACCACAAAAGACCCCGAACAGCCAAAGTAATCCTGAGAAGGAGGAATCAAACAGGGAATTATGGTCCCTGACTTCAAGCTCTACTACAAAGCCACAGTAATCAAGACAATTTGGTACTGGCACAAAAACAGACCCATAGACCAGTGGAACACAATAGAAAATCCAAACATTAACCCAAACATTTACAGTCAATTAATATTTGATAAAGGAGCCTTGGATATACAATGGGGAGATTACAGCCTCTTCAGCAGCTGGTGTTGGCAAAATTGGACAGCTACATGTAAGAGAATGAAACTGGACTACTGTCTAACCTCATACACAAAGGTAAACTCAAGGTGGATCAAAGACCTGAATGTAAGTCATGAAACCATAACTCTTAGAAAAAAACATAGGCAACAATCTCTTGGACATAAACATGAGTGACTTCTTCATGAACATATCTCCCGGGCAAGGGAAACAAAAGCAAAAATGAACAAGTGGGACTATATCAAGCTGAAAAGCTTCTGTACAGCTAATGACACCATCAGTGGAACAAAAAGACATCCTACAGTATGGGAGAATATATTCATAAATGACGTATCCGATAAAGGGTTGACATCCAAAATATATAAAGAACTGACACACCTCAACAAAGAAAAAGCAAATAATCCAATTAAGAAATGGGCGGAGGACATGAATAGACACTTCTCCAAATAAGAAATTCTGATGGCCAAGAGGTACATGAAAAGATACTCTACTTTGCTAATCATCAGAGAAATGCAGATTAAAACCACAGTGAGATATCACCTCACACCAGTGAGGATGGCCAACATCCAAAACACAAACAACAACAAATGTTGGCGAGGATGTGGAGAAAAGGGAACCCTCCTACACTGCTGATGGTAATGCAAATTAGTTCAACCTTTGTGGGAAGAAGTTTGGGGATTCCTCCAAAAACTCAAAGTAGAAATACCATTTGACCCAGGAATCCCACTCCTAGGAATTTACCCTAAGAATGCAGCAGCCCAGTTTTAAAAAGACAGATGCACCCCTCTGTTTACTGCAGCACTATTTACAATAGCCAAGAAATGGAAGCAACCTAAGTATCCATCAGTAGATGAATGGATAAAGAAGATGTGGTACATATACACAATGGAATATTATTCAGCCACAAGAAGAAAGCAAATCCTACCACTTGCCACAACATGGATGGAGCTAGAGGGTATTATGTTCAGTGAAATAAGCCAAGCGGAAAAAGACAAGTATCAAATTATTTTACTCATGTGGAGTATAAGAGAAAAGAAAAAAACGGAAAGAATAAACCAGCAGCAGAGTCACAGAACCCAAGAATGGACTAACAGTTACCAAAGGGAAACGGACTGGGGAGTATGGGTGGGAAGGGAAGGACAAAGGGGAAAAAAGGGCATTACGATTAACCGACATAATGTTGGGGGGGCACAGGAGCGGGCTGTACAACTCAGAGAAGACAGGTAGTGATTCTATAGCATCTCACTGCGCTGATGGACAGTGACTGTAATGGGGTAGGTCAGGGAGACCTGATGAAGTGGGGAGTTTAGTAACCATAATGTTGCACGTGTAATTGTAGATTAATGATACCAAGATTAAAAAATGGGGGAGTTACTGATTAATGAAATCCCAAAGCCTAGAAACCACCACTTTAGGTTTGGACAAATTTTGAGAAAGAGTAATATGATCGGGTACGTAATTTGGAAATTTTTCTCTGGCAACAGGGTTGGAGATGGATTGTACCAGAGTAAGCCCAGAGGCCCTGAGATTATTTGAATCATTCTCTTGAGAGATGAGGACCTGAATTTATTTGGTAGTCATAAGGAAGAAAGAATAGAGGAGAAGTGAAAGATATAATAGTGGTAGAATCTATTGGATTTAATGATAAATTGATAAGGGTGAAGGAGAGTATTTAATTGACTGGGTGATGCCATTAATCAGAGTTGGGATCAGAAGAAGTGGAACTAAATTTTGAGATAAAGGATTGAGTTACATTTGGGGCATATGATTCTATAAGGTACCACAGTATTGTAGCTTAGATTTTCTTTTTTTAATGCCTAAAGCTGTTAGGACTTCCTGAAACATTGTTTTCCCTTGACTTCTCAATACCACATTTTTTCTGGTTTTACTACTGGTTTACTGGACACTACTTAGTGCCAAAACCAGCTCTTCTAACTGAGCATCTGACCTCCAGGTGTTGGTGAATCCGAGAAATTAGTTCTGGGTTCTTTGATTCTCTGCTCCACTTTTTCTCCTGTTGATTTCATCCAGTCTCATTTTAATACCTTCTGTGCACTGATGCTTCTCCCCAGCCTCTCTCCTGAACTCTCCAGACTAGTATACCCAACTGCTTACTGGACATTCCTATTTACACGTCCAAGAGGCATCTGAAATACAACAAATCCAATAACAGAACTATTGATTCTCTTCCCTCCCAAACCTGTTACTTTCATAATTTCCTCACCATGGTAAATGGTAATAAATCTACCCAGCTGCTCAAGTAAGAAATCTAGGTGTCAAGACATCTATGTCTACAGTGTAGTTGTGGCTAATACCATTAATTACATCTCAGAGACTAAATGTCCCCAGTTATTGCACAGAAAGAGTCATAGGTAGAAAGCCCCTTTCTTCACCTAGATTAAAGAATTCACTCCTTTTCTTGTAATTGAATCTTTAATTTAGTTGATGTTAGAGATATCCTTATGTATGATGTGGGAAATCTAATTTATTGTAGCACTATTTGTAATTGTAAAATATTGGAAATTATTTATAATGTCAAAATACAGGAGATTGAAAAACCAGGTGCATACACATGTACATACAGATGCTGGTAATCAACCTTGATTTCTTTCCATCTTCCTTTTCCATGACATTTATCAAGTGCTTTTGGTTCTATGTACAATATCTCAACATCCCCCTTCTATTACTTTTGCCCAAGTCACCATCATTTCTTTCCTAGTCTCTCCCTAGTATCATTCTTGACTGCCTTAAATAATTTTCTACACAGCTCCTAATGTGGTTTAAAAAAAATAAGTCAAAGCATGTCATAGATCTATTTCATAACCTCCAATGGCTTCTTACCAAACTTAATATAAAAATATAAACTCTTAACTATGGCCAACTTTCCGGCTTCATCTCCTACCTGTCCCCCCCTTGTTTACAAGCTCTGCCACAAGGTCTTTAGTGCCTCGGAGCCTTTGTAGTTTGCCTGGAATGCTCTTCTCCATGGCTATTTACTTCTATTATTCAAGCCTGAGTTCAAAGTCCTTTTTAAAAGAGGCTTTCTCTGACCCAACAATTTACTCCTCTTAGTCATTCTATACATTTCTCTGTTTTAATTTCTTCTGTAATGGTCCTACAGCCCTGGCACATCATGTGAGCACTCTCTGAATATGAATATGTCCATTATCTGTCTGTCTGCCAATCATCTATCTATGATATTGAATAAGGTGATCAGATTACTTTTCACAATAAAATAAGCATTAAGCACAATGTTAAAAGTGTTCAAGTATAGAACATATCTAAAGGAATAGATATTTTTGCCAAGGAATGGGGAAGGAAAAGTTAATATGTGTTTCATGTTGATATTTCTCTCATCTTTGTTTTTCATTTTAGGCAGATTGGAGTAACAAGCAGAGTAGTGGGCGGGTAAAGTCCTAGAAAGCAACAGGAGGAGCAAGAAAGACATGGAGTAATGAACAAAATAAAGTGAAAATAAAGGGATGAGTGTAGTTTAGCAAACATTAGATCAGCATAAATTACATACGAATACACAACTCTTGGTTTTCTGGGCTAAATGGAAGGGAAAAGAAATATGAATGAATACGAAGCAAACAGGTAGTTTTGAAAAACTGTATTTGATTTCAGACTTGAGCCAGAGGTATACAAGCTGCAGATGTTCATCACCCTCCTAGGACCAGGTTCATTTTCAGCAGTTCAGGTGGATGACCATAAATGAAGTGAATAAAATAAGGTTACCCTGGTATTGCCTTGCTTAATCTCCAGAGCTAGCTTTACACATTCTGCTAAGTTTCTTAAAGTAAATGAACTTCTGGTAAAAGAATTATAAACTGGAACTTTTCTCTACAATGGTAAGTTCTCATTCAGTCTGAAACCTATTGTCATAGGTTTCCTATGTTCAGTGCTCCAACTCTGCCAAGCCTTATCCATCCTCATAGACTCAGCGCAAGTCCCAAGATCATCTGTGAAGATCTGTGCAACAGTTTGAACTCAAATGAATTTGTTTTTACAGAAACTTCTGTGACCCTCCTATTGTATTGCTTAGTAACTATTTCATGACCATTTATATTGCTTCCTTAATTGGATTATAGGTTCCTAGAGGTTATGGATTAAGGATATCATTTATTTTTTGGAGTCTAAAGCATTCCTAGTCCAATTCTGGACTAATGTAAGGTGTTAAAAGTGCATAAAGACATATTATTTGGGCCCTATTTACATATACTTGTTCAAAGTAGAGAACCTACCTAGAGAATACCAGAGCCCTCTAGAATGAATTTGGCTTTGGTCTTTCTCCACATAAATCTTTAGTGACATTTTGCTTTTTATTTTTGTCACTAATTTAAAAAGCACTGGGAAAATCATTTTTGATTTGCACATGAAATAATGCACTGCTTTTCAGAATGAAAACACATGTGAGTCGCTTTGTTATGAATAATTAGGATATTTGGAGATACTCTTTCTGGATAAAATAGTTCAAAATAGGATTTTAGTAATGCATGTGTGATACATATTTAAAAACAAAAAAATATATCATCTTGAAAGTTTGCTTTTTTTTAGTAAATTCAGTCATTCAAATTGTTTTCTTTCAAGACCCAAAAATGCTAGGGCATTGCCAGCGTTTAGTTTGTCCTGGAAAAGAAAAGAAAAAGTTTTATTTTAAAGCATGATTTAATGGCTGTTTTAAAGTAGTTTAATGTCTTTATCAGATTTTTTAAAAATGAACTCCCTGATGTGTGAGGAAAGTATTACCAGATTAAACAATGAATCTCTGGACCCATTTTTTGCTCCATTATTTGAAATCTAAGTTTGAAACTTGATTGTAGGAGGAAAGGAGGAAAATTATAAGGGGGAGAGGCCTGTTAGGAAAATACACTTCTTTGGAAACCTCTACAGGACCCTACAAAGGGTTTTAAGGACTTTTTGGTGGCAAATACAGAGAAAAGGTACAGTTTAGGTCTACAGGAGAAGAAAGCTGGAAATAGTACCCAGAAGTCATCTTGCCATCCCTCAGCCTCTAGGCCTATGTATTGTGTTCTCACATGGCCCTGATTAAAAGGTAAGCTCTTTGGGAGCATAAAAGGTGATAGAGATGAGAGCTTCAGAATATCCCACAAACATGTGAATTCATAGATTTCACAAGAAAGAAGAACTGCCAAATTTTCTTCACCTTCTCCCCAAGTATAGACATAGATCAGTTTCACATAAAGAACTCCTGTGATTTGAGGGGTAATTTTGTGATACCCTAAATGATACATGTCCCACACGCAAAGGGCAAGCATGTAGCTGAGGGTGGAAGGAAACACCTATGGGGTTGTGTAACATCCATGCCGTTAATATGTATCTATATATCGTGACGTTCAGGGTTCTTACACAGCCTTGAGAAGTGGGTAATCTGAGGCAGGGACTTCTTGTTCAGCGTTCCTGATCCACATTTGGGCTATCCTCTTCTAAAGGAAGATTTCAGAAGTGACTATTGCTACTCTGAGAAACTATTTGCTTTATTTTTTGACGGATTGGTACCAAGTGTCCTTTGAAGGAGATACATTTGGTGTGCTGGTTGGAGACCTGATTCTGGTCGGGAGATTTGGGATTGGGTCCATGTGTGATGATCTAACAGTTATGTTGCCTTTGGTAAATCACTCAGTCCCCAAGTCTAGTTTTCCTCCTCTGCATCTACATGGTAGAATGCATCTGTCTGTCTACCTCCCAGTGTTGTGCTCATCAAATGCATTTATGTGTTCTCCATTAAAATTTTTTTTAAGAAATTTACCTTCACATGGCTCAAAATTTAAAAGGTATAAAATGGATGCTTCCTTTCACTACTGCCACCCAACAATTACTTTTTCTCTCCAGAATTAGTTTCTTGTTGGTTCTTCCAGAGATTGTATTATGCATACATAAACAAATACTTATATTTAGGTATATAGATTTTTTGTTGCAGATGGATCATATAGTACACACAAATAGAAGTATACTGTATACATTGTTTTGTACCTTGTTTTTTTAACTTAATATATTTTGGAAGTTGATTTTTTTTCAGAAATTGATTCTTCATATTTTTATGGCTATATAGACTCCACTGTATGGATATGTTATTATTTCACCAGTCCCCTGTAGATTGTTTTCAGTCTTTTATTACAATGTTACAATGAGTAACCTTGTATAGAATGTCATGAATTTGTGACAGTATATTTTATGCAAGAGTTTTTGAAAACTTGAGTGATAAGCACATAAAATTAATAAAAGGCATAAACAATTATCATTCCACTAAAGTCTTAGTCAGGGTACTTGGGGTAATATGATTTCAGTTTAATTTTGGTTAACTGTATAGCAAGTTTTTCATTTTCAACATTGGGTGTAAAACATAAAAGTAAAAAAAAATTACTTCAGCTTCCTACTTAATAAGTAAATATTTAACAAGTTGAGACTCTTAGTGCCAAAGGGGACATTTCCTGTGTAAAACTGCCTGAAATTTCTCACCTAATACCTGGCACTAGTATACATCAGAGTGGACTCTACCTGGCATCTTGTAATGTACTTAAGTTTACAGAGATGGTTTATGTGCTATGTCCTTAATGACTAAGGCAGAGAATTAGAATCCTAGGGAACTTGGATTCTAGTTTAGAAGAAAACCAAGAATTATGCAAAGGATTATGACTAAGAATTTTGTAAGATTTTTAAGAGTTTATATGTTTTCATCTTTGGCCATCCCTGACCCCTGCTAGTGGTTGGTGGTGAAGCCCTTAGCAAGAACTTTTTTTTGTTGTGGGGTGGGGTGGGGTGGGATGGAAGTGGGATGACAGGAGAGAATCTGAGGACACTGCATCTCATTTTAAACTCATCTTGATTCAGGAGCCTGAGAGGTAGAATAGACAGTGGGAACAGTACGGCACATTTCAGTATCATTTACCCACCCTGAAAGTCAAATGCCAAAAGAAAAAAGTCCAGTTACTTTAGAGTTCTGGTTCCTTGAGTCTTTGTCAGTCATGACTTCAGTCTCATCATCCAAATAACTAAGATAATTACAGCTTTGGTGATTGGTAGATTTGCAGCAGAAATATTAAAGGGGAAATGTAAATACTTATTCATCTAACACGCAAACATAAAAATAAAAATTAGTAATATAATTACAGTTTTCTTTCTTGGCTTTATAAATTTTGTTGTACAAGGTTGACTTTCAGTTTTTTGTTTTTTGCTTTACTTTCTTTGCCCTTTAATAGTTCAGCTATTTTGAGTAGCAGTTCTAGGAATATTAAGTGTAATGGTTCTCCTGTTCTTTGTTGTCAAGTGTCAAAGTTCTCTGAAACAAAACACAATCAGAGCAAGAAAACTGAGGGAAAACACCATGAAGTAAAAGGCATATACCTTTGTTTCTGTATCAAATTCTTCTATAGACTCTATCAATTTGCCAGGTTCCAGCTCACCTAATGGAAAGGGGTAATCGGTTCCCAAAATTACTTTATCCTGAAAAAAAAATTTTTTTATTTGCAATTTTATAGAACAATAGAACATCAAAGAACCTCTGTGAATGAAATATTTATTTATTCAAAGCACTTCTCTGGTAAAATTTCTTCCTGATCAATACACAAAATAAACTGATGTAAACTTTAGATTCAGTGGATTAAAAACTTATTCTGACATTTTCTCCAGCAGGTGTCACTATTAGGTTTCTTAAAGTTGCAAATCAACCCACATCCTCTCTTCTTTTTTTAAAAAATAACTGAAATAAAGAATAGTCAGGGATTCAAGATAGCGGTGTGAGAGGTGACATGGAGAACTCCTTTCAAAACCACAAATAGTACAAAAATATAGTTAATTAATACAACTAACCCTAAAACAGCAGCAAGAAAGAAGGCTGAACCAGACTATATACAGGCCTCATGAACAGAGCAGACCTCACAAAACAGGGCAATGTAGGAAAGCCTTAATCCAGAGGGACCCAGGCCGTTCCCCCACCCCAGCTCACCGATGGGAGGAAGAAAAATGGAGCGGGGAGGGGGTGGAAGCTTGGGACTGCTGAGCGCCTACCCTGGAAATTTGCTTTGTGAGCAGAATCCTGTAGTGTGTGGTGCTCTGGACGTTGGGAGCTTGGAGTGCTTGAGAAAATTGACATTCAGGCCATTTGTGGAGGAGGGGATCCACATCCGGCCTCTCCATGTCAGAGGAAAGGCAGGGAGTCTGAGAGGCTTCCTGGAGTGAGAGGGCTGATGAAGGAGCCGGGTTTGCGCGGAGCTTGCTGCACGGGAGAAGGGAGAGCTGGACAGGGTTGCCTGGGTGCGCGCTGGACAGCTGGTTGGGAACTTTGACGAGCTTCAGGTGCTCCATCCCCCTGGCTGCCTACTCAGCTCTGAGGTCCCCCACTGTGACACACAGCCTGCTGCAACTTCCTCCTAGCCTGCAGGCACTGGTTCGCAAACTGGCAGTCACTGTGCTGGCGTCAGGCCAGCCAGAGGGAGGCCCGGCTTACAACAGCTAGAGATGCAAAGCACAGAGGCTTACACGTGTGTGCTTGGCCCACTGCCTCTGACACTGGAGAAAGGCACCTCAGACGGGAATCAGGAAAAATATCTTTCCTCCCCCAGCACCAGCTCCCCTCCCCTACAACCCACAACCTCACTCTAGGGGCTGAGCAGCTCCAGAGACTGGAGTTTCTGCAGACTAGTGGGTACCAAACAGAAATATGAAACCTCAAAAGAACATGGTTCAGACCAAAATCTCACAAATCCCAGAAAAAGGACCAAATGAAACCAAACTCAACAATCTTCCTGAAAGAGGGTTCAAAATAAAAATTATAAACATGCTTATGGAGGTACAGAAAAATATTCAAGAACTCAGGAACGAATTTAAATTGGAGATTCAATCATTAAGAAATTCCAGATCTGAAATGAAACATACAATGGAGGGATTTAAAAGCAGATTAGATGTAGTAGAAGAGACGGTGAATGGAATAGAAATTAGAGAAGAGGAATACAAAGAAGCTGAGGCACAGAGAGAAAAAACAATCTTTAAGAATGAAAGAATATTGAGAGAACTGTGTGACCAATCCAAGTGGAACAATATTTGCATTATAGGGGTACCAGAAGAAGAGGAGAGAGAGAGAAAAAGGGATAGAAAGTGTCATTGAGGAGGTAATTGCTGAAAACTTTCCCAATCTGGGGAAGGAGATAGTCTCTCAGGCCATGGAGGTGCACATATCTCCCAACACAAGGGACGCAAGGAAGACAACATCAAGATATATAATAATTAAAATGGCAAAGATCAAGGATAAAGAAAGACTTTTAAGAGCAGCTAGAGAGAAAAAAGATCACATACAAAGGAAAACCCATCAGGCTGTCATCAGACTTCTCAACAGAAACCTTACAGCCAGAAGGGAGTGGCATGATATATTTAATTCAATGAAGCAGAAGGGCCTTGAACCAAGAATACTTTATCTGGCAAGATTATCATTTAAATTTGAAAGAGGGATTAAACAATTTTCAGATAAGCAAAAGCTGAGAGAATTCACCTCCCACAAACCATCCCTATGGTGTATTTTGGAGGGACTCCTGCAGATGGAAGTATTCCTAAGGCGAAATAGATGTCACCCAAGGGATAGACAAAGAGTACACAATATGATACCTAATATATAAAGAATGAAAGAGGAAGAAAAAGGAGGAAAAAAATAGAACCTTTACATTTTGTTTGTTATACCATATTAAGTGAATTAAGTTAGACTCTTAGATAGTAAGGAATTTAACCTTGAACCTTTGATAACCAAGAATCTAAAATCTGCAATGGCAATAAGTACATACCTATCAATAATCACCCTAAATGTAAATGGTCTGAATGCACCAATCAAAAGACATAGAGTCACTGAATGGATAAAAAAACAAGACCCATCTATATGCTGCCTACAAGAGACTCATTTTAGATCCAAAGACATACACAGGCTAAAAGTGAAGGGATAGAAAAAGATATTTCATGCAACTAATAGGGAGAAAAAAGCAGGTGTTGCAGTACTTGTATCAGACAAAATAGACTTCAAAACAAAGACAGTCAGAAGATACCAAGAAGGACATTCCATAAAGATAAAAGGGCCAATCTAACAAGAAGATATAACCATTATAAATATCTATGCACCCAACACAGGAGCACCTACATATGTGAAACAAATACTAACAGAATTAAAAGAACAAATAGAATGCAATGCATTTGTTTTAGGAGACTTCAACACTCCACTCACTCTGAAGGACAAATCAACCAGACAGAAAACAAGGATACAGAGGCACTGAACAGCACAATGGAACAGATGGACCTACCAGACATCTACAGAACTCTACACCCAAAAGCAGCAGGATACACATTCTTCTCAAATGCACATGGAACATTTTCAAGAATAGATCATATACTAGGCGACAAAAAGAGCCTCGGTAAATTCAAAAATATTGAAATTGTACCAACCAGTTTCTCAGATAACAAAGGTATGAAACTAGAAATAAATTACACAAAGAAAATGAAAAATCCCACAAACACGTGGAGACTTCACAACATACTCCTAAATTCAATGGATCAATGACCAAATAAAAACAGGTCAAGCAATATATGGAGACAAATGACAACAGTAATTCAACACCACAAAGTCTGTGGGACGCAGCGAAGGCCGTGCTAAGAGGGAAGTATATTGCGATACAAGCTGACCTCAGGAAAGAAGAACAATGCCATATGAGCAGTCTAAACTCACAATGAACGAAACTAGAAAAAGAACAAATGAGGCCCAAAGTCAGTAGAAGGAGGGACATAATAAAGATTAGAGCATAAATAAATAAAATCGAGAAGAATAAAACAATAGAAAGAATCAATGAAAACAAGAGCTGGTTCTTTGAGAAAATAAACAAAGTAGATAAACCCCTAGCCAGATTTATCAAGGAAAAAAGAGAGTCTACTCACATAAACAGAATCAGAAATGAGAACGGAAAAATCACTACAGATACCACAGAAATACAAAGAATTATGACAGAATACTATGAAAAATTATATGCTAACAAACTGGACAACTTAGACGAAATGGACAACTTTCTAGAAAAATACAACTTTCCAAAGCTAACCCAGAAATAAACAGAAAATCTGAACAGACCAATTACCAGCAATGAAATTGAACTGGTAGTCAAAAAGCTACCAAAAAACAAAACGCCTGGTCCAGATGGCTTCACCGCTGAATTTTATCAAACATTTAGTGAAGACCTAGTACCCATCCTCCTTAAAGTTTTTCAAAGAGTAGAAGAGGGAATACTTCCAAACCTATTCTATGAGGCCAGCATCACTCTAATACCAAAGCCAGGCAAAGACACCACAATAACAGAAAATTATAGACCAATATCCCTGATGAACATAGGTGCAAAAATACTCAACAAAATACTAGCAAACAATTTAAAAATACATCAAAAGATCATCCGATCAAATGGGATTCATCCCAGGGATGCAAGGATGGTACAACATTCGAAAATCCATCAACATCATCCACTCCATCAACAAAAAGAAGGAATGACAAAAACCACATGATCATCTCCACAGATGCTGAAAAAGCATTCAACAAAATTCAACATCCATTCATGATTAAAACTCTCAACAAAATGGGTATAGAGGGCAAATACCTCAACATAGTAAAGGCCATATATGACAAACCCACAGCCAACATTATACTTAACAGAGAGAAGCTGAAAGCTTTTCCTTTAAGATCGGGAACAAGACAAGCATGCCCACTCTCCCCACTTCTATTCAACATAGTACTGGGGGTCCTAGCCACAGCAGTCAGACAAAACAAAGAAATAAAAGGCATCCAGATTGGCAAGGAAGAAGTCAAACTGTCCCTGTTTGCAGATGACATGATATTGTACATAAAAAACCCTAAAGAAGCCACTCCAAAACTAATAGATCTAATATCTGAATTTAGCAAAGTTGCAGGATACAAAATTAACACACAGAAATCTGTTGCATTTGTATACACTAATGGTAAACTAGCAGAAAGAGAAATCAGGAAAACAATTCCATTCACAGTTGCATCAAAAAGAATAAATACCTAGGAATAAACCTAACCAAGGAAGTGAAAGACCTGTATTCTGAAAACTACAAGACACTCATGAGAGAAATTAAAGAAGATACCAATAAATGGAAACACATCCCGTGCTCATGGATAGGAAGAATTAATATTGTCAAAATGGCCATCCTGCCTAAAGCCATCCACAGATTCGATGCAATTCGTATCAAAATACCAACAGCATTCTTCAGCGAACTAGAGAAAATCATTCTAAAATTCATATGGAACCACAAAAGACCCCGAATAGCCAAGGCAATTCTGAGAAGGGAGAATAAAGCTGGGGGAGATTATGCTCCCCAAATTCAAGCTCTACTATAAAGCCACAGTAATCAAGACAATTTGGTACTGGCACCAGAACAGACCCATAGACCAATGGAACAGAGTAGAGAGCCCAGATATAAACCCAACCATATATGGTCAATTAATATACGATAAAGGAGCCATGGACATACAATGGGGAAATGACAGCCTCTTCAACAGCTGGTGTTGGCAAAACTGGACAGCTACATGTAAGAGGATGAAACTGGATTATTGTTTAACCCCATACACAAAAGTAAACTCGAAGTGGATCAAGGACCTGAATGTAAGTCATGAAACCATGCCACTCTTAGAAGGCAACACAGGCAAAAATCTCCTTAATATAAGCATGAGCAATTTCTTCCTGAACGCATCTCCTCAACTAAGGGAAACAAGCAAATATGATCTCGTGGGACTACATCAAACTAAAAAGTTTCTGTACGGCAAAGGACACCATCAACAGAACGTAAAGGCATCCTACAGTATGAGAGAATATATTTGTAAATGACACATCCGACAAGGGGTTAACATCCATAATATATAAAGAACTTAAACACCTCAACACCTAACAAAGCAAATAACCCGATTAAAAAAGGGGCAGAGGATATGAAGAGACAGTTCCCCAAAGAAGAAATTCAGATGTCCAACAGATACATGAAAAGATGCTCCACATCACTAGTCATCAGGGAAATACAAATTAAAACCACAATGAGATATCACCTCACACCAGTAAGGAAGGCCAGCATCGAAAAACTAAGAATAACAAATGCCGGTGAGGATACTGAGAAAGGGGAATCCTCCTACACTACTGGTGGGAATATAATCTAGTTCAACAATTGTGGAAAGCAATAAAGAGGTTCCTCAAAAAACTAAAAACAGAAATACTGTTTGATCTGGGAATCCCATTCCTTGGTATTTACCCAAAGAGTACAACTTCTCAGATTCAGAAAGACATATGCACCCCTATGTTTATTGCAGCACTTTTTACTATAGCCAAGATATGGAAGCAACCTGAGTGTCCATCAGTAGATGAATGGATAAAGAAGATTTAGTACATATACACAATGGAATGCTATTCAGCCATAAGAAAGAAAAAAATCCTACTATTTGCATCAACATGGATGGAGCAGGAGAATATTATGCTCAGTGAAATAATCCAGGTGGAGAAAGTCAAGTGCCAAATGATTTTCCTCATTTGTGGAGTATTAACAATGAAGCAAAACTGAAGGAACAAAATAGCAGCAGACTCAGAGACTCTAAGATGGAACTAGTGGTTACCAAAGGGGAGGGGTATGGGAGGGCGGGTGTGGAGGGTGGGAGAAGGGGATTGAGGGGCATTATATTTAGTACACCTGGTGTTGGCGGTCAAGGGGAAACAGTATAGCACAGAGAAGGCAAATAGTGAATCTCTGGCATCTTACTACACTGATGGACAGTGACTGCATTGGGGTATGGCTGGGGACTTGATAATATGGGTAAATGTAATAACCGCATTGTTTTTTCATGTGAAACCTTCATAAGAGTGTATATCAATAATACCTTAATAGAAAAATCTTTAAAAAAAAACCTATGATAACAGAAGTGTCCTAATCAGGACCCTAACTCATGAATTGACCTATTAAAAAAAAAGCAATGAACTAGTGGAAAGAGAAATCAGGGAAATAATTCCATTTATAATTACAGCAAAAAGAATAAAATACCTAGGAAATAACCTAACTGAGGATGTGATAGATCTGTACTCTGAAAAATGGAAGAGTCTCATGAGAGAGAGAAGATACACATAAATGAAATCTATCCCATGTTCATGGATAGGAAGAATTAATTTTGTCAAAGTGGCCATCCTGCCCAAAGCAATTTACAGAACCAGAGGAATCTCTATCAAAATACCAACAGCATTTTTCAATGAAGTAGAGCAAATAATCCTAAAATTCATGTGAAGCACTAAAGAGCCCTAATAACCAAAGTAATCCTGAGAAAGAAGGGCAAAAATGGGGATGTTATGCTCCCTGACTTCAAGTTATACTACAAAGCTGTGTAATAGAAACAGTATGGTTATCAAAACTGCATGGTTGTGGCAGAAGAACAGACCCTTATAGAGCCCGGATATAATCCTATGCATTTATGGTCAGTTAATATATGACAAAGGAACCATGAATATACAATGGGGAAAATACGGCCTCTTCAATAATGGAGCTAGGAAAATTGGATGCTATGTGCAATTGAACAAAACTGGATTAATACCTAACTCCACACAAAAAATGTAAATCTGCAATGGATTATAGACCTAAATGTAAAACATGAAAGCATAAAACTGTTAGAAGAAAACGTAGGCAAGAATTTCTTGAACATAAGTATAAGCAGCTTTTTCCTGGACAGATCTTCCTGGCAAGGCAAACAAAGTAAAAAATGAACAAATGGGACTACATCAAACTAAAAGTTTCTGTACAGCAACAGACACCATCAAAAGAACAAAAAGGCAGCCTCCAGTGTGGTGGAATATATTTGTAAACTATTTATCTGATAAAGGGTTAACACCCAAAATATATAAAGAATTCATATGCCTCAATACAGCATGGAGAATTCAAGTAATGACTCTAGCATCTTACTATACTGATAGACATGACTGCAGTGGGGGGTGAGGACTTTATAATATGGGTGAGTTTGAAACCACAATGTTCTTCATGTGAAACTTTCATAAGATTGTATATCAATGATACTTTAATTAAAAAAAAGAGAACTCATATGCCTCAACACAAAAACAACCCCAATAGCCTGATTGAAAAAATGGGTGAAGCACCTGAACAGACATTTTTCCAAAGAAATACAGATGGCCAACAGCCACATGAAAAGATCCTCCACATCCCTAATCATGAGGGAACTGCAAATCAAAACCATAATGAGATGTCAACTCACAGCAGTTAAATGGCCACTATCCAAAAGAGAAGAAATAACAAGTGTTGGCAAGGCCGTGGAGAAAAGGGAAGCCTCCTACACTGTTGGTAGAAATGTAAATGGGTTCAACCACTGTGGAAAGCATTATGAAGTTTCCTCAAAAAACTAAAAGTAGAAATTTATGATCCAGTAATTCCACTTCTAGGAATTCACATGAAGAAAACAAAATCCCTGATTCAAAAAGATATGTGGAGTAGTTCCGGGAAGATGGCGGTGTGAACGGAGCAGCAGAATTTTCCTTCCAACATTATATTTATCCACGAAAACACAGCAAATGCAACTGTTCCTAAAAGAGAGACCAGAACACACAGGAAAGCGCACACCATGCAGCCACACCTGAGAGGACTCGGCAGCTGACAAGGCGAGTAAGAAACAGAACCACGACCCGGCAAAACCCGAGCACTCCCCCACCCCAGCACACCGGCGGGAGGAGAGGATTCAGAGCCGGGAGGGAGTGGAAGTGCAGGCCCAGGAGATAACCAGCCCCGGATCTGCCCAGGGAGCGCGGGCGCCCAAAGCGCGGTGTGGCGGAGATTGGAGAGACGGAGGGTGCAGGGTCTCAGCGAGAACGCGCCTGCTTGCTCGCGGCTGGCTCAGGGAAGGAGAAGAGAGAAGAAAAAAAAAAGGAGAAAAGGACGCGCTTTGTTTTTCAGCGGTCTTAAAGAGATAGGAGTCCAGCAAAGAACCTCATCGCCGCGGCACACTCAGCCCAGCAGGCTGGGAGTCCTGGGGAGCTGCGGACCCCACAGCGGGCAACTGGGAAAGGGTAGCCATACTTAGGACTCCCACAGAGCTCAACAGCCTCCTATTCATTCTCACCCTGGCCATAGCTTTAAAGGGCCATGCGGAGCGGTGCGGCCATGGCTCTGGAATAGTGGAGCAACAGCGCCACCTACAGCATTCACACAGACACCACTACTGGTGGGCGTTTTTTTGTTTTTTTTATGTGTTGCTGCTTTTTCTTTCCTTTCTTTCTCTTTTTTTTATTATTATTAGTATTTTTTAAATTTATTTTTCTTTTTCTCTTCTTTCTTCTCTTTCCTTTTTAAAGTCATAAAGAGCCCAGCAGACATACGTGACAACTACCAACAACCAATACTATAGTCATGAGAAGACAGAAGAATATGATACAGACAAAGCTTCAGACACACACCCCTGAGAGAGAATCTGAAGGAATAGACATGCACAGTCTTCCTGAAAAAGAATCAGAATAAAAGTCATAGCCATGCTGACGGATCTACAGAAAAATGTGCAAGAGCTGAGGGAGGAAATGAGGAAAGACTATGCAGAAATGAGACAAGCCATCGACGGGCTCAACAGCAGACTGGATGAGGTACAAGACACTGTCAATGAAATACAAAACAGAGAACAGGAATACAGAGAAGCTGAGGCAGAGAGAGAGAAAAGGATCTCTAAGAATGAAAGAATATTAAGAGAACTGTGTGACCAAGCCAAATGGAGCAATATTCGCATTATAGGAGTACCAAAGGAAGAAGAGAGAGAAAAAGGGATAGAAAGTGTCTTTGAATAAATAATTGCTGAAAACTTTCCCACGCTGGGGAAGGAAAGTCTCGCAGTCCATGGAAGCCCACCGATCTCCCAACACAAGGGACCCAAGGAAGACAACACCAAGACACATAATAATTACAATGGCAAAGATCAAAGATAAAGACAGAGTATTAAAGGCAGCTAGAGAGAGAAAAAAGATCACCTACAAAGGAAAACCCATCAGACTGTCATCAGACTTCTCAACAGAAACCTTACAGGCCAGAAGAGAATGGCATGATATATTTAACGTAATGAAACAGAAGGTCCTCGAACCAAGAATATTGTATCCAGCACGATTATCATTTAAATATGACGGAGGGATTAAACAATTTCAAGACAAAGGAAAGTTGAGAGAGTTTGCCTCTCATAAACCACCACTACAGGATATCTTAAATGGACTGCTCTAGAGGGAAGCACCCCTAAGGCTAAAAAGATGTCACCAGAGAAAATAAACTCATAGCAAAGAAAGCAGACCATCCAAATACTAACTAAAGGCAAAGAATAAAACACCTAATATATAAAGAAAGGAGGAGGAAGAATAGGAAGGGAGACATAAAGAAACATCAGACGGCGTTCACAATAACTTAACAAGAAAGTTAAGTTAGATTCTTAGATAGTAAAGAAGCAACCCTTGAACCTTTGGTAACCACGAATCTAAAGCCAGCAATGGCAACAAGTACATATCTATCAATAATCACCCTAAATGTAAACGGACTGAATGCACCAATCAAAAGACACAGAGTAACAGAGTGGATAAAAAAGCAAGACCCATCTATATGCTGCTTACAAGAGACTCACCTCAAACCCAAAGATATACACAGACTAAAAGTGAAGGGATGGAAAAAGATATTTCATGCAAACAACAAAGAGAAAAAAGCAGGTGTTGCAGTACTTGTATCAGATAAAATAGACTTCAAAACGAAGAAAGTAGCAAGAGATAAAAATGGACATTACATAATGATAAAGGGGTCAGTCCAACAAGAAGATATAACCATTATAAATATATATGCACCCAACACAGGAGCATCAGCATATGTGAAACAAACACTAACAGAAGTGAAGGAGGAAATAGACAGCAATGCAATTATTTTAGGAGACTTTAACACACCACTCACTCCTAAGGATAGATCAACCAGACGGAGAATAAGTAAAGACACAGAGGCACTGAACAACACACTAGAACAGATGGACCTAACATATCTACAGAACTCTGCACCCAAAAGCAGCAGGACACACATTCTTATCAAGTGCACATGGAACATTTTCCAGAATAGACCACATACTAGGCCACAAAAAGAACCTCAGTAAATTCAAAAATATTGAAATTCTACCAACCAACTTCTCAGAGCACAAAGGTATAAAACTAGAAATAAATTTTAGAAAGAAAACAAAAAGGCTCACAAATACATGGAGACTTAACAACATTCTCCTAATGAATCAATGGGTTAACGACCAAATCAAAACAGAAATCAAAGAATATATGGAGACTAATGACAACAACAACACAAAGCTACAACTTCTGTGGGTGCAGCAAAGGCAGTTCTAAGAGGAAAGTATATTGCAATCCAGGCCTATTTAAAGAAGGAAGAACATTCCCAAATGACCAGTCTAAAGACACAATTATTGAAATTGGAAAAAAAAGAACAAATGAGGCCCAAAGTCACCAGAAGGGGAGACATAATAAAGATCAGAGAAGAAATAAATTAAATTGAGAAGAATAAAACAATAGAAAAAAATCAATGAAACCAAAAGCTGGTTCTTTGAAAAAATAAACAAAATAGATAAACCCCTAGCCAGACTCATTAAGAGAAAAAGAGAATCTACTCACATAAACAGAATCACAAATGAGAAAGGAAAAATAACAATGGACCCCACAGAAATACAAAGAATTATAAGAGAATATTATGAGCATCTATATGCTAACAAGCTCCAAAACCTAGAAGAAATGGACAACTTCTTAGAAAAATACAGCATTCCAAGACTGACCAAGCAGGAAACAGAAAAACTAAACAGACCAGTCACCAGCAACGAAATTGAAGCGGTGATCAAAAAACTACCCAAGAACAAAACCCCCGGACCTGATGGATTCACCTCTGAATTCTGCCAGACATATAGAGAAGAAATAACACCCATTCTCCTTAAAGTTTTCCAAAAAATAGAAGAGGAAGGAATACTTCCAAATTCTTTCTATGAAGCCAGCATCACTCTAATACCAAAACCGGGAAAAGACCTCACCAAAAAAGAAAATTACAGACCAATATCCCTGATGAACGTAGATGCAAAAATACTCAACAAAATATTAGCAAACCGAATTCAAAAATACATCAAGAGGATCATACACCATGATCAAGTGGGATTCATCCAAGGGATGCAAGGATGGTACAACATTCGAAAATCCAAAAGAAGAACAAAAACCACATGATCATCTCCATAGATGCTGAAAAAGCATTTGACAAAACTCAGCAGCCATTCATGATTAAAACTCTCAACAAAATGGGTATAGACCGCAAGTACCTCAAAATCATAAAGGCTATATATGACAAACCCACAGCTAACATCATACTTAATAACGAGAGACTGAAAATTTTTAATCTAAGATCGGGAACAAGACAGGGGTGCCCACTGTCTCCACTGTTATTCAACATAGTACTGGAGGTCCTAGCCATGGCAATCAGACAAAGCAAAGACATAGAAGGCATCCAGATTGGTAAAGGAGAAGTCAAATTGTCACTATTTGCAGATGACATGATACTGTACATAAAAAACCCTAAAGACTCCACTCCAAAACTACTAGAACTAATATCTGAATTCAGCAAAGTTGCAGGATATAAAATTAACACACAGAAATCTGTTGCTTTCCTATACACTAATGATGAACTAACAGAAAGAGAAATCAGAAAAACACTTCCATTCACAATTGCATCTAAAAGAATAAAATACCTATAAATAAACCTAACGAAGGAAGTGAAAGACCTATACTCTGAAAACTACAAGACAGTCCTAAGAGAAATTAAACAGGACACTAACAAATGGAAATCCATTTCATGCTCTTGGCTAGGAAGACTAAATAGTCAAATTGGCTATATTACCTAAAGCAATCTACAGATTCAATGCAATCCCTATCAAACTACCAACAGCTTTCTTCAATGAACTGGAACAAATAATTCTAAAATTCATATGGAACCACAAAAGACCCCGAATAGCCAAAACAATCCTGAGAAGGAGGAATAAAACGGGGAATTACAGTCCCTGACTTCAAGCTCTACTACAAAGCCACAGTAATCAAGACAATTTGGTACTGGCACAAAAACAGACCCACAGACCAGTGGAACACAATAGAAAATCCAAACATTAAACCAAACACCTACAGTCAATTAATATTTGATAAAGGAGCCTTGGATATGCAATGGGACAATGAGAGCCTCTTCAGCAGCTGGTGTTGGAAAAACTGGACACCTACATGTAAGAGAATGAAACTGGACTACTGTCTAACCCCATACACAAAGGTAAACTCAAGGTGGATCAAAGACCAGAATGTAAGTCATGAAACCATAAAACTCTTAGAAAAAAACATAGGCAAAAATCTCTTGGACATAAACATGAGCGACTTCTTCATGAACATATCCCCCCGGTCAAGGGAAACAAAAGCAAAAATGAACAAATGGGACTGTATCAAGTTGAAAAGCTTCTGTACAGCAAAGGACACCATCAGTCGAACAAAAAGACATCCTACAATATGGGAAAATATATTCATAAATGATGTATCTGATAAGGGGTTGACATCCAAAATATACAAAGAACTCATGCACCTTAACAAACAAAAAGCAAATAATTCAATTAAGAAATGGGTAGAGGACATGAATAGACACGTCTCTAAAGAAAAAATTCAGATGGCCAACAGGCACATGAAAAGATGCTCCACATCGCTAATCATCAGAGAAATTCAGATTAAAACCACAATGAGATATCACCTCACACCAGTGAGGATGGCCAACATCCAAAACACAAACAACAACAAATGTTGGCGAGGATGTGGAGAAAAGGGAACCCTCCTACACTGCTGGTGGGAATGCAAATTAGTTCAACCATTGTGGAAAGCAGTATGGAGGTTCCTCAAAAAACTCAAAATAGAAATACCATTTGACCCAGGAATCCCACTCCTAGGAATTTACCCTATGAACGCAGCAGCCCAGTTTCAAAAAGACAGATGCACCCCTATGTTTATTGCAGCACTATTTACAATAGCCAAGAAATGGAAGCAACCTAAGTGTCCATCAGTAGATGAATGGATTAAGAAGAAGTGGTACATATATACAATGGAATATTATTTAGCCATAAGAAGAAAACAAATCCTACCATTTGCAACAACATGGATGGAGCTAGAGGGTATTATGCTCAGTGAAATAAGCCAAGCCGAAAAAGACAAGTATCAAATGATGTCACTCATATGTGGAGCATAAGAGCAGAGAAAAAAACTGAAGGAACAAAACAGCAGCAGACTCACAGAACCCAAGAACGGACTAATAGTTACCAAAGGGAAAGGGACTGGGGAAGAAGGGTGGGAAGGGAGGGTTAAGAGGGTAAAAGGGGCATTACGATTCACAGACATAACGTGGGGGGGCACGGGGAGGGCTGTACAACTCAGAGAAGACAAGTAGTGATTCTCATCTCACTACGCTGATGGACAGTGACTGTTATAGGGTTGGTGGGGGAGACCTGATGAAGGGGGTAGTTTAATCACAACAATATTGCTCATGTAATTGTAGGTTAATGATGCCAAAAAAAGAAAAAAGATATGTGCACCCCTGTGTTTATCACTGCATTATTTACAATAGCCAAGATAATGGAAGCAACTTAAGTGTCCATCAGTAGAAGAATGGCTAAATAAGAGGTGGTACATATACACAATGGAATATTATTGAATGATAAGAAAGAAACAAATCCTACCATTTGCAACAACATGGATGGAGCTAGAGGGTATTACGCTCAGTGAAATAAGTCAGACAGAGAAAGACATACCAAATGATTTCCCTCATTTGTGGAGTATAACAACGAAGCAAAACTGAAGGAACAAAATAGCAGCAGACTCACAGACTCCAAGAAGGAACTAGTGGTTACCAAAGGGGAGGAGTGAGGGAGAAGGGTATTATGGGTTACCATGATTGGTGCACATAGTGTGTGTGGGGTCACGGGGAAGACAGTATAGTTCAGAGAAGACAAATAGGGACTCTGTTGCATCCTACTATGCTGATGGACAGTGACTGCAATGGGGTATGGGGGTTAGACTTGATAATAAGGGTGAATGTAATTATCACATTGTTTTTCTTGTGAAACCTTCATAGGAGTGTATATCAATAATCCTTAATAAAAAAATTTTTTTTAAGATTGTATATCAATGATACTTCAATTAAAAAAAAATCTTTGGGCCCCACCCCAAATCATTTAAGTCATCATATCCAGGGATGTGATGTATAATAGGTAATCTTTTAAATCTTCATGAATGATTCTTATGTGCTGCCAGGGCTGCAAACCATTGAACTAACCCATGTTCTTGACTGAATTAACTAACACTATATTATTTTGAATTAGTATGTCATAGACATGTGACTAACCATATAGAGACATTTGGAAAAAACTTAAACTTGAGCAGATATACCCTAACTTACTTTAGGATTTTAATATGCCCACTGTAATAGTCATTGTTTCCAGTTGAAGACATTAAGTAGAAACTCAGAATAGATTTGTATATCATTTTTTTGGTCATTGTTAATTGGGAATTGTATCTTGGATATTAACTAGGTAATTTCACAAATTATAATGTCTGATGCATAACTATTTGATAGAGCATGAGCCCAAACTTGTTTTTCTTACAAGTCAATGCCACCACTTTTACCCAATTGTCCAAGCCATAGCCCTGGGAGTCCTGTTGGACTTCTGTTTCCTCACCCCAACATCTCATGGGCACTAAGCCCTTTGGATTCTACTTCTGTATAATATTTTGCATCCATCTCCCTTCTCCACTTCCCCAGTTCCTCCCTTAACTCAGCTTCTTATCATCTCTTGGCTCAGCCAATTGTGACTTCCATACTCCAAAGTATACGTATCCACCATGTACATACTTTTATTCACAGCACTTCTTACAATGCTATTAGATTATCTGTTATGATAAAAATTGTTACCTTACATTTATTGCTTGCTTGCCATATGTAGGATTCTGTTCTAAGCCATTTGCATTCCTTTTATCCTCACAATCTTCCTATGAGATGGGTCCTATTTCTATACCCATTCAACAGATGAAGAAACAGAGATGACACCTAACTTGTTTGGAGTTACACAGCTAGTAAGTGATGGAGCCAGGCTTGTGTCTTCATAGCCTCCATTCAGCTAAGAACTGGGATAGAAACTGTGCCTCCAGCTCTGAACAGAAGACCTAATGTAGAGTGGATGTTTATTGAATTAAGCTGGGCCACTACTGTGTCTCATTCATATTAACCAATACCTATCACTGGAGAGAATGCAGTTTTAAAAATACAGATCTGATAATGCCACATTCCTGCTTAAAATTCTTCAATAATTAATTTCCCATTGTCTAGAAGGAAAAGCCCTTTTTATCATGGCATAAATTGTCCTCAATAAATATGAGAAAGAGTTGTCCCAAACCTGAACTGGGGCAGAATTTTATGACCTGATGTGACTAGCTGCTCTTTCTGGGGAATAATTTAGTATTCTTTCTTTAAAAGTTGTGATATAATTAACATAAAGCATTATGTTAGTTTCAGGTATATAACATAATGATTTGATACTTGTATATAATGTGAAAAGATAATTACACTAAGTCTGTTTAACACGCTTCACCAAACGTAGTCTAGCATTCTTGGTAAAATATTTGAGCAATTTTTTGATAGATTTTAATGAGCTTAAGAAACCCTCCTAGGAAATCTACTCAATTGACTTAGTCTTAAAACTAGTCTAAGACTTTAAAACCAATAATGCAGAGGTTAATTGTCCTTAAATAGATAGTTGTCTTTCTTTTTTAAAAATCCAATCTAACAGTAGCTATCTCACTATTTTTCTCCCCTATAAAATGTCTCTGCCAAGACAGAATCTTTGAATTGGAGTTTTCAGAAAGCCTCTTCTTTTGAAACAAGTTTGAAATAAAACTCTGACATATTCTAATAACCAGTCTGAGCATGGTTTTGTGCATTGAAGGAATGAATGCTCAAATGTACAAGGGGAGAAAGTCTTAATTGTGACCAGGTTGAAATACTTAGTGTATTTTAAATACTCTAAATTTGAGCTGTTATGAGGATAAATGACTCTTTGATTTCTACCAGGAAAAAAAAATTTTTCTTAGGCTTTATAAGTACATTTACATGAAATAATATGGGAAAGTGTATAATAAAGTTTAGAGGAAGGCCACGATAGACTAACAACTCTATTTCTAGATTCCTGTATTCAGTACTGTATAAAACCAAGGAAATAACTGCTGATAGAAACACTAAAGACCCAATGTTATGCCTACTCACATCTGTGCCAGCAGCTGACCTCATTCTGAACTGCCTGCTTGGTGTTCACTGGAGGTTCATTTGTCCTTATTTCTACCCCTCTTGCTAAAGCTATTTAAATTTCAAAACACAACATAATTTTTTATAAGTCCCATGCTTATATTACATTTGTCAACTACAGTAACATGAAATTGAAATGTAGAAATTAATTTTGCTTTCCAGTCCGGAATTCTTCCATTCCCAGTGTCATGGCCTTCTCAGGTATTAATGCATCTTAAGGGGTGGGTGTGGGTGCTGCTCTGTTTTAATGTGATGAAAGCAAGTGATTTTAAAGCAGAAATGAAAACCGCTCCTCTGCAATTTATCCTTCATGGGAAAGATAATTTCGTGCTCTCCTTCCTAACTTGATTTGTTTTTAATTAAGGTATCATTGATATACACTCTTACAAAGGTTTCACATGAAAAACATTGTGGTTACTACATTCACCCATGTCATCAAGTCCCCCCAAACCCCATTGAAGTCACTGTCCATCAGTGCAGTAAGATGCCGCAGAGTCCCTGTTGTCTTCTCTGTGCTACACTGTCTTCCCCGTGACACACACACACACCATGTGTACTAATCATAATACCCCTCAATCCCCATCTCCCTCCCTCCTCACACAACCTCCCCCACCCCTCCCCTTTGGTAACCGCTAGTCCCTTCTTGGAGTCTGAGTCTGCTGCTCTTTTGTTCCTTCACCTTACTTGATTTTGAATGCCTGTTGCAGAACACCAAACTCATGATTTGGCAGTATTTAATTACTGTTTTGTAGCTGTTGTTCACAGCTCCTCTCTGTAGGCAGTTAATTATCCATTTTGTTAATCAGGTTTGTAAATGTTTCATACCCGTTGTCCATCTTCACACCTTTTATTGATACCTTCTGGTAAATTTTTTACCATTTCTAACTTGTTAATAATTTCATAAGGGAAAGAGAAATATGCAGAAAAGAACTGGAAATGAAGTTCTTGTTAACTGAATTCTTCAGAGGGAGAAGAGACAGTAGCAGGGAAAAGGTGAGGAGAAGAGATACCTCAAGAGTTGTATGGTCTGTAGGATGAAGGTCTCATACTCTGTTGCTTAATACCTGATATTCTGGTTGGTGGATGCTTAATAAATACTTTTTGAGTTAAAAATACCTCAGAACTACAAATTGGTTCTGTTTTAAATGGATTTCATGTAGAGTCCTGGCTCAAGGAGGCACAGGGTATGGCCTTGGATGACTGTTGTCCCATTTCCCACTGATCCAAGCTCTCGGAAATCCACGGCTCTCATGACATCTCTGGTTTCCAAGTAACAGATGTGATCCTGGCCTCCCAAAAGCTAGAACTCTCTTCTGTCTTGTTGCTTGTGATCCAGAATTCTGTTCCCTTGGGATCCAACATGATCATGTACCGATTTTTAAGGATATCTGGGCTAATGTGACATTTGACAACATCTACATTTAGTAAGGCCTTTCTAAAGACTCTACTAAACCTAAAGCAATAATTCTAATGGTGGGCGTCTTAGGTAACATGACTGCATCTTCTGGGATCCAAAAATGATACCTTTTAGACAAACACTGGATTTCTTTATTAGGCAGTAAATCAGTAGATAACGCTGATTGATTTCTCAGCACTCTGCCCAACACACGTTTCCCTCCCCAAAGCTGGCAGCATACAATCCCTATGAGCTTAAGACTGACTTAGCTGATGATAGTAGTGGTTAATATTCCTGGCAGGGAAAAGAAACTGCTCATGTGCTGGGATGCATTGACTTTTTCACATTTTTAGGGACTGCTACAAACATTGAAAAATGTGGCTTACTATATATTCAAACAGTAGAAGAGAGTTCGTTTTCCAGAAAAGGAGCTATTCACTATCTTCTCATTAGTATATTGCATTAATAGCATTTGCATTAAATAAAACATAACTCTGTTATAACATAGCTTACTACAAAAGTTCTAGTGTACCAAGGATTCAGTTCATTCTCAGATATAATTTCCTAGAGAAAGAACCTGGTTTAATCAATCAATGTAAGATTAGCTTGATATCCACAAGATCATTTTATAACTCTGTTAAACAATCATAAACACTTACTAATTGTAAAGCACTAGAATAGGTATATAAACCGCTGACATTTATGTAGTCCTTTTTTGTTCTTAAGAATAGTAAAAGACTAAAGATCTTTCTAAAGACTTTTGTTTAGAATCCTAATGGCCTGTGAGAAGGCCACCAGTAGGACTTGAGGGAGAATAAGGAAAATGTTGGAAACTAAAAGAAAGAGATAATTGCCATGTTCATGGCAAAAGGGTTAGCAACAGTGTCATCTACGGTATTATGCTAAGTAGAAAAATGTATTAAATGAACTGAACGATAGAGTTCAAGAAATTTCCAGACAGTGTGTTCAAAGTGCTGTGTGGCTGCTTCATGCTGCTTATAGTAAAATGTGAGGGGAGTGTTTTAAAGGAAGGCTTGTTTAATATAAAGGGACCAGTAATTGTTGGGCTTAAAAATACTCAACCTTTCCAATAGCAGATGATGCTAAAATTAGAGATGGCTTTCTGGCACGTGTTAAAATCTAGGGCCCAATCAGAAAAATATAACCTAAAAATGAAGCCAATCTTTCAAGATTTAAGGCAGTGTCCTAAAGAACCATTCCATCAAACAGTAAGGACTTCTAGGTAGCTTAAGAGTGTTGTCCCTCTGCAGCCTTCACAGAAACCCAAGATAGAGAAAGGCTTTTCTCAGAGATTTGTGGGTAAGTCTTTTCCCTGCTGGTGCGAAACCTAATAAGATCCACAAATGACCCACAAACTTTTTAAGAGAATTGTGTGAGTAGAAACACCACCAGCTTGGATGAAAAGGATCAGAACAGTGAAGAGAAGCTCCTTTGGACCCCAGAAATTTTATGGGCATGAAAAACTAATGTTAAAAAACATTCTGTAAAACTACTCAGCCATAAACATAGGTTACCTTTCATAGGAAAGGAGGGATGATGCAGGGAGCATCAAGCCATGGAGAACCATTGCTGTGCTTTGAGTTCTAATTAAGGAACTGCCAACATGTGCCTGATGGATTTCAGATTTTCTAGTTAGTAGTGACTCCTCTGAACCTCCTGTTACCACCCTTTTAGAATGGAGGATTTATAGCAACTATCTTTTGCCTGTCTCGCCATTTTATATTGAGTGTGTGTGGCTATAACTTGTCTCTGTAGCTCACAGGTCCTCAGATTGAGTGAAACTGTGCATAAGGACCATCATCTTCAAGTTAAACAATTAGATCCTAGACTTTAAGTTGATGCTGTAAGTGGATGAAACTTTTGGGGTGGTTGTAGCTGGGGTGAGAACATTTTGCACTTAGGAAGAATATAAGTAATTTGTGACCAGAGTGGGGAAGGTCGTGGTTTTAAAATGTTTTCCAATTCTTTGATGTGCCTCCCTTCCAAAGGTTGAGGCTAATTCCATTCCATTTGAATGTGGACCAGATTTAGTGACTTACTTCCAAATGTGGCAGAAGTGATGCTCCATGACATCTGAAGCTAGTTTCTGCCTGGTGCATGTGTCACACTCCCTCCTCCTGCCCCCTCCTCTGTGTCTCTCTTGGATTACTCAGGCTTTGGGGAGGCCAGCAGCTGCCATGCTGTGAGGACACTCAGGCAGCTCTGTGGAGTGGAGAAGCACAGATGGGGAGGCACTGAGGCCTCCTGCCAAAAGCCAGTACCAATGTGCCAGTCATATACAAAAGCCACCCTGGAAATAACTCCTTTAGCCTCAGTCAAGCCTTCAGGTCACCACAGCCCTGACTATACCTTGCCTGCAACCTTGTGAGAGACCTTGAACCTGCTAAGGTGCTCCTGAATTCCTTACACACAGAGACCACAGGAGATAATAAATGTGTACTGTTGTTTTATGCTACTGAGTTTTGGGGCAATTAATTATGCAGCAGTAGAGTCCCAATGGATCTAGCCAAAATGATGATACAACCATAATGCAAGGCTAACTGGCCTCTGAAAAATCTATCTACCTCAATATATAAAGTGAATTTTTTATGATGATGTTAATATAGGGAGGAAATAAAGGTTTTCCTTTTTTTTCATATTTTTTACATACAACGAACTAATAACATACAATTAGCTTTCTTTGCATCTGTCTTTAAAAATAAGTGGGCATATATTAAAAGCAAAGATATTAGAGATAGAAGGAAGTTAAAAGATCATGTAATTTAAGTTCTCCATTTAGCAGTGTTTTAGAAATAGTAGGTACTCAGTAAGTGGTTTTGGTACACATACACACACACACACACATATTTATTAGGATATTATTTAAAATTTGGATTTATCAGAGTAAACTTATACATAATCAAAAATTACTAAAATATCTATTTTTTGAAAAGCACTCCTATGCCTACTTTCCCAACCTGTCCCAATTTTACCTTTTTTAACTGTGTCTTCTGATAATTACCTTCATAGTGCCAGATAATAAGCATATAGTATTGTTTCTTGATTTATTCACTTTGGAGAGTATTTACTATTCATTTTGATCATTGACAATTTCTTTCTAACCCCAACTTCTCTCCTATATTTTCCCAATAGACTTAAGATTCTTGTTAAGACAGTACTTAATATTTACACTATTATGTCTAGAAATATTGTTCAGGGTGAGTCAAGTAATGGACAGTGATTATCTGACCTCTTATGAATGTTTGTTTACTTGGAGTTAGTTATCTCCTTTTGTTTCATTGCTTAATTTTCTATGTATGTAATGTTTGTTTGTTTCTAAGACATCAACAGATCTGTTGAATGCCTGGAAATGTTGTTTCAAACTTTCGAACACATCAAATAATCCATCAGTTTCATTTTTCTGTCCTGGAGACATCCCTCCACAGCATTCCGTCCTCATGCTCTATCTGGACAGGTTGCTCTCCAGTCAAGCTGTCATGCTA
Organism: Phataginus tricuspis; assembly: GCA_029783875.1. Classification (NCBI taxonomy): domain Eukaryota; kingdom Metazoa; phylum Chordata; class Mammalia; order Pholidota; family Manidae; genus Phataginus; species Phataginus tricuspis. The sequence continues at coordinate 45,474,130 of JAQQAC010010508.1, read as the reverse complement.
GGACTTTTCTTAACTATTCTGGTTTGGGGATTGTCTTTGAGAGAATTTGCTAATGTGAATATAACTAGAATGAGGACTCATAAATTAAGAGAATCCCAAATTATTAATATATACTGCTTATATGTCCTGGGGTCAATAACCTGTGAGGTCACATAATATGAGGTCTCATTTGCTGTTGATGCCCAAATTATAATGGCTCAAGGCTTCCCAGTTGAATACAAGATCACAGCACCACTAACTTCGCTAAGTGCCCTCTGAGTTTTTTCTGGGGTTCCCTAACAGGGGTATACTCATTGTGCTCACTAACTCACCTCTTCATTGGTTCCCATAAGGCATTTTCCGTGTTCTTCCTTTTCTGACCTGACCCTCTAGTGATGTGTGTTGCTCTGAATGCTGTTTGAAGGTGCCAACTAGTAAACTGGCTGGTAAAACTGTTGCTAAGTATCCTTCATTAGATGGGTGTTGTGTTTGCCAAGGCGTTTTCTCCTGATGTTGCCATGTCCAAGAATACCAGGGAGAACTAGCCTTGATGGGAGGTAATCAGAATCATCCTTTCTCTCCTTCCACACCACTTTCCCCCACCCCCTCCTCCACTGCTCAAAGTCCAGAACTCACAGTTTTCTTCCAGCTTCTCCTCTTTGTAGTTTCCTCCCTGTTGCCCCTCTGTCCAAACCAATAATAATCAACGGTCACGCCAGCTGCTAAGGACCCATTTTCTCAGGGATGACACAAAAACCTGAAGGCTCAGAAATGCAGCTCAACCACATAATTCATTATCGAAGTAGAATCCCTAATATTTTATATTCTAACGAGTTTCTTAAGCCAGAGAAATAGCTTTAAAGTGAGATGCAGTCTCATTCTGGAGATAGAACACTACTTGCAACTTTCAAATGATGGACCTCTTTTTCTGCTAAACTAGATTTTAAATGCCTTAGAGTCAGCCTATTCTCAATCCATAGTGCGTATCTTTAAATATGTCCATATTCTTTTAGACAACCCCAAAGACTTTTTTCCTTTGGAAAACTTAGAAACTTTCTATAGATGTATGTAAGTAATAAAATAGAATTGAAATACAAATATTTCAGACTTTTTATTAATTCAGACTAGCGTTTGTCCTAAAAATGGTCTGATTTGATGAGTTAGTGTTTTCAAAGATACTTAAAGGTGGAGATGCACCAACAGGGAGATCTGCTAGCAGACACAGAGGAAGAGACCTTTTCTTGTGAAGTTCAAAGTAGCACTGTGTTGGCCTTTTTGGCTGAATGAGAGAATTCAAAACGAAGGCCACATTATTCCAGAAAGAAATTTCAGGTGGTGCACAAGACCTGTCATCAACTTCCCCTGCCTCCCTGTCCAGTGCCATTTCGCCCTTTAATGTTCCAGTTTTCTTCATTAGTGGATGAGGACAATTGGGTTCAGAATTTACCCAATCAGTAAGAGAGACAGAGCCAGGATTTTAACCCAGGTCAATCTGACTTCAAAACCGGTGGCCCTTTCCTCCTTATCATATCACCATGTGCCGTGTTGGATGGGCACAGAAATGACCCTAAGGCAGTGGAACTATCCAGCCAAGTGGATTACCTGGGATTCTCCTGGCGTATTTAGTGATTCCTTGGTGATACACACACTGTGTTGAGGGAGGCTCTAGCGAGGGTCTCCTGTGCAAGCAAACCTAATCCTGTACCTCACTGTCCCTCTCCTTTCTTCTAATGCCTTTTTTTCCATCCCTTTTTTGGAGAGAGGTAAGTAGCTGGTTGCTGCACTCTCTCCTATAAAACCACCCAAATGGCAGACCCATCTTACCTTTCCTATGACATCCGTTAACAACTTGAGGGCCCGAGGATCATGAACCAACGAGTCTGTGTAAAAGGAACCAAGGTATTTCTTTGGGTTGGTTGTATTGTCCTGGGCACACAGATCTGGGCGCATGTTGAATCCATGGGAGATTCTTCCCACAGTGAAGGGGAAGGCACCACCTGCAAGTAAAGCCCGTTATTGAGGGGCTAGTGTCAGTCGGAAAGGATCTCTTTCAGTCCTCATGTTATGCAAGGAGAAGTTACTGCAGCCCAGCTGGTTAACGGTATTTACAGAGGACCTGCTAGATTCCAAATGCTGAGAAATGACCCAAGGGAAATAACATTAACTCAAATAGAAATTCAGATTTCAGGAACTTATCCTGAAGAAAAAAGACAAGTGTGTAAAGATATGTGGTCAAGATTTTCAAATGTAGTGTGGTATAACAGCAAACTGCAGAGAAATGCTGGGAAATATCTAAATACCAATGGCATATTCATAAATGGGTTGCCATGCATGCAACCCTCAAAAATGATGGAGCTCTGTACTTACTGACATGGGGAACTGTCTAGATGTTATTGAGAAGGAAAAGTAGATTAGAAAACAGCATGTATAGTTTGACGTGTGTGTGTGTGTGTGTGTGTGTGTGTGTGTGTGTGTGTACAAGAGCCACAAAGACAATTACCTGCAGGAAATGTAAATGAATGAAATTGGCCTATTTGTAAACAATAGTGAATGGGAGAGACTGTTGCAAACTGGACAGCTTGTGATTTGACTAGAAGGTTTTAAATAAAAAACAAAACAAAATAAGACAAAAACTGTGCCAACCAAACTGAACTTGTCTACAGAAATGGAATTTGGTCTCCCAACCATCATGTGTATACTTTGTGGTGGCTGAAAAGGTGTTATGGACTGATTCATATGTTGAAGCCCTAACCAAAATGACTGTATTTGGAGGGAGGTAGGATCTTTAAGGAAGTAATTAAGGTTAAATGAGGTCATAAAGTGAGACCCTAATCTGATAGGACTGCTGTTACAAGAAGAGAAAGAGACCTCAGACATGTTTCTCTCTCTAGGCTATGTGAGGAAACAGTGAGAAGGTGGCCTTCTACAATCCAGGAAAGCCAGAAACCAACCCTGCTGGCACCCTGATCTTGAATTTATAGCCTCCAGAACTGTGAGAATAAATTTCCGTTGTTTTAGCCACTCAGTCAGCAGTATTTTGTTATGGCAGTCCAAGCTGACTAATACAGATAGAGTCTTACCTCCATGTGCAAAACATACTTTCAGTTTAGGAAACTTCTCAAATACTCCACCCATGATCATGGAGCAAATGGCTGTTGTGGTCTCTGCTGGCATTCCTAAAAGAGGAAGCAGTCACAAGATTCAGGGCTTGTAATCTAAAGCAAGAAGAAGTCGAGTGATGTTAACAGTTGGGAAACAGCAGCTTGCTGTGATTGTCAGCACTGAGAACTGAGAGGTCCCTGCACCCCAGCATGTTTGCTTGTGCACAAGCCGTTGCCCCACTGTTTTGGCAGAACCACCTGAAGCTTCCTGTCTGCCACTTGCAGGTAGTCATCGACAGCTAGAACAGCCAAGGAGCCAGAGGACCTGGCTTTTGTCCTGACTCCCCCAGCTTCCCTTTTACATACAGAAGGGCAAACAATACCGCAAGCCTGGGGCTGAGCCCTCACTCCTCCGTATTTTTACTTCTTGGCCTTTGACAAGTAACTTAATACCCCTGAGCCTATGCTTCTTTGCCTGTAAAATGGGGACAATGTTGCCCGTCTTGCAGGGCTGTTGTGGAGCCTTGCAGTGATGATGTCAGGAAAGTTCCTGGCCAGACCTTCACATTGGAGGTGCTCAAAAAATATTGTCTGCCTCCCTGTACCTCAGTTTCCTTATTTGTAAAAAGGGGGCAGTGGTTAGTCCTCGCCACTTCACTAGTGCTCTGGCTCCCTGACTTCTTGGGAATTCTGGAAGCAGGATGGATTCCTATCCATCTGGGGGTGATTTGTGCAGAGCTTCCCAGAGGCAGGGGAATGCTTCCTTTTGGTCTAGTGGTTCTGCTTTCCTTTAATCACTTGGGCTATAACCCCATAATCTATCCTCCATACCTGAGCCAAAGTGGAATATTTACAATGTCAACTGGATCATGCCCGTCTTCTACTGAATCCTCCAATCCATGCTAATCCAATGCTAATACCAAATTTGTAACCAGAATAGAATTCTGAAATTAGTCTATTTGTTCATTTATGATCTTTCTACTTGTTTATCATCTCTTTCCTCAAACCAGAACATAGGCTCCATGAGGGCAGAGATTCTGTTCACGTCTATATCCACAGTGCCTGGCATGCTGGAGGGGACCAATATATGTGTGTTGAATAAATGAATGACAAAATGACTCTTTTTGTAAATGCTCTGTTTTTCATATGGGAAGTTGCAATATAAATAAGGTTGTGGGACTTCTCAAAGTGTTGTGTGAATTAGGATGAGATTTTCTTTGAAGCTGGACAGCATTGGGACCTCTTTGGTCACCTCCTCCTACTAATTGTTGCTCAAGAACTTGGTGGGGTACGGCTAGGGGGCTACCTTACTTAAATGCATTGGTCTCCAGAAGCAGTCACAGAGGCATACACTGTCAAAGCAGGAAGAGAATCAAGACTAGCTCTCTCATTTCACAGGTGAGGAACTGGGGCCCAAGGAAGTACAGGAACTTGCCACAGGTGACACAGCAAAATAGAGAGTACCTGGAATTGCAATGCAGTTTTTACTTTCAATATATTGCTCCCTATAATTCTTTGTGCTGGTTATTTCATAGCTACTTGTACTAACTGGGCTGAGGATAATGGCCTTTCTAAAGAAAATCCAGTGCTTCTCACTTTTCACTGGGTTTGCAGATTAGCTGCACTTTTCACTTGTGGCCACAGAATTTTTACATCTGTCTTCTTTTCTTCTTGTCAGAAATTGTAACAAGAGGTTGGGTAGGCCAAGTGGAGGCCTCTCCTCTCTCCCTTTTCCTCAAGTGGAACCGTGAATGAATAGTGCAGGAGGAAGAGAGGAGCAGATAACAAGAAAACTGAAAGTCTGGGTCATTTACATTCTAGGGCCTCAGATCATTGGGTGGCAGAGGGTGACCTTCTACTTGTAACTCTAGGGTTCTCATTTATAAGAGTTGATGCTATTACTGGCTCCTTCAAAAAATCTATTTAGCATACAAGGTTCCTTAGTTTTGGACCCTTGTTGGGAGTCTGCATAGTAAGGTAGCTTTGAAGTTAGATCTGTGTAAATTCCATTTTCACTTATTAACTGTGTGACTTACCCAACTTATCTAACCACTCTGAGACTCAGTTTCTTCATCTATAAAATGGTTATTATAATGTCAACCCCATAGAGTTTTGTGTAGTGTGATTAAAATTAAATAAGGTAATATATATAGCACTTATCTGAACAAAGACTCAATAACTCACAATCCTCTTAATTATTCATACTTTTCTTCGACATAAGATTCCACAGATACTTGGGAAAAAAAAGAAAGGCTTGATCCTCTTTTCCAGATCCCAAACTGACACGAACCTACAAGCCAAGGGAGCCAGTATTTGGCCATCCGTCCATCCATCTGCATGTCCCAGGGGTGTATGAATAGGGAACAGTTCAGCTTTTCAGCCACCTTCAAAGCAACAAGAGAAAAAGGGTTATTTGGATAACTCACCAAATACAGGATTCTTTTTAGGGAAATTGATTTTTTCTGGGTCTATATTGATCTAAATAAATAAACTGAAATATTTGAAGTTGTTTCCTGATCTATATAAAAGTCATTGATAAGGAGAGAAAAAAAGATGGCAGCATGAGAAGCGAGGCAGAAATCTCCTCCCAAAACCACATACAATATGAAAATACATCAAACACAACTGTTCCTAAAAGAGTGACCAGAAATAAGATTGCACCAGCCAGTCTACATCTGGGAGAAGAGAACATCTCACAGAAAAGGGTAAAGTAATAAAGCCATGGCCCAGTGGGACCCGAGCACTCCATCCTGCCTCCAGCTCACCGGAAGGAGGAAGATAATCAGACTGGGGAGGGAGTAGAAGCCCAGGACTGCTTAATACCCAGCCCTAGAAATCTACTCCGGGAGCACAAACCCACATCGCATAGTGCTGTGGAGATTAGAGGGGGTGAAAACCAAAGACAGAGATTGAGACTGTGAACAAGTTCCCACAACCTGCTGCCCTGGGACAAAAGAAAGGCGGGCGCTTTGAAAGACTTCCCAACAGTGAGAGGGCTGCTAAAGGAACAATGGTTTAGGAAAAGGAACAGGTGGACAAAATCGTACCAGCACACCCAGCCCAGGAGGTTGGGAACTTTTGGGAGCTACAGACACTCCATCGCCCTAGCTGGCAATGCAGCACCAAGGTCCCCCACTGCAATAAGCAGCCAGCCATTTCTTCCTCCCTGCTGGCCATGAGTTCAAACTCGCCCCACCATTGCTTCAGACCAGCCGGAGGGCAGCCCCACCTACAGCAACTACACAGCTTAATACAGGGGCTGCTCCCTCCGTGTGGCTCACTGGCCCTGACAGCCAAGGCAGGCACTGCAGCCAGGAAGCAGCAAAGGGTTTGCTCTTCAAGGTAGGCACCACTAGCCAGCAACCACTGACATTGCTCAAGGTACTGGGCAGCTCGAAGAAGCAGAGCTTCTGGGCACTAGAGGGCGCTGCCTACACAAACCTAATATTTCCCACTATCCAATAGGATTATGAAAAGGCAGAAGAACCTTGTTCAATCCAAAATCCCTCACAAAACAGAAAGAGGGCTCAGTGAAACAAATCACTAGTCTTCCAGAAAAAGAATTCAAAATAAAAGTCATAAGCATGCTGGGGAGGGTCAAGATGGCGGCGTGAGCAGGGCAGCAGAAATCTCCTCCCAAAACCGTATATATTTGTGAAAATACAACAAATACAACTATTCCTAAAAGAGAGACCAGAAGATACAGTACAACAGCCAAGCTACAGCTACATCTGCGAGAACTCAGCATATCACAAAGGGGGTAAGATACAAAGCCGTGACCCGATGGGACTGGAGCACTCCCCCCACCCCAGCTCACCAGTGGGAGGAAAGGAGTCAAGAGTGAGAGGGAGTGGAAGCACAGGACTGCTAAATAACCAGCCCTAGTAATCTGCACCAGGAGCACAGACACACATGGCTTGGTGTACTGGAGATTAGAGAAACGGAAGGGCAGGATCCGAGATGGACACTGCAAGTGGGTCCCCACACCTGGCTCCCCTTGGACAAAAGAAAAGCAGGTGCTTTTTTTAAAGTCTTAAAGGGACAAGGGCCCAACAGCTGAACAAAATCATCTGAGCACACTCAGCCAAGCAGGCTGGGAATCTTGAGTAACTTCAGGCCCCTAACCCCCTGCCAGGTAAAGCAGCCCCAAAGCCTCTCATGGTGAAAAGCAGCCTGCCACTCGTTCCCCCCGGCTGGCGCTGCAAATGGACCAGCTGGCCTGCCACAGCTGCTGAGCAGCCGGAGAGCGGCCCCACTCACAGCAATGACACAGAATCTCCTCCCAGCACGCAGCTAACTGGACGGCCTGCGGAAGCCAAAGCAAGGTCCAGAAGGCATGAATAGGCACCATCCTTGCTGCAGAATGCACCCAGCATGGCTGCAACCCCCCACAGTGCTCTAGTAAAGCCTGAGGGCGGTCCTGCCCACAGCAGCTCAGGGGATTAGCCCAGAGACTGAACCGACGCAGGCAGCGTAAGCCAGAGCAAGGTCCGGAAGGCAAGAAGGGGCGCCATCCTTGCTTGACACTGCACCAGACGTGGCTGCAACCCCCTGCAGTGCTCTAGGCTAGCCTGACTTTGTTCTCCCAGCTGACACACGTGCCACTGGCCAGTGACCACTTCTATCGCCATGAAAAGACAGAAGAATCTCGTCCAGTCAAAAACCACACAGACAGCTCCAGAGAGAGGGCCTGGTGGGATAGATTTAACCAATGTTCCTGAAAAATAATTCAAAAAAGAAGTCATAACCATACTGATGGACCTACAGAGAAATATGCAAGAGTTAAGGGATGAAGTCAGGAGGGAGATTACAGGAGTGAAACAATCAATAGATGGGCTCAAGAGCAGACTGGACGAGGTGTAAGAGACTGTTAATGGAATAGAACTCAGAGAATAGGAGTACAGAGAAGCTGAGGTAGAGAGAGATAAAAGGATCTCTAGGAATGAAAGAATTATTAAGAGAATTGTGTGACCAATCCAAACAGAACAATATTCGCATTACAGGGGTACCAGAAGAAGAAGAGAGAGAAAAAGGGATAGAAAATGTCTTTGAGGAATTCATTGCTGAAAACTTCCCCAAGCTGGGGAAGGAAATAGTCTCTCAGACCATGGAAGCCCACAGATCTCCAAACACAAGGGACGCAAGGAAGACAACACCAAGACATATAATAATTAAAATGGTAACGATCAAAGACAAGGACAAGGACAGAGTATGAAAGGCAGCCAGAGAGAGAAAAAAGATCACCTACAAAGGAAAACCCATCAGGCCACCAGAAACCTTACAGGCTAGAAGAGAATGGCATGATATATTTAACGTAATGAAGCAGAAGGGCCTTGAACCAAGAATACTGTTTCGAGCATGCTTATCATCTAAATTTGACGGAGGGATTAAACAATTCCCAGACAGACAAAAGTTGAGGGAATTTGCCTCCCACAGAACACCTCTACAGGGTATTTTAAAGGGACTGCTCTAGATGGAAGCACTCCTAAGGCTAAATGGATGTCACCAGAGAAAATAAAATCACAGCAAAGAAAGCAAACCATCCAAATACTAACTAAAGGCAAAAAATAAAATCAACTATTCACAAAAACAGTCAAAGGAAACGTAAAAGAGTACAGAATAAAACAACTAGTATATAAAGAACAGAGGATGAAGAATAAGAAGGGTGAGAAATAAAGAATCATCAGACTGTGTTTATAATAGCTTAACAAGAGAGTTAAGTTAGACTGTTAGAAAGTAAAGAGGCAACCCTTGAACCTTTGATAACCAAGAATCCAAAGCCTGCAATGGCAATAAGTACATATCTATCAATAATCACCCTAAATGTAAATGGACTGAATGCACCAATCAAAAGACAGAGTAACAGAATGGATAAAAAGCAAGACCCATCTATATGCTGCCTACAAGAAACTCACCTCAAACCCAAAGATATACACAGACTAAAAGTGAAGGGATGGAAAAAGATATTTCACGCAAACAACAGGGAGAAAAAAGCAGGTGTTGTGTACTTGTATCAGACAAAATAGACTTCAAAACAAAGAAAGTAGCAAGAGATAAAGAAGGACATTACATAATGATAAAGGGGTCAGTTCAACAAGAGGATATAACCATTATAAATATATATGCACCCAACACAGGAGCACCGACATATGTGAAACAAATACTAACAGAATTAAAGGAGGAATTAGAATGGAATGCATTCATTTTAGGAGACTTCAACACACCACTCACTCTGAAGGACAAATCAACCAGACAGAAAATACGTAAGGACACAGAGGTACTGACCAACACACTAGAACAGATGGACCTAACAGTCATCTACAGAACTCTACACCCAAAACCAGCAGGATACACATTCTTCTCAAGTACACATGGAACATTGTCCAGAATAGTCCACATACTATGCCACAAAAAGCACCTCAGTAAATTAAAAAATATTGAGATTATACCAACCAACTTCTCAGATCACAAGGCATAAAACTAGAAATAAATTGTACAAAGAAAACAAAAAGGCTCACAAACACATGGAGGCTTAACAACATGCTCCTAAATAATTAATGGAACTACGACCAAATTAAAACAAGAGATCAAGCAATATATGGAGACAAGTGACAACAATAGCAAAAAGCCCCAACTTCTGTGGGATGCAGCAAAGGCAGTTCTAAGAGGAAAGTGTATAGCAATCCAGGCCTATTTAAGGAAGGAAGAACAATCCCAAATGAATAGCCAGAGGTCACAATTATTGAAATTGGAAAAAGAACAAATGAGGCCCAAAGTCACCAGATGGAGGGACATAATAAAGATCAGAGAAGAAATAAATAAAACAACAGAAAAAAATCAATGAAACCAAGAGCTGGGTTTTTGAAAAAATAAACAAAATAGATAAATCCCTAGCCAGACTTATTAAGAGAAAAAGAGAATCTACACACATAAACAGAATCAGAAATGAGAAAGGAAAAATCACAATGGACCCCACAGAAATACAAAGAATTATTAGAGAATACTATGAAAATCTATATGCTAACAAGCTAGAAAACCTTGAGGAAATGGACAACTTCTTAGAAAAATGGAACCTTCCAAGACTGACCAAGAAAGAAACAAAATCTAAACAGACCAATAACCAGCAACAAAATTGAATCGGTAATCAAAAAACTACCCAAGAACAAAACCCCCGGCCAGATGGATTCACCACTGAATTTTACCAGACATATAGAGAAGAAATAATACCCATTCTCCTTAAAGTTTTCAAAAAAATAGAAGAGGAGGAAATACCTCCAAACTGGTTCTATGAAGTCAGCATCACTCTAATACCAAAACCAGGCAAAGACACCACCAAAAAAGAAAATTACAGACCAATATCCCTGATGAACATAGATGCAAAAATACTCAACAAAATATTAGCAAACTGAATTCAAAAATATATCAAGAGGATCATACACCATAATCAAGTGGGATTCATCCCAGGGATGAAAGGATGGTACATCATTCGAAAATCCATCAACATCATCCACCACATCAACAAAAAGAAGAAAAAAAACCACATGATCATCTCCATAGATGTTGAAAAAGCATTTGACAAAACTCAGCATCCAATCATGAGTAAAACTCTCAACAAAATGGGTATAGACGGCAAGTACCTCAACATCATAAAAGCCATATATGACAAACCCACAGCCAACCTCATACTTAACAGCAAGAAGCGGAAAGCTTTTCCTTTAAGATCGGGAACAAAACAAGGATGCCCACTCTCTCCACTGTTATTCAACATAGTACTGGAGGTCCTAGCCACAGCAATCAGACAAAGCAAAGAAATACATGGCATCCAGATTGGTAAAGAAGAAGTCAAATTGTCACTATTTGCAGATGACATGATATTGTACATAAAAAACCCTAAAGACTCCATTCCAAAACTACTAAAACTAATATCTGAATTCAGCAAAGTTGCAGGATACAAAATTAAAACACAGAAATCTGTTGCTTTCCTGTACACTAACGATGAGCTAACAGAAAGAGAAATCAAGAAAACAATTCCATTCACAATTGCATCAAAAAGAATAAAGTATCTAGGAATAAACCTAACCAAGGAAGTGAAAGACCTGTACTCTGAAAACTACAAGACACTCCTAAGAGAAATTAAAGAGGACACTAACAAACGGAAATTCATCCCATGCTCATGGCTAGGAAGAATAAATATTGTCAAAATGGCTATACTACCTACAGCTATCTACAGATTCAATGAAATCTCTATCAAAATACGAACAGCATTATTAAACGAACTGGAAAAAATAGTTCTAAAATTCATATTGAACCACAAAAGACCCCAAATAGCCAAAGCAATCCTGAGAAGGAGCAATAAAGCAGGGGGGATCTGGCTTCCCAACTTCAAGCTCTTCTACAAAGCCTCTGTAATCAAGACAATTTGGTACTGGCACAAGAACAGAATCACAGACCAGTGGAACAGAATAAAGAGTCCATACATTAACCCAAACATATACGGTCAATTAATATATGATAAAGGAGCCTTGGATATACAATGGTGAAATGACAGCCTCTTCAGCAGCTGGTGTTGGAAAAACTGGACAGCTACATGTAAGAAAATGAAACTGGATCAGTGTCTGACCCCATGCACAAAAGTAAACTCAAAATGGATCAAACCCTGAATGTAAGTCATGAAACCATAAAACTCTTAGAAAAAAACATAGGCAAAAATCTCTTGGACATAAACATGAGCGACTTCTTCATGAACATATCTCCCCGGGCAAGGGAAACAAAAGCAAAAATGAACAAGTGTGACTATATCAAGCTGAAAACCTTCTGTACAGCAAAGGCCACCATCAGTAGAACAAAAAGACATCCTACAGTATGGGACAATATATTTATAAACAGGCACATGAAAAGGTGCTCCACATCGCTAATCATCAGAGAAATGCAGATTAAAACCACAATGAGATATCACTCACACCAATGAGGATGGCCAACATCCAAAACACAAACAACAACGAATGTCGGCGAGGATGTGGAGAAAAGGGAACCCTCCTACACTGCTCGTGGGAATGCAAATTAGTTCAACCATTGTGGAAAGTAGTATGGAGGTTCCTCCAAAAACTCAGAATAGAAATACCATTTGACCCAGGAATTCCATTCCTAGAAATTTACCCTAAGAAAACAGGATCAGAGATTCAAAAAGACATCTGCACCTCTATGTTTATTACAGCACTATTTACAATAGCCAAGAAATGGAAGCAACCTAAGGGTCAGTCAGTTGATCAATGGATAAAGAAGATATGATACATATACACAAAGGAATATTATTCGCCATAAGAAGAAAACAAATCCTACCATTTGCAACAGCATGGATGGAGCTAGAGGATATTATGCTCAGTGAAATAGCCAGGCAGACAAAGACAAGTACGCAATGATTTCACTCATATGTGGAGTATAACAACAAAGCAAAAACTGAAGGAACAAAACAGCAGCAGCCTGACAGAACCCAAGAATGGACTAGTGGTTACCAAAGGGAAAAGAGTTGGGGAGGGTGGGTAGGGAGGGAGGGATAAGCAGATTAAGGGGCATTATGATTAGTACACACACTATGGGGGGGCACCGGATAGGATGAATAGCACAGAGAAGGCAAGTAATGTCTGTATAGTGTGTTACTATGCTGATAGTGACTGTAATGGGGGTTGATAATAGTGGGGAATGTAATAACCACAATGTTGCTCATGTGAAGCCTGAGCATAAGATGTATATCAATGATACCTTAAAAAAAAGTCATTGATAAGCTCTGCTCCTGAAAATAAACAAGGACGCTTAGAACTAACAAGGGGGTTGGTGGATTTACCATTAAGGTTGATGAATTTAACACATGGTTTAGGAAAACAAGACATAGGAAACGTTCATCATTCCAACATTTTGGGTGAGAGCAAAATGCTCAAGGACTGATCCCGTACATCAAATGCAAAGGGAAATTCCCCCTGCTGGGTTCTTCTTGGTCTGCTTAATGCTCATACTGTGTCTTTGGAGTCTTGTCCAGAGTGTCCCCCTTTCTCCAACTTGGAAGACTGAGGATGTGGAAATGAGGAGGCAATGGCCTGGGACACAGGTCCCTGTGACCGGGCTCAATGGGACGGCCTCATCTAACCTATCCAGCCACTCCGAATCTGATACTGGGTGGGAAGTGCTGGGGTCTGTATCCACTCACAAACCTCTGGAGCCTGGTGAGTCCCTGAACAGTCTGTTATGAACGAGATGACTAAAAAAAGAAACGAGAGCTCAGTGCTCCAGTGAGGCAGTACTGAGATGAATGTCATGGGTGAACCTGCTCCAGGGCCTTCTGGAAAATGGAAATACCATCTGAATGGAATGACTTTTATCCAACAAAATGTTAAAATTTTAAAAAGTTCCCTCAATAGGCCTTGAGTATTAGTGATTATCAAGGTTCAAAACAGCATTTCTTTTCCAAATTCACTGGAGTACTGGAGTGACTCATCCTGCCATTACATATAAGCATGTGGGCTAAATAGACTGATGCAATGTGACTTTTGTTATGCTTGAGTTCCTTTCTCTTTATTTTTTGTGTAACTATTATAGGTTTTTAGTTTGTGGTTACTATGTGGTTCATATGTGACATCCTAGATGTATAGCAGTCTGTATTATGTTAACGGTCACTTCGAATGCAGTCTATCAGCACCATATTTTTATTCCCCCTACTCCATGTTTTATGTATGTGGTATCACATATTATGTAATTTTATTTTGTGATTACTTTAACTAATTTCTTAGATATAATTGATTTTACTGTTTTGTCTTTTAACCTTTATACTAACTTTTAAGTTATTGATCTACACCTTTACTATATGTTTGCTCTTACCAGTGAGTTTTTTTTCCTTTCATAATTTTCATACTTATAGTTGTTGCCTTTTCTTTCCTGCCTAAAGAAGCTTTAACATTTCCTGTAAAGCTGGTTTAGCAGTGGTGAACGCCTTTAATTTTTGTTTGTCTGGAAAACTCTTTATCTCTTCTTCAATTCTCAATGATAACCTTGCTGGATAGAGTACTCTTGGTTGGAGGTTTTTCTCTTTCAGCACTTTGAATATATCATGTTACTCCCTTCTGGTCCATAGAGTTTCTGCTGAAAGACTAGCTGATAGCCTTCGGGGATTTCCCTTGTATGTAACTAGTTGCTTTTCTCTTGCTGCTTTTAAGATTCTCTCTTTAATCTTTGATATTTTAATCTGTATGTGTCTTGTTGAGTCCTGGATGTGAATGTCTGTTTTCTTCCCCCGGTTATGGAAATTGTCAGCCATTATTTCTTCAAATAAGTTTTTTACCTTTTTCTCTCTTCTCCTTTTGAGACTCCTATAAATACAAATGTTGGTATCTTGTTCTTGTCCCAGAGGTTCGTTAACCTATCCTCATTTAAAAGATTTCTCTTTTCTTTTTACTATTCAGCTTGAGTACAGTCCATTACCCTGTCTTCCAGATCATTGATCCATTCTTCTGCATCATCTAATCTACTGCTGATTCCCTCTACTGTATTTTTCATTTCAGTTATTGTATTCTTCAGCTCTTATTGGTTCTTTATTATGTTTTCTTTTTGTTGACATCCTCCCTGAGTTTATCCATTCTTCTCTTAAGCCTGGTAAGCATCTTTATAACCCTTTGAATTGTTTATCAGGTAGATTGCTTAACTCTGTTTCATTTAGCTCTTTTCCTGAAGTTTTATCTTGTTCTTTTGTTTGAAGCATATTTTTTCTCCTCATTTTGTTTGACTTTCTTTGTTTCTGTGAATTAGCTGGAAAAGTGACCTTGTCTAGTCTTGAAGGAATAGACTTATATAGGAAGGTCCCCTGCATAGACTGTGCAGGCCTGGTGGCTTTGGCTGGCTGGCTGGAGCTGTAGCAGGCATAGGTTGGGAGTCCCTGGGCACTCTGCACTGAGGTCACTGGTCAGGTGGCTGGAGCTGTAGTGGGTGCAGGCTGGAAGGTCCTAGGGCACTCTGCACAGGGGCCACCCTGGTGGAACAGCTTGTGCCCAAGCAGGCTGGGGGTGTCCCAGTGTGTGCTGCTTTTTTGGGTCTGCTAGATCTTGGGTACATGCATGTGGGTGTTGGTTGGGAGCCACCTTAGGGTGTCTGGAGTTGTTGTGGGCTAGGGGCCCAGGGTTTGTAGAGGTCGTGGACCAGCTAGTGTGCCTGACCCTGCTCCCATCCAAGCTATCAAGGTAGAGGGGGTAAATGGGGCGTGCCAGTACTTCCAATCCTGGAGAGAGTTCCAGCAGTCCTCCCATAGTTTGGCGAACACTTTGGAGTTAGTAAACAGGCTTCAGTCACTTACTTTCTAGTTGTTTATTAAACTGTGCCTTTTTCCTGTTCCCCAGGGTAGGTGAACCTTCATGCAGGCCCTTCAGTGATATCCCTCCCTTTTACCTTCTTAGCATCAAGGGTAGGATTCCCGTCATTACTGTGTCTCCATCTCTCCTACCATTCTCCACGTGGTCTTTCCATCCTTTGTTGTGCAAAAGCCTTCAGTTCTTCTGGAGTATTTATTCTATAAATAGGTGTAAATTCTGTGCATACATATTAGGAAGTAAATTCAGGTTCTTCTTATGCTGCCATTTTGGACGCCTTCCCAATGTGACTTCTGTACATAACCGTTTCTTAAATGGAGAAGCAATTCTGGGACAACAGAAGATTCTGGAATTGGCAGACAAAGGATAGATGGGAAAAAGGGCTTCTAATTCAACAGTTTCTGGGTAGCAAAAGAGATATAAACCTTTCAAAAGGAGGGAACTAATTGATTTCTGATAATGGATGTAGGCTGGAAAGAAAATATTAACTGCTTGGGATGGTTTGGGCTTGACAAAGGCACCTGGTCATCATATCTCAGTGGGACTGATTCCTCATCAGGATAAGACTTTATTCTGTGTGCCTATGACAGTTCATTTATATTCAATTCAAATTAATATTTTTTATCACCTTCTGTATGTGAGGCATTGTAGAGAACACAAAAAGAAATCACGTGTACTCAAAATCATGATGGCTCACGTTAACTCAGCACTTATCATGTGCCAAAGCTGTTGTAAGAATTTTACAATTATTAACTAGTTTGAATCTTATGAGATGAGAACTTTTATTACTCCCATTTTAGAGAAGGGAACTAAGGCAGATATAGGCTAAATAACCTACTCAGGTCCTAAGGCTGGTAAATAGTAGAGGCAGGCAGTCCACCACTACACTTGTCTACCGCATTCTAACAAAGTCATTTTTGTGCCTGAGAACTGATCCGAGTGTGTATTGTCAGGTTCATTCACTAAGAAGGGAGGTCTGGGACATAGGGGGAGACAGGCACTCTGGACCTCCAGACCCACCTTGCAATGACCCGTCTTGCTTCACAGTGACTCCTCTGATTTGTTTCAGCAGATATTAATGATGCAAGTTAGAGAGCAGTGAGGCTGGCACATCTTGCTAACCAAACAAATATGCTGTCAACCCCAGGACATCATAAGTCAGCCGGGGCCAGGATGCTGTCCTGATCCCCAAAACAGCCTAGTTAGAATGATGGATGGGCCGAGCTAGTCACACAAATGGAAATATCCATTTGGACCCCGACTGGCTGCTGTTTGCTTTCTGATCCCCTCAGTAATTCACAAACCCAATTCCAATGAATAATAAAATGATTTGCTGCTGAAGGCTCGCTCACAATGTGGTGAAACAACTTGGATGCATAAATAAATAAATCCTCTACCAAGCTCATTAAGGTTTCTAGAAAACATTGACTGCATCAGCCCAGCCACTGCAGCCAATAAGTGTCAGAGAGTTCAGTGTTTAGAGGAACATTATATCTTTCAGGTCATTTGAAGGCAATTTAACAGGTAATCCCCCAACTGGTGAGCAGTGTCCATAGATACAAACATGAAAAATTTTTTGCATATAGTCAGAGCTCAATAAATATTAAATTAATGAATGATCAGAGATTATAGGACCTCGTAAATCCACCAACATCTATTTAATTCATTATTGAAGATATTCCATTTACAATGAAAATAATAGAAAACAATACTATTATAATTAGGGAAGTAAGAAATTAAAAAATTCAATTGAACATAGGGTTATGCATTTTGATTCCTGGTACTAAGAAAAGCAGGTTTAGTTACAGAGAGAACAGAAGGGTAGAGGAAACCTGGTGGAGAGGACTGTGGAACTGTGGACATTTCAGGTGGATACTTCAGACACGCATGTCCCTGAGTTTTGGAAGTGTGTTTTATAATGTAATATTTCAAAAATGGGAATATGTAAACAATTGTACAATGAACATTCATGTAGTGTAGTTTCATCGATGTTAACATTTTGATGGCATTTTTTTATGTATTTTAATTATACATTTATAGATTTTCAAAATTTATGGCATATGAACTATCTTAGTTGAGGATTGTTTAAATAAATCAAAACATACCCATATATTGGAATTTTATGCAGTTATTTAAAAATCATGCATTAAGAGAATTTTCGTTTAGGTTGGAAATTCTCAATTAGGATATGAAATTACATGGTAGAATTCAGATTTCATTAAATATAGATATATGCAAATAAAGAAACAAATGAAGTATATAATAACAGTGGTTATTTATTTTGGTGTGGTGGGATTATGGGTTATTTTTGTTTTACTCCTTATAACTTCTGTATTTTCCATAATTTCTTCAAAATTACTTCATAATTTAAAAAAATGATAAGTATTTTTCTTTCTAGTAAAAATAAATGCTTTTTTCAATGTCATTAACATGGCTGTTTTACACAGTGGCTGTGATGAAAGTAATATTTTGGCTTCCAAATGAAAGCTTAAAAGGAGAGGCTGGGGGAAAGAAAGGAGATTTCACTGTGTTAACTCAGGGCTGGCTTTGGAAGCATTTCCCCCTACCCCTGTTCTAGTGGAATGGCTCACTTCTTCTAGGGAACTCCTTCCACACTTCCTCCTTCATGTAGCATGTCATCAGGCATCTCTCTCCCCCTCCCAGTGAGAGGGTATGAGATGGTATATGTATCTTCTTCCTGCTCCCACGCAATGCAGTGCCCGACTCCACTGTGTGTCGGCTGAGCGAGTGCCAAGTACTCACTGCGTAGACGGGGAAGAGTTCCTGTGCATTCAGGTCCCACTCGTTGATGTGGGAGCCGATCTGCATGCCTCGGAAGCCCAGCTCCTTCACACAGCGCTCCATCTCCTTGACGGCTAGCTCGGGGGCCTGCATGGGCAATGAACCCAGCCCCACAAACCTCTTTGGGTGTCTTGCAACGGTGGCAGCTAGGTCGTTGTTTAAAAGTTGGCACAGGTCTAAAGTGTCCTGAGGTTTGGCCTGATAGAGACAGGTAAGGGAAAACCACATTGCTCAAAACCTTCTTTAGATATTTACTCTGAATACCACCTCCCTTGGACTAAATTGTTTGTCACTATCAGTGTCTTTACCCCACGGAGAGTGAGGCACAGACTCACATAGGCATGGGTCCCCAGAGACTCAGAGCCCACCATGCAAATGCAAAGAAAACTGCTAGCAGATTGCTGACTGATTTGAAAAATTGGGGCTATAATAAGAAGGGAGGGACACAATTACTGGGCCTGGCATCCGACACTAGAGGTGGAATGGGGATGGGCATCCCACCAGCAACAGACAGGGGCCCACACAGGGCTGCTGCACATCTGGGCACCCCTGCTCCCCCCACACAGGAGGGGGCCAGGCAAGTGCCCGGTGTCACATCAGGGCACCTCCTTGTCATGCCTAATCACAGGATGCCAGGCTGCTCATGGACTTGTCCTGTCCCTGTCTGTCCTCCTCCTGGTCCTTTCTGTTGGCAGTGACATTCAGAGTAACCTTAGCAAAATGCTGATGCAGATGGAGTTTAATTTCTGTTCCCCTAAGTCTCCCTTCATTGTTTTCTTTCCTTTCAGCATCATCCCACCCCACTGCCGGGGATTTGGCACTTTGCTGCAATCCCAGTTGTTAAGTCAGAGTGGTATTCAATCTGACAAATTCGGGCATATTGAGGTCTTAGGGCATTTTTATTGGAAGTAGTGAATCTAATCACAGGAACAGATAAAGACTGAGTCACTAATACTGTCACTATGAGCATGGGGGGGGGAAGTATGTGTGAGCAGGTGATTTTCCATTGCTCCTTGAGTCACAACACCAGTGAATATTTGACTGAGCAGGTATTTAGTAGCAGCGCCCCCAGCTGTGTACAGAAATGTCCTTCCACAGGTTTACAGTCATCCCCGAAACTCTTAGCACTCAAGACTCAATCAGCTGGGGAAAGGCATCCAACTCCGTGAATCCCATTGGAATTGAATTGGATATTTATCTCCCTGGGAGAGACCACACAGTAGAGCATTATTACTTCCAGCTCTATACCATGATCATCTCAGAGTACATCGGCTTCTCAGGTTCTGAGCAAGGCACCCCAGGAATGGGTCACCCGACAGGTCGGTTCAGATGGACATTAGGGTTGGGTCTAGCACTGTCCTGTCCAGTGGAAATATAGTGTGAGTCACCTCGGTGAATGTGACCACCGGCTATTCTACTGGACCACGTAGGCCTACAGCAAGGACAGGACTAGGAAGACAGGCCTGGGAAGGGATGCTGCAGTGTGAGATGCCGAGGGAGGGACGCTGCTCATCCCTAGAGGGGAGGAGACAATGTCAAGACTTGAGACATCTGTTTACTTGCTGGAGGGTTGGTCATGAGCCTTCACCTACCATGGAGATGGTTTGACTGAGGTTTCACACTCACCCAGTAGCTAAACATGACGGGAACTGTGGAAAGGGCTTGCACAGTCACTCCTAGACACAGATACAAACAAAGTCAGCACTGATGAGAAGAAGAGCCCTGGCAATCCTCGTGCATTACCCAGAGCGAAGGAGCACTGCCCACCTCCATCCCACCGTCCTCTGGCCTCCCCATTGTCGCTGCTCCTCCCTGTCCCCTTGTCTCCGGCCATCTGTCCCAGGCCTCCCTTATCCTTCAGCCTCAGTTCTAGGGGGAGTGGTAAAGGCTGGATAAAGATGAGATCGTTCAAGAAAAACATTGACCCCATTGGTCATGGGCTATTGGTATCCTCCTTCTTGTCAAGTTTATTTGAGCAAGACATTTCCCCACCAATTCTTTCAGGGCTTTTTCCCTTAGGTCATGCATGACAGAGAGTATATTTCTCAGCCACCTTCTCTGCACCTTTAATTCATCTCCTACGTAAGCCTGGGTGGATCCCACTATCTGGAAGGCCCAGAATGAGACCCCGGGCTTGGCTTCAGAATCCAGCGTCCAGGGTGTCTAGCATCACTTGTCTTCAAGCTTCTGGAGCAGCGGTGTCAGGAGAGACACTGCCAACCTGGGGGTGACTCCCTTTCGCACACACCCTTTTCCAGCCCACCAGCAAGTCCTGGGAACTCTACCCCACTTCCTTTCACCCGCACACCTCTCCCCATCCGCTGCCTCTGTGTGGTCTAAGCCACCAGCATCTCGTACGTGCCCACGGCAGAAGCCTCCAAACTGGCTTCCTACTACCATTCTTGCCTTCTTACAGTTTGTTCTCTACTCAAAAGTCAGGAAGGGTTAAAACTTACATCAAGGCTCTTCCTTGCTCAACACTTCCAAGGACTTTTCATCACTCATAGTACAATCCTGACTTGAACGCGGTAAGGCACGCAGGCTCTCCTAGCCTCAGAGTGAGTGTCACTGGCCTCCTGCTTGTTCTTCGGGTCTCTTTCCTACCCTAGAACCTTTGTGCTGCCCTTCCACCTGCCTGGAATGCCCTTCGTTTGGCTCATCACAGCACAGGCCCCCTTTCACCCTCACGTCTCAGTTGAAATGTCACCTCAGAGAGGCTGCCTCAACTCCAGCCACTCAATCCCCTTGTGTTTCTTGCCTTTTCTAATACTGCAGGCTGTCACTGCTGTGTTTAGTTGTTTATTCTGTGCCTTCCCCCACTTGAATATAAACACCACATGGGCCTGTCTGTCCATGTCGTACCTCTAGTGTCCAGAGCAGTGCCTGCACGTTGGACAGATTCAACGCATCAAAGAATAAGTCCTTGTTCACTGAGTGCTGGAGACTAAAGCTTTTGATTGTAGAGCATTGGTAAACATTATCACACGATATTACTTGTGTTCATTGATTAATATAAAACAGATGAATTCCTTTCAATTGTAAAATGTTTACAACACGCATAAAGACTGCTCACAGTACTCTTTTTCCTTTCTCCATTGTATAGATGAGATCTAAGGTCACAAGCCCTGAAAGTAGTGGGACGAGGCTCCTGTCCAGTCTTGTCCCTTCCCTATACCCCAGTGACCATCACTTGTCACATGTTTCATATTAACACAGTCAATTGCATTATTTGTGTGTTAGTGGTTTGGATACATGTTCTTTGGTCTCTGGGAACTGAGAGGGATAAAAACAAATCTAACCCAGTTAGAGCTTATATTCTTTTTTAAAGAGAGGTTTTGACAGTATGGCATAGCACAATGTCACCCAAACCTACTTGTTGATTGAAACGGTGGGAGATGGGGCAGACCATTATAAAAACAAATTCTTAGGCCCTCCTTTGGAAATTTTGGTTCAGTGGATGGGGCTTGAAAGAAATTGTTAAACAAGCCCCCAGGTGAGTGTTTCCTGAGGGAGGTTTGGGAAAAGCTTTGGGGGTGGAATGGAGGCAGCAGCCCTACATGCCGTCCTAGCTCCACCATTTACTAGTGTGGTGCTGAGCAAATCATTTAGCTTCTTAGGGACCAGCAGGCACAACCATGCCTGCCACTAGAGATGCTGAGAGAGGATTAAACGTGAGCAGGTACATGAAACACCGCCCCTCTGACTCTGTGGCCTCTTAGCCTCCTTTCTGCAGAGAGGCCTGGACTCCCAGCCCAGTTCTGACCTCCCTGGGTCTACTCCAGAACCAGCTTCTGTAGGAACTCAACCTAGCTGAGGACTTAGGAGATGCTTATATATATATCATCTCATTGTTGTTTTATTATTTTTGTCTTTCTCAGCTCTGTGTTGGATCTTGTGATGAAGTGACACAGGGGCTGCCAGTTACATTTCACCTCCCTGCATGAATTGCTGTAATCTTCTGTGTTGGGCCTTCATTTTATTTTCTTACCTCCACAGAGGTGGTAGGGTGTAGCTGTTAAGCCCTTGGAACCAGACTGCCTGGGTTCAAATCCCCGTTTTGCCCCCAGCAAGCTGTGTGGTCTTGGACAAATTTTTAACCTCTGTCCCTCAGTTTCTTCATCTATAAAATGGGCATAGTAGTAGATTCTACTTCCTTGGGTTGTGCAAGGGATTAAATGAGTTAATCCATGTTCAGTGCTCAGAAAAGTGCCTGGCACAAAGTAAATGTTCGGCAAGGACTAGTCATGACTGCTCTCTCGAGGATACCCATCGAATGAGACATATAACAAAAACCAAGGGAGACACTCGTCATCTAAACTGCAGTGGTTCTGACACCCGTCATCTGTGTTTCATTTCCACTAGCTTTCTCCTTGCAAGGGTGGGTCCTTGCTTGAGCTTTACATTTAGAGCCAAATTGCTCTTTGCTGTGGGTCTGGGAAGCTTGTTCTCTCTCCAGCTCTCCCCCACCCCCCTATATTCTTCTAGAAAAGGGGCATATGTACTATGTTCTGTGGAGTGGTCTACAGAGGTTCTATGGGCTTTCTGCAAAGTTCAACTTGAATGCCACTTAAATATACTTTTAATTATTTTTAAAAATCTATGAAGCAATACCTGGCCCAAAGTATCCTAGACCAAATTCTAACATGCCAGAAACTACCACCTCATTTAGGACTGACAGGTTAACTCATTTTATACAGACTTTGGAATAAAATGCCTCCTGCCATCTCTGTGTATATATTGAATTATATACAGTTATCTTTAATTAAGAGGGTGGTAATTCTAAGCTGCTGTTTCATTTGTGTGTATGAATTGTTTTTTGGTTTAAATCTAGACCGCTGATGCCCAGATTTAGGCATAACAGTATTGTAGTGGTGAGTTCCCATGACAGGCCATCTGCACAGCCCCATGTGTCCCAAAGGCTCAGTGATTGTTCCTGGAGCGTGCTGTCCTCAGGTGGCACAGTCAACCAGGCAGTAGCAAGTTGAAAGTAGGGTGACCATGATATCATATTTTAGATAGTCTTTTAAATACTTTTAAACTGTGGGGATTTGTTTGCTTTTTAAATATAAGGAATGCAAGCAATTCTTAGAAATTATTAGTGATTCAGCTTTGAAACAAAAATTTCCTAATTCTCTCCTTGCAAATTTCAGCGTTTATTTCATTATAGAGTATTTTGAGATTACATGATTCACTTTCTTTTTAACCGCTCCCATTTGCACCCCTTATGTGTCAGTGGGGACGTTCTGTGCACTGTGCACCAAGATAAACTACAGAACGAGATTGGATCCTGAATCTGACTAAGGAGGCACTTGACATCCTTAATTTGTGAATTCTCATTTTTACTGTTTTACTTAGCTTGATAGTAAGCAAAGATTATACATTCAAACTTATTTAACTGTTTGATGATTTAGCATTCTACTTTAAGACAAAGTATATCCAATATAAAAAGAACTTTAAATCCACACCCTAAAAGCATTGTAGTGGGAGGTCCTGTCCTTCTCCGAAAAAGGCTAGAAGAGCCTGGGCACATTTTAGAAAAGGTGATCGGAAGTTGCCTTCACGTAAATCATATAAAGTGGTCAACAGACTTTAGAGGCAGGTGTTGCTTTTGCATCAGATGCAAACGCTGGTAACATTTCTTGTTGTAAGTACCTTTCCGGTCCATTTCTCTAATACGGACTTCTGGGTCCCAGCAGTTCTTCTGGACCACTCTGAAGACCTTCCCATCTTTCAGCATCTTTGCTTCTCCCTAGGCAGGAAATTCATGTTAGCAAAAGGCGACCTAAGCTCACTTAGAGTAATCCTCCACTGCAGTGTTTGGAACGTGGTTCTCCCCTAACATTTTTAAGAGTTTTAACTTAATCCTCAAAGAAGTGGCCTACTACATCTACCTCTCTCCCAGACCTGCTTGTTCTCCTGGCTTGGCCGCTTCTGTCCTTGCTGCCTGCATTATCTTTCTCATCCCTCTGTGATGGCATCATGTTTTTCACTTCCCTCTGCCTGGCACGTCACCATGCAGTCCATTTCACAGCACTG
Organism: Phataginus tricuspis; assembly: GCA_029783875.1. Classification (NCBI taxonomy): domain Eukaryota; kingdom Metazoa; phylum Chordata; class Mammalia; order Pholidota; family Manidae; genus Phataginus; species Phataginus tricuspis. The sequence goes on along the minus strand of JAQQAC010010508.1, from coordinate 45,449,865 downwards.
TTAGGTCTGTCTCCCAAATGATCCTGCAGTGGTCACCTCTCTCTGTCTCTGCTGCCCTAGCTCCGGTCCCAAACCCCATCTCCTCTCACCTGAACAACTGCTCCAGCCTCAAGCCTGAACTCTTTCTGCTTTCATTCTCCACAAAACAACCAGAACCAACTTTTAAACCCCTCTATCAGATCTTGCCACTGCCCTGCTTAAATCCCTTGACTGGATTCCCATTGTCCTGAAGGTACTATCTGAACTCCTTGACCTGGCCTGTTAGACCCTGTGTGGTCTAACTGCTGCCTACCTCTATGACTTCATCACGTGTCTGCACCTTTATAAATAGTCTCTGTATTAACTATTTTCAAAGTAGTCTGATTAAGTATTCCATTTGTTTTCTCTTTGGAACCTGATTGATTTAGCTTTAAAAAAAAGGCACATAAACATTTAAATAATTCTATGTATTTCTATAGGTGCATGTATATATAAGTAAAATAATAGGAAAAGGTCTGGAAAGATACCCATCAACTGTTAATAGGAATTACTTCTGAGGATGAGTAATGCTGGTCCAAAGGATCTATAGCTTTATCTCCTATAGCTTATTTAAAAGAATTTATTCAAACCTTACTTATGTAATGAAAAGTTAACCTTAAAAATAAAAATATGAAATGAAAGCATTGGTCCAGATTGATGGCTTTCACTAAATTTTGGCTAGGATCCCACATTAAGAAATATATTTTCAACTGTGACCTGGTACACCTATATATATCTATCTGTACAGATAGAAACTGTGACAAAGTTTCATGAAATACTATACACTCTTACAACTAGCAGGCCACCTGCTATTTTCTTTCCTAATCTATTTCATTTTTCATGCTGTTCTAACCAGCTGGATTGATACTGTGACTCACCGTCAGCCTGCGTCCCAGGGCCCAGACATTGACTAGACAGATGATCACTAGCGCTGCAGCTCTGTGACTCTTTAGCTTCATGAAAATTGCCCCCTGCCTTGGGCTTTGCACCTCCCCTGAAGTCCCTTACTGTTTACTGCCCCTTTACAGAATTGTTGCTATCTGTATGTTCTTTATCCATTGGGTGTGTCTGCCTGGCTCCCCAATGAGGGGATGGGAGATAATAGAAAAAAACATATATGTCTCTGCCAGTTCCTGGCACAAAAATCTCAAAAATGCTCCGAATTTCTGCGACAAGAACACCAGGAGCATCTTCTGTTCTGAGGAGGCGCCTCTGGGTGGCCCTGGGTGGGGGCTGGTCACCAAAAAGACCAAGTCATGATTAGAAACTTGGAATTTTCATCTCTCCTCCCCACTTCTCCAGAAAGAAGAGAGGAGCTAGAAATGGTGTTAATCATTGATCGTGCCTGCATGAGGAAGCCTCCATAAAATCTCAATAGCATGGGGTTTGGGGAGCATCCAGGACGGCAAACGCAGCCACTCCAGGAGGAAAAACTGGGGAATACAGGGAGAAACTGGGTAGATTTTTCTTTGCAGTGGAAAATCATTTTAGGAACAGGAACCTGGTGATTGGTGATCACAGAATAGCATGTATGAAAATTCCAGGTGTGATGGAAATGGTGTGTGTGTTTTTGTGCATGTGCATTGTGTTTATTTGTATTCCCAGGGACCTGAGAAACACTCAGTGGATACTTCTAGATGCTGCTGACCCACCAATTTGAAACAGGCCCTAGTCTACTCTTCTTTGAAATGCTCCTGTCAGGCTCAGATTTGCCCCCACCCCATGCAGCTCCTGCAAGGAGGCCATACAAACTGGCTTGCTACCTATGATTTTATAAATATTCAACCAAAGGGCAAATTGTGTTATTCAGTTCTGAACAAGGCTTTACTATGGCAAACAAATACCTCCCCATTCATTCCAAGAGCTCTGAAAACACTAAAGGTTAAGAAGAGAAACAGATAAGGATACCAGAGAAATGTTTTGGAAAGACTTTTCAGAGAACAGGGATCTCTGAGGTAAAACAATCATGGGGGGCACAAAATACTTGTTCATCAAAGGAATGTAGGAGAACAAAAAGAAATTTCAACCCCCAAATACTGCATTTCTCATTGCTTTTTTTAAGCCTAATTTGCATATTTGTGTACATTTGCATGTTGTTTCCAAGACTATAATCCTAACCACTGTAATTATGAAAAATACAGATTTTGTTTTGTTTTGTTTTGTTTTTGAGAGTTGGAAGCAGAGTGTAGCTATTTTGTTCTATTAGATTACCACTGTACCCAATTTTGCTGGAAATACGTTAGTAGTATATATGACTGGAAGTATTTTGTTTTCTATTGGAGATTTGCTTGTAAGTTAATGCAATCTCCTGACATGAAAACAAAGTGAACAGAAGGCCAATGTCAAGGTCTCAAACTGCAGCCTGGGACATGGAGTTAAAAGAAAAATCACAAGCTCCCCATCACTGCATTTGGGGCGGAATTCCTAGTAGCCTCGTAATCAGCTCCACTCAGATTGTTCTCTCCCTTGGGGAGACTTGAGGCCAGCTTAGATCACTAGCTCCCAGATGAGAAACTAGCACTTTTAATGGTGAAGGTGTAGCACAGCGTCTCAGTCAGCATCTAGTGTGCACTCTTTGATGAGGTGAGAATGAGCCTGCCCCAGAGATCCTGATGTTTAAAACTCTTTAAGGATTCCCTACTGCCTTCAGGATCAAGTGTAAAAGATTAAACCCGTCCACCAAGGCTCCGTCTGATGAGGCTTCTGTCCACCTCTCCAGCTTCCTCCCACCACTCTGCTATTTGAAATCTCGCCTGTCTCTCTCCATTCTCCACAGTGTAGCCAAAGTGGTCTTTTTAAGCCATTAAGACCTTCCAAACAATTTGCACTGTGTTGAGAATAAAATTTGACTCTTTAGCATGTCCCACAAGTCTTCCCATGATCTGGCCCCACACCCAGTGTTCAGCATTTCTGTGCATTTCTCCTGAGTTCCCAGTGAAACTGAACTTGCTCATCCTGGGACCACACTTTGAGAAAGGTTGGTACCAACCATAGCCAAGTGCTTGAGTTCTGGGTTTGCGTATGTTTAATATCTCCATACATTTGCCCCCTGTCTTCTCTTTCTGGAACTTTTATTCCTTAGGCAAGCCTTCCTTCGCCCCTGTTTCCTTTGTTTCTAGGCAAGCCTTCGCCCCTGCTTCAAGACTACAGGCGTCACTTCCTCTAGAAGGCCTTCTCCAATGCTCGGTGCTCAAATCTGTGTTCTCTAGAACCTAGAGCGAAAGCAGGCCTTACCTTACTGCACCCCATTGTGTCCCCCCTGCACACAGTAACTGTCTTCCCAGACCGTGAGTCCCCCAGCTCCTTCCTTCGTCACGTCTGTGTTTCAGCTGGGGGCTCAGGAGGCGCCTTCTGAGCTCCGCGAGGGTGTATGATGCCTCTGAAAATGAGGTCAGGCCTATCCTCCGTGCAGCCCTAAACCTCAGCTCATTCTCAGGCCTTGTCATTTGCAGAATGCTTTGCCCCACGCCTTCCTCCTCTCACTTTTCCTCTTATCAAATTCAGCCCTTAATAATAGTGGCTCCTTCTCCCCTTTGTCTCCAGTGTTCAGTTTCTCCAGCTCATGCTCAAATGTAATCTGTGCCATTTATTGGTTGGTCTTAATATACTATAATAACCTGTAGAGAGGGCCAGGTTGCTTCCCTGAGGCAGAGCAATAAGTGCTAAAATTGGTTCTAGGGCAAGAAAAAGAGAGATGTTTTAATGGCTTCTTCAATTTCAATTTTACCTTCTTAAATACTGCTGTTTGAAATTACCCCAAGTTTCCCTAATAATTCTGAGAAACTTCAGCATTACTCCCTTGCAAACTGCAAAGTCAATAGGAGGAAAGAAGAATTGAGTTCCCTGGAGGCCTGCTTGCAGGAAGTCCGAGGCTTAAGAGGTCCCTGGGTCTGAGCAGTGCTTTGGGAGATACTCACCTCTCTGTGATGTTGAAGCTGCACCCAGCCTCCATAGCCAAATCTCTGTGGGGGTGGGGGGGAAGCACAGTTAGACTGGACGACCAAAGTAGAGAGGAGTGTAACAAAGGGGCAAGGGGGTCTTGAGCTCCGTCCTTTCAAGAATCACCTTCCCATTTCCCTCCCATACCCCTGTATCACTTATTCAATACTTATATTTAAACAATTTCCTTTTCTTCCTTAAATATATTTATTCAGGAAGAAAATTCTATATTATACTTTTGCCTTTTCTCCTAATGCAGGTTGCAATTTTTAAATGAGGATTAACATAAAAAAATATTTGTTCATGTGCCACCTAAAATCATTTCATGGGCCACCAGGAGTACACGGACCATAAGGACCATTCTTTAAGGAATCCCGTAGTAGAACACTAACACTGCTCTTCAAATTGTGGGTTGCAATCCATAAGTAGATCATGAAATCATTTTGGTGGATAGCAACCCAGATGTTCTAAAAACATGCTATGTGTATCATGTGATATGAACATGTATATGTAGCAGATGCTCCAGGTGTCCCACCTATGTTCCCTCCTCCTGTGTACACCAGCTGCCTTCAACTGCCAGCACCTGCATTTCTTTAACAAGAGCTTCCCTTTTTCTACTGGAGCCAGCTTTGATCAGGCCCCTCTAGAAGATTGCAAGTAGCAGGAAATTAGTGTCACCATCCTTCCCCCTCCAAGAACCCCTCAGTCAATGACTAAACGCGTTTGTATACAAACACATTGAATACCTGGTGTCCCCATCCCCTAGGCGGGATGACTCTGAGGTGAGGCACACATTCTACACGTTCATTGGTTGCTTTGCTCTCTTTGTCTCATTTGCCCACTTATTGGTGTTTCCTGGTGTTTCAAGGTAAACTACTTGTATTTGAATCCTTGCCTCAGGGTCTGCTTCTGGGAAAATCCAAGCTAAGATAGTAAAGGAATGGAGTGGAATGGAATGGATTAGAATAGTCTAAAACAAAAAATATATAGTAAAAGGCTTCCCGTGTATGATTAGTTTCATGAAAATCTTTCCATTATGCATATGAATGTTTGTAATGAATTAAATATAAAATATATTTCTTCTTGGGAGTCATGGATACAAAATTTGAGACTGCCTAAGAACATGGTTATAATGACTCATGTTACCATAGGTTTTAAAATCTCATTTCTTTCAGTTACTCATTCCTTCTTCAAACCCTCATGGAGTCCCACCCATGACCAGCTTTACTAGGGCAGAGAAAATAAAAAGGACAGCTCCAGCCTGTGTGCAGCACAGTCTTGAGAGGGCATGGTTTGGGTGGGTAGTAATTGAAGAACTGTGATGGCATGTGAGACATGCTTTGTCCGAGTGACACACAGGTTCTCTGGGGGCCTGGAGCACGGCATTGACCGCAGCTTGACTCAGGTGGTGTTAGGGGAGGGGGGTTGAAAAGCTTCTCTGGGGTCAGATTGGAGAGGAAATTCAGTGTTCAGCACTTTTGTGCTCCAAAAAGCGGCTCTCAAAGTGCCACGCAAGAAGGGAAGGTGTAGAGGTCGGAGATAACGCTGTAAAGAGCTCATGAGTGTCTCTTGTCAGCAACAATAGGTAGATGAGCCAAGGAAGCTGAATATCAGCCCAACCTCTCAGCTGTAGTGGCTGAGACCAGCTGAGTGCGATCGTTTCCTCTGCCATGGCGCAGGGCAGTTGTCTTCAGGGCGTCAGGTCCCTCTTCGTCGCTCCCCTCTTGCCTCCAGACCGAGAGTGAAGTCCGTGACTGTAGCACAGGGGTGTTTCTGTGTCTGTCTGACTGAGGTCTGTCCCAACAGACTTAAGATTTGGTCAATTCAGTACTAGCCTAATTCTACCTGGGCATAAGGTCTGTTGTTGATTGAGTTCTAGCTCCAAATAATCATGTTATCTCTGGAAATCTACCTGCCTCCTCCCAAGTGTCGTCAGGGGACCTGGCTTAAGCCGGGCATGCAAGGGGCTGCTCTACTAGGAGCCCTAACTTCTCCGTGCACCTAGTTTCTCCTTTGCAGGTGCCCGTGGCACTTCATGCATTTAATACTCTTGTGCTTTCCCCCCTCTTCTCCTGGATAAAGCTGCCCAGAGATGTACATTGGAAGAGGGGGTAGAATATGGCCGTGATCACAGTTACACTTTAAACTTAAGCCCTATGTCAAACTGGAAATTTACCACTGAAATCTATCTTTAGTAAAGAAGGAAAGGTCTTACTTCCTTCTCTCCTTCCTTCTGTCTTTCTTTCTTTCTAACTTTTTCTTAATTCCCTGTGAAACTTTAATCCATAAATTAACAGGGTAAAGTATTAAGTTGAAATTAGTCATAAAGTATTAAGTTAAAGTTAGTCATTAAGTATTAACTAAAGTCAGCAGATTAGAGAAGAGCATTTGGGGGGCAGAGAGACCGAGGGAGGCGGACAGGAGGGTCGTGTCACACACGACAAAACCACATATAAGACACTTGACTTTTTAGAGTAGCCTGACGTCTCAAAGTTACTGCGTGTAAAATGATGCCAACAGCAGTAGCTGTGACAGGGTTTTATGGGAATTAACTGAGCTAATTCATAGAAAGCTGTCTACAACAGACCTGGCTTCTAGAAAGAGCCTCTTCAATGCTGACAGTGATGGTGACGGTGGTTGTGGCTCTGGTGGTGGAGGTGGGGCTAGGGGTGGCAGCAGTGGTGATGGTGGTAGTGTTGGTAGGGATGAGGTGGTGTGGTGGTAAAGGCGATGGTGGAGGTTGAGAGGTGGGAGCAGTGATGGCTGTGGCACTGAGTTTGGTGGCAGTGGTGGCACCACTGATGTTGGTGGTGGTGGCAGGCAGTGATGGCAGTAAGGTGTCCTGGTGGAGAGAGCCTGTTCCACCCTTAGGTGGTGGAGTAAAGCATACCCTGGGGTCAGGCCCTACGAAGTGCTATGAAGGAAGGAGCCCTTTGTTACTCTGTGTTCCTCCTTCCCCTTTCTTGGAAAGCTCAAGATTTGAACACTTTTTGTTTCCCCTAAGCTCCTTACAAAGACCTAACCTATGTGGGGGAACTTCATTCTGCTCGGAGTCTGGTCTCCATACAGTCCTCCAGCTCTCATTCTCAGTTGAATGCAGCCTGGGTCTGAACTCCATGACCCTGGGAGTAGTTTTGGGCAGAGCATATGCCAGGAGGCATTTACAGTCTGAAATATTTGACTGACAATGACCAGTCTCCCATAGGCATTTATGTGCATGACAAATAACAAATGAGAAACTTAAAGGGAATTCAGTTCTATATTCAAGAGATGTGTTTCTGAAATGGATATATATGAATCAGAGGTTGATGGACTAAATGACATTTTTAATGTCTTGGGGTCCTCACAGTCTCCCTGGGTGAAGAAATCAGATACCTATATCCTCAGAGGGGTTGTTTAAAAGTCAAGTTATGCCTGGGATTTTGTCTCCTAAAACTTTACTGTGATTGAGTGCAGCCAAATCACTGCTAATGAAAGAAGATGAAAATCCATATTTTTTTTCGCTAAAAGCAAGAATTATTTCACTCTATTTAAAATTAGAAGAAGCTTTGCAAGCCCTAGTATGGGGCACATAGGAGTTGGTCAGTGAAGTCTTATTAAAGAAAAAAGCCAAAGCCTTGTCATCATCAGGAATAATCTCACTGCAGATCAACATGAAACAACTTTCATCACGGTTTCTTGGACCACCGTCCTATTCATGACAGCAGAGTGCGGGGCATGATTCATCAGAAATAGTTTATCAAGTGCCCCCTGAATCTGCTCTCTATCTACCTCAACTAAAATTTTCCCCCAATCTTCACTGTAACTCTGACTAAAGTCATTATTAGCAAGTGAAAATGAAAAGATTTCTCAAATTCCAATCCTTCGTAATCATTGGTTAATCATCAACTCAGGCCTGTTGATTCTACTTTTCTGTTTCTTTATTGCATAAGGAGGTCAAGGTTATAGTCCATTAATATTTAATAAGGAAAAGCAGGTTTGAAAAGAGAGAGTCTTCCAAAGGGACTTCATCTTCTAAAATAAAACATGTACTGGCTTATTCTTCTCATTCTTTTATTGGAAAGTTTAAAAAAATAGTGAGGGAAGATCAGAATTGATGTTTTGAAATAATACTTTACCCACTAAGGAATGATTTGAAGACAAAAGAAAATGTGTTATACCTATTGAACTATATGAACATCAAGGAAAATCTGCTATTAACTAATGCCACTTAGTCCTCACTTTACTCTGATCATATAGACTAGAAATGGGGAGAGAGAGAGAGGGATCCCAGCACCATTTAGATGTGTTTTTACTTATCTCACCCCTCCCAGTTTGAAAACACAGAACTGTTTTCTGCTAATAATTTCGTCACTGGCTTGCCTGCACGCAAATGTAAACATCTACGACATAACAGATCCGACTGCTTGGACTGCAGGCTGGAAGCCAGGCGCCAGTGACTCTGTGACGAAGCCCTCAGTGGGTTTATGTGAGTGTGGGGAAGTTGGGGAGCAGGCTGGTGTTGAGGGAAGCGCTGGGGGGCAGAGGGACGTGGGACGTCCTTTCCAGCAGTGATATTCTGAGCCAGCTCTCTCAAGGTGGGTGTGATGGTACAGGGTCCACCGCGGTTGCCTGTATCTCTGGGATTCTAGGCTCACTTCTGAGTCTCAGGTACCTCATCTGCCCAGCAGGGTTAGTAATACAAATCTTAGCTACAGTTCACAAGGTTTTATGTGAATCAAATTACATATATGTAGATGCAGATACAGATGTAGGTGCAGCTCCTTGGGGAGTATAAGAGTTTATGATCGTCATCATCATCCTTAGTAGTAAAGTACCAGTTATGTGCTTGCAGGGTGTGCATCTGATAGATAGAGGCCTGGTCTATCTGGACAAAATGCCCCTCCCGTCAGATAGAAGATAGAAAGGGGAGAGAATGCAGAACCAGCAGGGGAGTGCTTGGGAAATCCCCAGGGCACGCCGTTAAAGCTGTGACCTCCTTAGCTCTGCACCCGCAGCTCCCTAAACCCTTTTAACAATGCCTCTAGGGCCATGCATTAGGGGAGCAGCTAGGAACTGTCAGCTCGTGGTGGTCAGTTCTCTGCTCAAACTGCAGGCGGGCTTCAGGGAAGGAGGCAGGTCATGGGAGGTGGGGTTATAGCTCAGGACACTGGGCAGAGAGTTTTTCTCCTTAGCAAGGAGAAGGCATTTTAATTAGAGTTTGAGTTAATTCATTTTCCCTCACTTGGCATAAAAAAGATGAAACATTCAGTGGTGTGGAAGTACTTGAGAAGGCTGAGGATTGGGTAAAACCTAATACTTAGCCTGAACAAAACTCAGGCCAATTCTTGCTTTCATGTTCCCCACCTGCCTCATTTAGTATTCATTCAAAAGTTCTTAATGACGAAAGGAAATCTCCCTCTTTTGAGAAACACAGAGAAGAGTCTCTAGAGACACTCACTGTGCAAATGCTTCATGTCATTTTCTATGGCTTTTTTTTTATATTCCCACTCTAGTTCATAACAAGGATTTACAGCTTAAAGAACATCAAAAAGGAAAGGTTTCAGACAGTGTCCTAAAATAGATTCTAAAAAATTCCACAAAGCTATCTCTTGGTGCTTCTAAAACTTATTTTAAACATTTTGGAAAGGAGATGTGTTTTAGAAGTCCTGGAAACCTATCACATTCCATTTTTTTTAATAGTCTCTTACTTGAAACTGTAACTTTAAATTCTGGAGTTGGCACGTATCTTCCCAGCAGCTGAATATATGATTTAAATGGAAGTAAAACTGCCTGACTTAAATTGTCCAGAAATTTTAAAGAATGCCTCATTTGAGGGGAAAAAGGGACTTTTAGAAAGCATTTACTTCTTCAATGTTCTTTCAAAATAAATAAAAACCTCATTTTTCATTTTTAAAAACTGAAATCAGAGCTACCAAGCAATATACAATCACCCCAAAGAAGAGAAACTTAACATCTAACTCCCAAAAGAAGAGATAGATCTATATTAGAAACCTTATGAAACCCTAGAGAAGTTCCAGAAATAATTCAGCAAATTAATCGCCATTACCTTTTCTAGATCTGGCCATTCTTTTGGTAGAATATGACTATGGATGTCAATTTTCATCGCCACAGGATCAGAGGAGAAGTGTGTAAAGAAGTTTTGACATCAAGAGATCTCCGTGAAAACCATGGAGTTGATTGATTTACTTAGTTCTTTTATAGCTACTTTCAGGCATGATCTGCCTGCTCAGCTCAGTCTAGGTCCACTGAAACTGCCTTATTAAAGTTCAAAGTTCTGTTTATTTGTCAACTTGGCTTTGGGTCAACAACTCTTTGGTAGTCAGGACTCTGGGCACAAAATAAAAATAAAGTACTGCATGAAAATCTTTGAAGTCAAATGTACTGCAGGCTGCTTTTGAGGCACAGCAAATCCCAAACTGACCGTTTGTTTTTAAATATTTCAATTTTTATCAACATATATGTAGCAAAAAAATCAAATAGTACAGACAGTTTTTAAAGAAAAATAATAATTCCTTGACTTACCTTTTCTTACTCTTGGTTACATTCCCCAGAAGCAACTAATTTTAATGCTTTTTGCTTATTGTTCAGTTAGTCTGAACATGTTTTCAAACAGTATTCAGCGATTGACTTGTCCATGAAAATTTAGTATGTTGAAAAGTTGTGGGGGAAGTTTCTTCTTTACTTTTAAGTCATAGAGCCCATTCTTCATACATGTTATTTCCTCCACTGTCTTTTTCATTCATTCATTCATTCATTCATTCATTCATGCATTTAGCAAATATTTATTGAGAACTACTATGTACCAAGGCTATAAGGTTGAATGAGATAAAATGATGCATATGTTGTAATAGGTAATTGTACATACGTAGCCTAAGTATAGAGAAAAGAAGACAGTAACCATTTCAACTGAAGATTGTCAGAGCAGTTTGGGTAGGGTTTCCACTAGAACATCAAGTGGGCTCATGGTCATGCCTGTAACAAAAGAGCCTGGAACAAAGCAGCCCTTTATTGTTCTGTGTTTACCTCTCTTATTCCTGGAACACTTAGGATGTTCAAGGGACCTAAGGCCCCTGGCAAAACCTTGAACCTGCTTTAAGATGCTCCCTTCAGCTTAGTCTCCACAATACTGGTACTAAAGTAATCAAAATAGCCTTCCAACTAGACTATTTAACTAGATTCTAAATAAACTGTAGCAAACATTCTTTTCAACTAGATTCTGGATAAATTATAACAAGTTCAACTAAATTCTGGATAAATTAACCAACATACTTTTAAATGCTGCTCAAATGAAAAGAAATAAGGTGCTCAAGATTATTTTTAAAAAGTTCAATGAGCTAAAACCAAATGGGTGAGCCTTAAACTAACATGGAGGCACATGCAATACCCAGAGTAAGTGTAAGCACTTTTAGAGCACTTCCTATGGGTAGGCACTGTTCTAAGCATTTTATGCCTATCAGTGCATTTATTCTTTTTATTTAAATTGAAGTGTCACTGATATACAATCTTATATTGGTTTCAAATATACAACACAGTGGTCCCAGACAGTTATCCATATTATTAAATCCTCACCCCCACTAGTGTGGTTACTGTCTATCAACATAACAAGATGTTACAGAACCATTGGCTGTATTCTCCATGCTGTACTACCATCCCCATGACCAACTTATATTATGATTGAGAGTTTTTGTGCCCCTTTATCCCCCTCACACTCCTTACTTACCCATCTCAACCCCCCCACCCCCATGGTAACCACCAGTCACTTCTCAGCATCTGAGTCTACTGCTGTTTTTTTTATTTTGTTTTGCTCTGTTTTTATATTCCACAAATAAGTGAAATCATATGATATTTGTCTTTTTCCACCTGGCTTATTTCACTGAGCATAATACCCTCTAGATCCATCCATCTTGTTGCAAATGGAAGGATTTCGATTCTTTTTATGGCTGAATAATATTCTGTTGTGCATATGTACCACATCTTCTTTATCCATTCATCTATTGGTGGACATTTAGGTTGCTTCCATATATTGCTTTTGTAAATAATGCGGTGATAAACATAGGGGTGCACATATCGTTTTGAATCAGGGATTTTGTTTTCTTTGGGTAAGATTCTAGAAGTGGAATAATTACTGGATCCAATGGTATTTCTATTTTTAGTTTTTTGAGGAACCTCCATATGGCTTCCCACAGTGACTGAACCAACTGACATGCCCACCAACAGTGTAGAAGAGTTCCTTTTTCTCCAGATCTTTGTCAACACTTGTTATATCTTGTCTTTTTGTTAGTGGCCATTCTGACTGGTGTGAGGTGATATCTCATTGTGGTTTTGATTTGCATTTCCCTGATGATTAGCAATGTGGAGCATCTTTCATGTGCCTGTTGGCCTCTGTATTTCTTCTTTGGAGACATGTCTGTTCAGGTCTTCCATCCATTTTTAAATTGTGTTATTTGTTTTTTGGTGTTGAGGCATATGAGTTCTTTATATTTTAGATGTTAACCCCTTATCAGATAAATCATTTACAAATAGAGTCTCCTATACTGTAGGATGCCTTTTTGTTCTGTTCATCATGTCCTTTGCTGTATAGAAACTTTTAGTTTGATGTAGTCCCACTTGTTCATTTTCTATTTTGTTTCCTTGCCCAGGGAGATGTTTCCAGGAAAAAATTGCCCATGCTTATGTTCAGGAGATTTTTGGTATATTTTCTTATAAGAGTTTTATGGTTTCTTGTCTAACATTCAGGTCTCTGATCCATTTCAAGTTTACTTTTGTGTATGGAGTAAGGTTGTAATCCAGTTTCATTCTCTTGCATGTTGCTGTCCAGTTTTCACAACATCAGTTATTGAAGAGGCTGTCTCTTCCTCATTGTATATTCATGGCTTCTTTATCCTGTATTAATTGACCATATATATGTGGGTTTATATGTGGGCTCTCTATTCTGTTCCATCAATGCATTTATTCTTCATAATTGTCCCATGAGAGAGGAACCATTACCAATATCCATTTTAAAGAAGATGAAACTGAGGCACAGAGATGTTAGGTACTTGCCTATGGTCACACAGTAAGTGGAGTCAGACTTTGAACCCAGGCAGTGTAGATTCAGAATCCTAGAGCTTTGAGGCTTAATATCCCACAGGAATGTAGATCATACCACGGGCTTTTACAAAGCTGGGACTCCTTTATTAAGCTAGAATTCTTGAAGGAGCTAGATTCCTAGTGAAAAAGTAAACTAGAAAAAAAATTAAAAAGCCCACTGGTCCAGAAAGGGAATCTGTGAGGAAATCTGTCTCCACTATGAGAAAAAAATCAGAAAAAAGAAGAGAAGGAATAACAGTTTTCTTTGAGAATTCCTTTAATAAGTACTGTCCAAAGACAGCTACTGAAAATTTTAATTAAAGTTGTAGCAGGCTGGCAATGCTTAACTACTCCCTCCCTACCATGCCTAGGAAAAGGAAATACAAATCCTCCTTGGAGGAAAACATCCCAACTCAGCACCTTCAGTATTGCCACAAATTAAGGTCAACAAAATATTGGCTCATAGTAAATAAAATTCTACACGCATGAGGAAAAAAGCCACCGTGAGTGAGTGTCCACAGAAATAATGAATAATAGATTTAAACCTCCAAAAACATGTATATTGGAATCATTAAGCATAGAAGATAAATTTATTATATATGAAATGTTTAAAAAATAAAAATTTACACTTCTCCAAAGAAGAAATTCAGATGGCCAACAGGCACATGAAAAGATGCTCCACATCACTAGTCATTCGAGAAATGCAAATTAAAACCACAATGAGATATCACCACACACCAGTTAGGATGGCCGCCATCCAAAAGACAAACAACAACAAATGTTGGCGAGGATGTGGAGAAAGGGGAACCCTCCCTACACTGCTGGTGGGAATGTAAATTAGTACAACCATTGTGGAAAGCAGTATGGAGGTTCCTCAAAAAACTCAAAATAGAAATACCATTTGACCCAAGAATTCCACTCCTAGGAATTTACCCTAAGAATGCAGCAGCCCAGTTTGAAAAAAGATATATGCACCTCTATGTTTATCACATCACTATTTACAGTAGCCAAGAAATGGAAGCAACGTAAGTGTCCATCAGTAGATGAATGGATAAAGAAGAGGTGGTACATATACACAATGGAATATTATTCAGCCATAAGAAGAAAACAAATCCTACCATTTGCAACAACATAGATGGAGCTAGAGGGTATTATGCTCAGTGAAATAAGCCAGGTGGGAAAGACAAGTACCAAATTATTTCACTCATCTGTGGAATATAAGAACAAAGCAAAAAGTGAAGGAACAAAACAGCAGCAGACTCACAGAACCCAAGAATGGACTAACAGTTACCAAAGGGAAAGGGACTGGGGAAGATGGGTGGGAAGGGAGGAATAAGGGGGAAAAAGGGCTATTACAATTAGCACACATAATGTAGCAGGGGTGGGGTGGGGTTGGGGGATATGGGGAAGGCAGTGTAACACAGAGAAGCGAAGTAGTGATTCTACAACATCCTTCTATGCTGATGGACAGTGACTGTAATGGGGTATGTGGTGGGGACTTGATAATAGGGGGAGTCTAGTAACCATAATGTTGCTTATGTAATTATATATTAATAATAGCAAAATAAATAAAATAAATAAAAATTAAAAAATTAGCAGAGACTATCAAATGATTGACCAAGTTTGAAAAAGAGCAAAACATAACTTTTATAAGTGAAACCATAATAATTTACATTAAAAACTCAGTGGATGGGTTAACAGCAGAACAGACATAGTTGAAAAGGGAACTAATGAAGTGGAAGAGAGACTTGCACCGAGAGATTAAGGGATTAAACATATATAAGAGTCACACAAAGTACAAAGGATAGAATACAAAAATATAAAAGGAGTGAAATCAAAATGCAAAAGGAAGAAAGAGAAGTTGGAGGAGAGATATTCTAAGGGATAATAGCTAAGAATTTTCCAGACCTGCTGCGTTAACAGATTCCAGAATCAAAACCAATATCAAGAAAAATTAGCAAAAGAACTCCATTTCTAATAAAAAGAACCTTGTAGTACAACTACAGGACACCAATAATAGGTCCCATAAACTGCTAGAGAGAAAAAGAGAATACCCCCAAGAGGCTGCAATGAGATTGACAACCAACTTCTCATAGCAATAATGGTAGCCGTAGGACAATAGAAAATATGCTCAAAAGGCTGAGAGACATTAACTATCAACCTAGAATTGTACACCTTGTAAAATTTAACAATGAGGGAGAAGTAAAGCTATTTTCAGATAAAAACTGAGTTTCCTACCAACAGACTCCTACTTGAGGAATTTCTAATAATATACTCCAGAAAGGAGGAAAATGACTCCAAAAAGGCCTGAAATGTAAGATTGGTGGGGAACAAAGAAACTGACAATCATATAAGTAAATCTTAAATAATAGTAAATATTTAAAGTAATAGTAATAATAATAATGCCTATTTTAAGGAGTTAAGCCACTAGCAAAAGATGGCACAGCCGTCATATTGGCTTTTCTTTGCAAGGCACGACGCTCTCTTGACAATAAATCTCCTCATTTTAACATCTTTTGCAATCTGGATATAAGCTGAGAATTCCTAAGTCATCAGGTCCTGGTTCTTTTTTTCTTACCAGTTTTTCAATCCATTTTTTTCTTCTTGCATTTTTACCATAAGCATCAAGAAGGAACCAGAATGAACCTTTAACATTTTGCTTGGAAATCTCCTCAGCCAAGTAACCAATTTCATTACTCACTAAGATCTGATTTCCATACAACTATAGGACACACTGTTGAGCTAAGTTTTCTCCTACTACATAACAGGATATCTCTCCTCCACTTTCTGTAATTTTCCTCATTTTCTTCTGAGCCCTCACCAGCAGAGCCTTCAACATTCATACTTGTATCAATGATCTATTTATGATGATTTAGAAATTCTCTAAGATAATATAGGTTTTCTCTATCATGCTCTTCCTTTCCTTCTGCTCCTTCAATGGCAGAATCATTAATATCCATATTTCTACTAACAGTTTCTTCAAGGTAGTCTAGGATTTTTTTCTGTCATGCACGTACCTCAAAGTTCTTCCAACATCTGCCTACTGACCAGTTGAAAAGGCACGTTTACATTTTTATCTATTTGTTTCAGCGGCACTCCACTGTCAGGTACCAACATCTCTATTAGTTTCCAGTTGGTGCTCTGACAAATTATCACAAACAGTGGTCTAAACCAACACAAGTCTATTCTCTGATAGTTCTGGAAGTCAGAAGTCTAAAATGGGCCGGCAGGGTTGTGTTCCTGCTGAAGGTTCTAGAAAGGAATGTTTCTTTGCTTTCCCTAGCTTCTGGAAACTGCATCTTTGGCTCAGACCCTGTCCTCCATCTTCAAAACCAGCAGGGTAGCATATTACAGTCCTTCTCTCTGCTTCTGCCATCAGAATGGGACCCACTCAGAAGAACCAGGATAATTTCCCCATCTCAAGATCCTTAACATAATCACATTTTCAAAGACCTTTTTACCAAGTAAGGCAGCATTTTCATAGGTTTTGGTAATAGGATGTGGCCATCTTTGAGTGGAGAGCATTATATGGCCCATCACAACAAAGCATGGTAAAACTTCCAAAATAACTATTAAAGGAATACACATAGAGTATATAACTCCCAATCCAGTGAAGTGGAACATGGAATAAGAAAAGAAAATCAATTCAAAAGAAGGCAATAAAGGGAAAAAAGCACAGAAAAAATAAGCAAATAGAAAGCACAAAATAAAATGGCATAAATAACAAAATCCAGCTATATGTTGTTTATAAGAAACACATTTAAACTGTAAGGATACAGACAGTTTGAAAGTAAAAAGGCAAGAGAAAAGAAACAAATTCTAACTAAAAGACAGCCTTGATAGCCATGCCTATTCTAAACTTCAGGGTAGTCCAAGTAAAAGAGACTAAAACAAAAAGCATTTTTAGGGCAAAAGGGAATTTCTATATAATAAAAGTTTCAACTAAGTGCAAAGCTGTACTAATTCTATTGGTACACTGAATTGCCTCAAAATATACAACTCACACACACATATATTGCAAGTGTATGTATTTGACAAATCTTCCAACATATGTCTTTTAGTTGGTAGGTTGATCAAAAATTATCTGCAGGGAGCTGCAGAGGACCCCAGTGCTGTGAAGCCCCTAAAGAACCTCAAAAGCATTCCACAAGAGATAGAGAAAGAGAACATTTTAAGCTCCAGCCTTCTCAGAGAGCTCCAAGCCGTTTTACAGGGTCATTCAAGTAACAACTGTCCAATAGCCTTAACATTTCTTCCCTCTCGCTGCTTCGGCCTGCCCAGGGAAGGAGAAGCTCAGGGAGGAGAAATGCCAGTTGGGAGAGGAGAAGAAAGGATCACGTGCCCACCTGCAGGGAAGGAAGCCTTACCTTTCAGTGAAGATTGAAGTTCATTCATATGTGGTACTGGGTAGTTTTACTTTCCCCGCTGATACTGGGTTTGCAATTTAAAGTGACTTTAGGAATTTTTATTCCCTGAAAGTGAATAGAAATGTCATGGAGGCTGCATAGATTTTTGTCCAGGAGGAGGAGGAAGACTAGCCTCACCAAGCAGTATTAACGGGAAAGTAGGAGATTTAAAATGTTGCATGTGTGACATCTAATGAGTGCTCTGTGTTCAGTGTATCAGAGGAGAGCAGTGCCTTTATTGTCACTTGTAAAGACAAGCAAACCTTTTGGCTAAATGGGCAGGAGGCTTCAGGGTCCTAGTGAGCAAATATGTGACACTCTTTCAGGTCCTGCTACAACACTAAGGAAAGTAACAACAAAAAGGAAGATTGATAAGATCTCATTTCAACATTAAAAAAAAAAATGAACTGTGAATCAAATGAGCTTTATACTAGCATTCCATTGTGGAAAAATGCAAGAGATTCTTAAATTATTCATTACTGGATTGTATAAAAATAAACAATGGTTTTGACCAAGTCTGAGTATCTTTCTCCTGGCCCTAATCTGATGGCTGTGAATCAGCTCAGATAAGGTTTGACTCCTGACTCTACTGCTTATTGGCTGGATGGTGTTGGGAAAGTTATATAGTCTGTCTGTCTGTCAAATAGGGATGATAATAGAACTGATCTCATAGGGTTATTATAATTATTAATTTGAGTATAATAAAACTATCAGCTATGAATTATACCATGACACTTAATCCAATTATTTCTTAGTCTGCCATATACAAACACTGGTAGGAAGTCTGATAGCAGGCGGTTTGAGGGATTTTGCTGCCCCTTTCTTGGATTATACAAAAACCTTGGCTTTCTGTGACCCAGGACTATGGGGTGGGAGCAAGCCCTCTGCAGTGGCCACCACGGTGGTGTCTCTCTTGCCAAGGCCTGTGTGATCCACTTGAAGGTGGGCAAGTCCACTGGTTCTGGAGGCTTTCATTCCAAAATGGAATTTTTTCCCCTACATCTGCTCCTCTTCACTTTTCCTTCTCAGTGGACAACACACTATCCAAGTCAGGCTCCTCCCTCTCTGCCTTTCTCCCTCTCTGTCGCCTGCAATCAATAAGTCACCCAGTTTTTTTACTCTAGTTCCATTGCACACCCCCCCCCCCAACCTTGTTACCTCCTTTCCAGGCTCACTTTCAGGCTCTCATCATCTCCCCAGGATGGCTTAATTGCCCACTAATGGTCCCTGGCTCCAGTCCTGGCCCAGTATAATCCATTCCCAGTATTCTTGGCCAGCATAATTCTTCTAAAACACAAAATGATCACTGGAAGAGTTAGCTGGGGTAGTGAGTAGGACAAGCCCTGTGAAAGATTTCAAGTCCGTCTTCAAAGATACTGGAATCTCTTCACTGGTCTTTGACTTTAAGCACCCAGAGACTTGATCTCTTTCTCTTTCTTATCAATAGTTGCTACTCGGAGAGGAGATGGTTTCAGTCTTTTGCATCTGGGTTTGCATTTGTTTGCATCCTTGCACTGGTGAATTAATGAATTAAGGGGCCCAGGGCCATGTTTGTCTTGTCTGTTACATTCTCAGTGAAAAGCACTCAGTAGTTAGTGCTTGTGATGGTTAATTTAATGTCAGCTTGGCTAGGCCACAGTACTTGGCTATTTGGTTGAACACTATACTAGATATTTCTGTGAAGGTCTTTTTGAATGGGATTAACATTTGAATCAACAGACTTTGAGAAAAGCGGATTATCCTCCATAAGGGGGGCAGAGGGGGTTGTGTCTCTTCTAATCATTTGAAGGCCTTAATATAAAAAGACTGATCTCCCTAGATGAAGAGGGAATTCTGCCAGACTTCAGACTCTAACAGCAGCATTAATTCTTTCCTGGACCCCTAACCTGTTGGTCAGTCTTGCAGATTTTGGACTTACCAGCCACAGTCCTATGAACTAATTCCTTAAAATGAATCTCTCTCTCTATATATATATATATTCATCTTACTGGTTTTGTATCTCTGGAAACCTTGACTACTACAGTACTTTATAAATGTTTCATAATACTTGATGAACTAATTAATAAGTAACTAAACAGACATGAATAAGTGGATAAAATGTCCACTTTTTTAAGGAACATTTCTAACTAACCATCACATGAAACTGTTAGTGAGAGTTCAGCCTTTATTCAGTGTTATGCAACAGCAGGTGTTATTCCAGGATTTTCGTGAACTCTGTGTCCTTTTTTGTATTTGAAAATTAGGTGTTCAGGAGTAAAAACAGAAGCCTGCTCTTGGATTTTGAGTTTAAGAAGCCTTAGCCCTAATGATGGATAGAAAGACTTTGAGCCATAGACTTAGGAGGACCCAGGGTTGAGATAAAATTTTCACCCACCCCTGACTAAATAAAAATTTCTCAGACCAGGCAGAGGGGAGTCAGAGGAGGAAAGGGGAGTGTGTTGATACTATGGGTCCTTGAGGAGGGCATCCTTATGCCCTGCCTTCCATGGCCATGCCTTGGGATAAGGTGGGGGGAGAAACCCCAGTTAGGTCACGAGATCTTGAGCTGGTAGTAGAGGGCACCTGTGCCTTGATTCCCAGGCAGTGTCTGGGAAGGTGGCGAGGAAATGAGATTAAATGTTGTACCTGGCCAGAGAAGGCTTTAGATAGGTGTGTGCCCAGGATTCAGCAAGGCCCGAGAGCTATAGAATGACCCCAAACAGAGACTAGAAGTAGCTGAAAGCAAGCCAGTTGTGAAGGCACCTTGGGATGAGCTGTGAGGGATGAGTCAGCATGCACCTGCATGTGTTGATGATGGGAGAAAGACATTTCACTGCATGCCAACATAGACCGTGACCCTGATCAGATACCACTTCTGCCTGCTAATAAATGCCTTGGGCTACAAAGGAGATTAAGGGAGGTCTGGGGTAATGGTTTAGAGCAAGGACTGTAGCATAGACTGTGAACTTTGTTTCCCTGAGCGAATTAGTTGACTTTTGAACAATGCAGGAGTTAGGGGCCCTGACTCCTGTGAAGTTGAAAATCCACATATAATTTTGGCTCCCCCAAAACTTAATGACTACTAGCCTACCGTTGATTTATGGTAATGAAAAATAAAATAGACCAGTATCTACATATATTTTATGCATTCATGTCATACCTAACTTTTTCTTGACTTTTTTGATATTTCTCGGCTATGGTGTTCATCTGTGAGATTTTTCAAGTTGTTGCAAATCTGAAAAATATTTTCCAATATATCTATTGAAAAAAAAATCCACATATTAGTGGACCCATGCGGTTCAACCACTAATCATTCAAGGGCCAACTGTACCTAATTCTCTATGTATTCCTCTCTCCAAATGTAAAATAGGACAATAATACAAGCTACCTTGGGTTATCATAAAGATCAAATGAGTTAAGACATGGAAGACATAAAATAATGCTTAGCATAGAGTAAGTGGTATGTAAGGATTAGTCAATGTTTTTCATATTATTGTTGTCAATATAGGCCAACCGGAATTTAGACAAAACCTCAAGGAAAATGTGTGGGTAAGAGAAATCCTGAAATAATTGAAATTAAGTTTTTGCCATCTGATGGCATAAGGACTTGTGTTCACAACTCCTTTTATATAATAGAAAAGTAGAGAAAAGTTACATTTAGCATACATTTGTGCAATGACACATCTGAAATTTTTGCAAACTCAACTAGGAATTTCAGATATTATATAGGTAAGGAGGATTTTTGTGTGTGTGTGTGTGTGGAGGTTGGGATTGATAATCTCACCATGTGTAAGCGATATAATCAATGGGTGTGAGCCACCTGAGGAGGCCCAGAGCCGTGGAGACCAGAGTTTAAGTGGAGGGTTAGTTCTGTGCAGGGAAGGGAGCATGGAGTGTTGGGGACCAGGGAACAGGTGGAGGGTTAGCCCTGGGGGACAGGGAATGAGGGAGACCAGAGCCCAGGTAGAAGGTCAGCTTTGGAGAGGAGAGATTTTCTCTCCTTTAGTGGCTGAAGGGAAAGGTAAAAAGTTCATGATATATTGAACTGAAGGCAATCAACCACCAAGAGCTGCTAGTGTCTATGGTCTTTTTGAGTTAGAATGTGAGGATATCCACTGAGACAGGGTTAGAGACTTAAAAAGAAAGAAAAGAACAGTTTTTAAATAACATTGAAGTTGCTTGCTAAGTGATGAACAGCGGTGTCAGGGCTACAGTGGACTTTAAGATTAATGTTTCATGGACAGCTACCTGAAAACATGCAAAGGAATTTTTCCATCTAAAGGAAAATGAAGCCACATATACACTATGTTTCTATCAGAGTAGTGAGATCCTGAATGACCTTTATCTCTTGTTTTCAAAATATTTTATAAATGAAGTTATAATACCTGATCATTGGAAATGTTTATAAAAATATATTTTAAAAGAATTTGTGATGTGTCACATTGTCAGTGTTCTCAAAAGTCACCATAATTTAATGTCATCTTTGCCCATAAAACAGTGGTTTGTCTTCTCAAAGTAGTTTTGTCACAGGTTAATCCAATGTTTTCATCCCACTCTGAGAACACAGATACATGTAGCTTACCTGTTTGCTTCAATGATTGAGTCTGTAATCCCACAGCAATATTCATTCTACTCCAGTTTCTCCCCATACTATTTTTTAAGTCAACTGCAGGAACCAACAATTATGATTCAATCCAGGATCTCCTCTGATTATGTGAGCTTTCCTCAGATCAGAGTAACCTAATAGGATTCCACACCATAGAAGGAGCTATGCTTACTGGAATTCAGGAATGATCGACTCCCTTTAAATCAGATTTATGAGTGTCAGCCTAGAAGCCAGTGGTACATTTGAACTGTACTCATCTTTTTTTTTCACTGTGACCGAAACAGAGATTGACTCTCCTCTCTGACGAAGCCTCCTCACTCACTATTGCCATGATTTTGATGGCTAATGCAGAAACAAGGAGGTGGACTTTTCCATAATGGGAATTATGTGTCAACTTTTAATGACAATGCTAGGATTGTCAATCAGTGCACACTCTTACGGTGCTACGGAGGGGAGAAGCAGAAATAAGTGAATGTGAAATCCATCGCCTGAAGTGTGTTTAAAAAAGAATGAATTCCATTCTAGATTTACTCAGAAACTCTAACGATAGCAAATAATAATAACTCTTATCCTGTGGGGTTAAGGATGGGTTGGGCAGAACCAGAGATTCTCAATCTTAAATCCCAAAGTGGAGAACTTTAAAAATACTCATCTGGCCCCCCTGCCCCTGCCCATGCTCCCCCTGTCCAGGGAGGCATTATTAAATTTGAATTCATACATTGAATAAAATTTTTAGTGTATCTCCTATATTTTATGGGACATACTTATATTTTTAAAATAAACATAACTTTGCATCTTGTGTTTTTACTTGCTAAATCTGGTGGCTCGCAAACCAGATTCAGAATTAACAGGTCTGGTATTTTTTAAAGTCCCTTAGGTGATTCTAATATGCACCAAGATTCAGAATCACTGGGCTTAACTTAAAAGGCCTCCTGTGGATACTGAGGCTGGCAGAGGCAAACTAAAACAGGAAAGAGAGGATGTGAAATGGTAAGACAGGTCAGTAGAACCTATCACAACTCCTTTAAAGTCTTCTGATGTGTTGTCCTGTATTCTGTACATCACCCGGGATTTGTTGTAACTCACTGAGAACAATCGTGGGCACTACCGCACCACCCACTGCCCCTTCTGGACTATCGCACCCTTGACTGGTGCTGAGCGGGAGATTCTAGGAAGGCTGTGCAGGCGTGGATAGCCATGCTCTACCAGTCACCCTCGCTCTCCCCTTCCAAGCTGGTCACTGGGGCCAGGGCTGACTGAACCTGAGGGAGGCATGTGGCCCAAGACTGTCAGTTTATAGTTTGGACAAAGACCTGTGAGGCGCTGTGATACAAGAGTTCTGCCCAGTAGGGTGATGGTGATTAAATTAGGCCAGAAAGAGTCTCTCTCTCTGCATTTAATTTCTGGATTCAGAGTGTCAGATGATTGGTCATGGACGCAGAATCAGTTGGGATAGTGTTAGGTCAGCGGCCCTCCCACTTTGGTGAACATCGGGATAATCTCCAGGGCTTACTGAAACAGAATTCTGGGCCCCACCCCCAGAGTTTCTGACCCAGTAGGTCTGGGCTGCAGCCCAAGAATTTGCATTTCTACCAAATCTCCAGGTGGTGCTTGCACTTCAGACTCAGGGGTGCACTTTGAGAATGGCTGGGCTGGCTGGGCTGCAGTAACAGATGAGCTCCGAATCTCAGTGATGAAAGAAACAAAGGCTTATTTCTTGTTTGCGTCATGTTAGTCATGGTTTGGTTGGGCACTGTGCTCTTCAGAGTTACCTTCCTTACGCCAAGATGCAGACGATGGAGCAGCCACTGTCTAGAGCATTCTGGCCACCGCGGCAGAAGGAACAGGCACAGCGTGGTGGAGCAGACCCTGGCTCTTAACGTTTCCCACTGGAAGTGATGTGGGTCGCTTCTACTCAGCTTCACTGGCCAGAGAAAATCATATGGCCACACATAACTCCTAGTGGAGCAGCTAAATGCAATCTGAGCATTTGCTTAGAAAGAGAGTCAAAAGATTTGAAGATTGCTATAATGACCACACAGAACTAAAACTAACAGAGACACAGAAAGAGAACAGCATGCAGAGGGAATGAGGGCACTGGAGCCATGAACTGAAGAAAGCCCTGGCTGATTGGTTGGTAGCAGTAGGAGTAGCTAGAGATAGAGGCACAGATGAACAGTCATAGACTGGTTGATATCAGCTGATGGTTGTTGTTAAAGATGCTTTTGGTCTTGAACCACATAAGGAAGTTGTATTATGTTCCAGTCACTGTGAAGTATGTTAGTATGGCTGTTCCCATGTTCCTATGAGATTTCCAAGATTCTTATTCCCACCTGGACCTGTGAGCTCCTGAACCTTCACCCATGTCATATGACCAAGTCATCATCAACAGAGTGTACCCCAGCAATTAAATGGGATTTCAGAGTAACCGGAATCTCCAACCTGTATTTCTCGAAGTATCATGAAGGAGCTACACAGACCAAAATAAAACATCTTAACATTTCTTTAAATGTGTTTTGTTTTCCACCTAAAGCCCCATAGCCCAAATTATCTCCCAGCCCCAGACTTTGGATTTCTAATTTTTCCCTTCCATTTCCTTTCTTCCCATTGCAAAATCTGTGCCTTACAAAGTCCCAAAGGTCTGATTTAGCAAAACCCAGCCTGAGCAAGCCCAGCCAGACTTCTCTGTGGTGAGGGAGAGGGGAAGGTCTAGAGGTACCCCTAGGTGACGATCTGAGCACAGCAAACTCCCGCTACTTTAGGTTCCTGAAGGAATTTTAGAAAACTTGCACCCATATCCATGAATTTAAAGTCCAATACTTAAAGACTTCTCTGATGAGATTGGTAGTGATATTAATGAATGTGACTTAAAATATTGTGTCATGAAATGTGTCAATATTTACGAGAATGGCGTAATTCAGAGAACCAACATTTTCCAGGTATTAGAATGTATGACATTACAAAATCATTCCAAATGCTAGACAGACAAATTAATTTTAATGAAACAGTATGAAAAATTCATTGATATGGTTTCAGATTCCACATTGCAATGAACATTTAAGAAACTACCACTTTTCAAATTTCAGTGCAGTATCAAAGACGAGTATGCAAAATCATCTGACAAGGCTATTATAATAGTCCTCTTTTCCAACTGTGTATCTATGTGAGCCCAGGTGATCTTCATACACTTTAACCAAAGCTACATGTCACAACACACTGAGTGCACAAGCAGATATAAGAATCCAGCAGCGTTCTACTATGCCACATGTCAAAGAGATTTGAAAAATTAAAAGACATTGTCACATTTCTCTCTTTCTCTTCTCCACACCTCTTTTTTTTGGTTTTGGATAGAATAGTTATTTTTCATAAAGTGTTATGTTAACCTGAGATGGAATTGTTATTTTTATGTGCATGAATAATTTTAAAACATCTCAGTTTTATGTGAATTAATATATAACTTTAAAACATCTCAGTTTTAATTACAAACATGGTAAATATTCATAGATCTAACACACATAAACAAAAGTTATTTGGGGTCCTCAACAATTTTTAAGTGTATAAACAGGTCCTGGAACCCAAACCTTTTGAGTACTGATATAATGCAGGAAGGTAGTGTAATGCTTACCCAGAAAGTCAGCGCAGTGAAGAGCAGTTGTAATAAAGGTACATTTCATCGTTGATGAGGGGGTATTTCACAGAAAAAAAAAACACTTAAATAGTATGTAGTTGACTGCATTGGTAACTGAGAGAATAATCAATTTAATCATAACCAGCAGGCAAGTCATTGTTTAAATATTCTAATTCTGATCATACCTTGATTTTATTACCCTCTTGGGAAAAAACAAATTGAAAATCTAATAAGGCCAAATCTGCTGCTCTCCATGCCCAGCCTCCAATTCCAGATGAGCCAGTGAGAATTCCATACTGGCCAGACATGAATGGGGTCGATGGGCATTCAGCTGCAGCAGCGAATGGAACTCACTTGATGCCTTGTAGCCCCGCCTTGATATCAAGGTCTTCATACGCTTTTGACAGACTGAAGCTCCTAATACACTGCATACTTATTCCTTCTCAGCTTTGATTTGGCACTGTCAGTGGTCATCCGGCCAACATGTCGGCTGGGCCCTCAAAACCAAAGACAGTGGTCCAAGGATGGCAGACCTGGAAACTTAATATTTAAAGAAATGTTAAGATGTTTTATTTTGGTCTGTGTGGCTCCTTCATGATACTTTGAGAAATACAAGTTGGAGATTCCGGTTACTCTGAAATCCCATTTAATTGCTGGGGTACACTCTGTTGGTGGTGACTTGGTCATATGACATGGGTGAAGGTTCAGGAGCTCACAGGTCCAGGTGGGAATAAGAATCTTGGACACTCATGAGACCAAAGTCAACGTCATGTCAACGTTTATACACTCCCATTCGCAAGCAATCTTCATTTGATCACTTCTCTTTCCTGTATTTATTGAGAAATTCATACCAAATATCAGTTTCAAACCATGGCAAATCTGGCCTTTAATTTCATTACCAAAATGCAATCAACGTTCCCAACTTTCTCTGAAAGTCAGACCATATCACCCCTTCTCTATTCTGTAAGGTCTCCTTCCTTTCCCTGCCTGAGTTTGTTTTTGCATTCAGTTTTACCAACCCCAGATCAAATCCTCTGTTGAAAATGTTTCTAGTTGCTTTGCTAACAGCGGTGTGTACTGAGACATAGGTACTGGTCTCATTAATGTCTGTCCATAGTTGCCCTGATGAGCCCTCAGGAGGCGTGAGTGCATGAACGCATGGGTGAGTGAAAGTGGCGAGGGCTGTGACGGTCAGCCCTGAAGGTGCTGTCAGAGCACAGAGAAGGAGCTTTTGAAAATTTCGTCTTCTTTAGATTCATGGACATGGGATTAAAAGTCCTCGATGTGTATATAACATGCATGCCTTCGTTGTCAAGTAGGAAAAAGAACACTGAAGAGCACTTAGATACCCATCACATTACACGTTCGTTACGTCAGACTTACCTGGGAAGTTTTTAAAGATGCAGGTGCTGGCCCTCACTCCAGGACTACTGAATGAGAATTTCTGTAGTTGAGCCTGGACATCTGAATTTTTCGTAAACTATAAATAATTCTGACGTTCATCTTTCATCCCTTGTTAAAACCCACAAGATTCAAACTATGTAACGTTCTCATATCCATCGATGTGAACGGAAGTGAACTAGAAGGGTGCATTGCATGGCACATCTGTTGTTCTGCCCGCCTAGCATCTCTTTCTAGTAATAGCACTCTGGTTCTCCTCTGGAGGTCCCCTGCCCTGGGCTCTGTTGATGTGGTTTGTGTTGGCTGACCCCCAAGACACTCCCCCAGCCAGTTCCAGGATGGAGTGGAGACCCAGTTCTGGCCAGTGTGGGCCCATCCCTCTGGCCACAGGGATTGGCTCGAAGATTAACATATAATGTCAGAGACTCTAACATGATCCATACTGAAATCATTGTGGAACATTTTGCAAAAGAGACAGCTTCTTCCCCCTGGGATAGCCAGATGTAAGGAAGTCGATCTGGAATTTTAAGGGTGCCTTTCGGAAGGTAAAGGCAGCAGGGAAAATCAGATGCAAATCACGGGGAGAGAGGAGACACATTCAGATGACTTTCTCCAAGCCCTCAGAGCCGCTCAGCCTAAATGACCCAACTTGGAGGCATTTTTACATGAGCCATCTTGAGCAGTAACTTTCAAGTGAAACAGTCCTGACCAACAGTTTACATTTAGTTACTTTTTCTGTAACTGTATTAAAATTCCTCGTAAAAACAAGTGGGACTTATAATGATAATAAAGCTGACACTTACTGAGCACCTACTGTGTGTCAGGCACTGTGCTAAGAGCTCGTCATGGCTCGCTTACTGAATCCTCCCAGCCACCTCCCAGGAGGCGCATCCCTATTTTACGGTTGGAGAAGCTGAGGCACTTGGTGAGCCCCCTTTCCATCAACTCCATGTTCAACACAGTTTTAGCTCTTAGGTTAGGAAAATGATATGAAGACTGTGTCTCCTATTTGAGAAGCCACCATTTAAGTGAGCTATTGTATTTTTAAGGATTCAGAGTTTATGTCTGCTTTCAGAAGTGTCTCACCAAAGCTCTGTGAGGATAAGAATGATGGTGGCCACAATACCAGATCACAAAGGAGAAGCCGGTGGTGGGCTGCTTCCACATGAGGGGATCTCTGTGCAGAAGGAAGACTAGAAGGGTTCTTTTCTCCTGCAAGATTAACTAAATAATCAAGGCTAGAATATTACTCCCAGAAATCTAGGCTCCCGCAGAAAGAAGATAGATGAGGAAATAAGGGCACGTTGCCATGGCAGAGGAGATGGGCAGTCAGCTGTTATGCTATCTCCTGGCAACCATTTGACAAGGAGCGGCACTTGATGTTGAATTACAGGCAAGGGAGCTACCACTCGGGGATCATTGGAACGAGAACTTTAATCAAGCTTACCTTGGTGCCCCGAGAGAAGCCCGGATTTATTAATCGAAAATAAATGACAGTGACAGTCATCCCTAACGTATACCTCTGGGGACCATTCCTTGGTTTGACAGTCATGAAAGCAGTGAAGGTTTTGCTCAAAAAAGAGCCTTCCGCTTTAATTTTCTGAAAGTAGCATGTCCATGCCAAGGAAGGTTAAACTCTAGTTTCTAAATGCTGCCACCCAGGGACCCAACCTTGGGGAGTCGTGGAATCTGGGGCGCCTCCTGGAACAGAATCGCCAACAGTGTTGCTGGAGCGATCTGTGTCGCCCCATTTCCCGTCTCCTCCCGCTGTCCGCAGCCAGCAGCTTCGCGCACACCCTTCCCTGGCCCGCGGAGCTCTTGTGTGGTTTGCCCAAGGTAAAGCGCCTCTTGTGTCAAGGGTGTCCGGGAGACCATCCACCACGGGAGACCATCCACCATGTTATATTCATACAAGTGAAACGGGTTAAACGAGTATCAAGGGCAGACACGGAGGGAAGGAAATCACAGGAAATGGGGTGCAACCCGGGGTGGGGGGGGGCGGAGACGCTCTACGGCCTGTCCTGGAGGGCTGCGTTGGAGATACGGTTTCCAGCACCTGAGTTTTCTCAAGCAGCCCACAACACACTATGGGAGGTTCCGCCTGCCTCCCAGAACCCCAGCCCCTCTTAGTCAGGCCATAAGGTGGGGCTGGACCAGTTTACCGCCTTATTCTGCCCTAAGGACATTTCCCTGTAGTTTTAGATGAACGGTCTCTCTGGGCCATCGGAACAGTGCTGGGGGGCTGGTGGTGGTGATGAGTCAGACAAGCTGCCATCATCATCTATTCACAGCCTGTGAGGAGTGGATTTGTGAGGGATCTGAAATGTTTCCCTTGTGAACACAAATTAAAATTTCTAGCCATCTTGGGGCGAAAGTTTTTTGATAAGCATTTCCCTTCACTGCCAGGTAAAATGATACGACATCACCCTAATACAGTAGTTTTGTACTGCAGTGATTTCTTTAGGGCTCAAAGACTCCTGTGCTAACGCCCCTAGCTATTTTTCTGTTTAATATCATTTGTTGGATTTTCAGATCTATTAACTGCTCAGTAGTCAGTCTTTGCTGCTATCTGTGTTCCGATGGAGTCCAGAAGACTGTCAGAGACAGACTTAGCAGGACAGCCCTGAGCTGTTTAAATCTACAAAAGCAGGAAGAATTGTCTGGAAACCCCAGAGTAGACGCTGCAGTGGGTCTGCTTGCTGATTCTGAGTTCCAGAGAGTTCTGCAAGATTAGCACTATAGTGCCTCCCCTTGACTCGGTCTCTCTTGTGTGTTGCTCAGGACTTCCAGCTCTGAGACCAAATGTGCCACTCCTTCAACTTTGCCATGTCCTGGCCTGCCAGTAACAAACCATTTGCTTTTGCCATGCTGTGGTCTTTATAACCTGATCGTCAGCTTTCACATACACAGCTTCCAGTCAGCATGGGCTCTGTGGCCACTCTTTCTTCATTGCTCATCTTATGATTTAACTACTGAGGTCGGTGCTATCCACCAGAGAGATGGGTCTTACTGTGTGCAGCTGGTAACCTTTCCACAGAAGTAGGTTCATTGTTCAGAAGTGGATAAACTGGGGGCAAAAGAAAAGATACAGGGGTGGCAGACTTTTCCCTGAGCAAAGAGAGACGGTAGCAGGAAAGTAACCTCAGAATGCCTGAACCACCTAAAGCCGTTTCTAGAACTCTTAATGAGATGCCGCTTCCAGGAAAGTATGCTTTCTAGCAGTTCCACAATCAGTATAACAAAGACAAAAGTTTTTCTTCCTAGAGCAAATGTCGAAATTTTACCATACATCAGCTTCGTGCCACAAGCAAACTCCTTATGGGAAAACAGTTTCCTCTCTACTTCCGAGCATGGCACAGGTCTCCACCTTCCCATCACCCAGGCCATAATCCAGGCATGCATGACACACACATCCTTTTCCCTCGCTCCTTGCAACAAATCTGTAATCGAGTTCCATCACTCCAGTCACCAATATCATGAGTCAATCCTTACCACCCTACTTTGTTCCAGATTCTGGTTTCTGACATTCCACCCTCCACACTGTTACCAGAGAAATCTTCTGAAAGGTTTCTCCTTGTTCATCACCAACAAAAAAAGCCCAGTTTCATCAGCTTGGCACATGTAGCCCTTCTTGTGTTTGACTGCAGAGCACATGCTGTTCGTCTGCTCAGGGGCTTTTCTCCAGATCCCCAGATTGCTTGGGGGTTCCTGCACCCTTGTTAGAGCTACGGCAATGTGGTTCTGAACCCCAGCTTTCCACCTACTAACTCTGTGGCCCTAGGCAACTCACTCATCATTTCTGAGACTCTGCCCATCTGTAAAATGGGAGTAACAACATTAAACTTCAAAACTCACTAACATTTCCAAGACTCTGCCCATCTGTAAAATGGGAATAACAACATTAAACTTCAAAACTCACCATTAATACTGGAAATGGAACCAGGGGAAACATGACAAAGTGACTTACATTTTACACAATTTTGAGTTGTTGACTTCTATAGTAAGACTGTGCATCTCTTTTGCAAATAAAAATATTCAAGGGGTAAAATCGTCTTGTAGAGGTTACACAGTGTGGTGGTTATGAGCATAGGCTCTAGAGCCAGGATGCCTGGTTTACATCCAACTTACCCACTTACTCACCGGGTGACTGTGGGAAAGTCACTCAGCCTTTCTGTGACTACTCTACTGATTTGTACAGTAATGATGTCCATAACACTTACCTCGCAGGGTTGGCCTAACAGTGAAACGAGTAATGTGTGCAGTATTTGGAATAGTGCCAGCACGTAAGGAGTGTTGCCTAGGAGTTTGCAGGGGTTAGTAACGGATGGCAGAACACAGTAAATGAGTTACATCTGTCTGTGTCCTCTGCCCTCCCATGCGCTTCCTAGGGTTGTTGGCGGATTAGATGAGGTGATACGTGAGTGGCACCCGGCCCATGGTAAACACACAGCTCCTGCTGAATAAATGCAAGTTCCCCTCCCTTCTGCCTTCCTTGCCTTTCAAGCCTCAGTTTGAGAACTTTTCCTTTGGAGAGGATTTCCTGACCCCAAGGCTGATCTGAGCCACCCCCCAACATTTTCCTGTATTTGGACACTTTTCACACTGCAATGTTATTGCTGGTCTACCTTCCTGTTCTACACCAGGCTCTAGGACCTCATTAACTTTGCAGTTAATGATTGTCTTAATTTATCTTTGTATTTCTAGCATTTAGCATAGTACTTGACAAAGAGCAGGGGTTCAATATACATTTGTTGTATTTTCTGTGAATAAATATGACCTCCACTTTCAAGCAGTTTATAACATGTTTAGGGTGCAAAGATACAAATATTTGAAAGCTTAATCCCATTATCAAATGTAAAGACCTGTTTTTGGCAATGTAATGGGTGTAACAAGCAGCATGGGGTGATGACTCAAGCATGGGAAAAGGGTCAGGAGACTTGGCTGGAAAGCCAGCACTGCCACTGACATCCTGTGAGATTCTGGGACAGGTGCCTAACCCCTCTGAGATGAGGTCCCCTTAGCTGTAAAGATGAAGGAAATAATGCCAGGTTACATGAAAATGCTTGGTAAACACAGTGGTAACTAAGTGTCAACTTGGGGTAGCTCGTCAATCCTAGGGAAATTCAGAGAGGGAAGGAATCTGCCTTGGCCTCTGTGGTTCCCTAAACTTTATGGAAGAGGCAGTGTTTGAACTGAGCTTCGAGGGGATGGGCAGAAATTCGGCAAACAGAGAGGAAGCTGGAATATTTTCTGCAGGGATAATATCTTGAGAAGAAAAAGGTTAAAGGAAATGAAGAGACAGATGGGAAAGAATCAGATTTCTTATGTTATTGTCCACAATGAGGAATTAAAAGAAAAGCTGGGTTGGCTTTGACTGTTGGCATTTTATTTCATCTATTAGCTTTGAAAGAAATTGGGAAGACACTGTAATCTATAAAAGACAAGCAGTGGGACAGAAGGGTCTCCTCAACCCTGGAGAAAACTGTGACTGAGTAAGTTCAGTGAAATTAACCTTTCAAAAACAGCATGCTATTGAGTTTAAGACAAACCAAAACAGTAGGTATGAAGATAGGTAAGCTAATAAATGGTCTTATTGCTTTGAAGTTTAATTTAGTTGCTTAAGTGAATTTTGATTTTCTAGATCCATAACTCATAAAAACTTCTTTAAAAAATAAACAGTTGTTTTCAAATGCTGGCGAGGATGCAGAGAAAGGGGAACCCACCTACACTGCTGGTGGGAATGTAAGCTAGATCAACCATTGTGGAAAGCAATATGGAGGTTCCTCAAAAAACTAAAAATAATACCATTTGACCCGGGAATCCCACTCCTTGGAATTTACCCAAAGAATACAACTTCTCAGATTCAAAAAGACATATGCACCCCTATATTTATTGCAGCACTATTTACAATAGCCAAGATATGGAAGCAACCTAAATGTCCATCAGTAGATGAATGGATAAAGAAGATGTGGTACATATACACAATGGAATACTATTCAGCCATAAGAAAGAAACAAATCCTACCATTTGCAGCAACATGGATGGAGCTAGAGGGTATTATGCTCAGTGAAATAAGCCAGGCAGAGAAAGACAAGTGCCAAATGATTTCCCTCATTTGTGGAGAATAACAATGAAGTAAAACTGAAGGAACAAAATAGCAGCAGACTCAGAGACTCCAAGAAGGAACTAGTGGTTACCAAAGGGGAGGGGTGTGGGAGGGCAGGTGGGGAGGGTGGGAGAAGGGGATTGAGGGGTATTATGTTTAGTACACATGGTGTGGGGGATCACAGGGAAAACAGTGTAGCACAGAGAAGGCAAATAGTGAATCTGTGGCATCTTACTACACTGAAGGACAGTGACTGCATTGGGGTATGGGTGGGGACTTGATAATATGGGTAAATGTAGTGACCACATTGTTTTTTCATGTGAAACCTTCATAAGAGTGTATATCAATAATACCTTAATAAAAAAAAATTTTAATAAAGAAATAAACAGTTGTTTGTATTCAGTTTTGAAGAACCAAAAGTAACATAAAAACCATTATTATTGCATAACTGTATTTTCTTTCTTTTTTTTTAACAATGTGATATTAGTTGGGGAACTTAAACAATTCTAAAATAAAAACAAAAGAAAATCAGAATAACCTCTCAATTCTCTGAGCCCACAATCTGTCTCTGCCCCTTTACCTTCTGCATACCAGTAGCCTAGCAGAAAAAGATAAAAGGAATTGAATTGCAACTGCAGGGCCTCCGGCATCTGTTTTTACATGCTCTCGCCCCTCGTCTACATTTTGTGATGCTGTAGACTTGCCTAGTAACAGTATTTCTAGAAATCATCCTTTTGGTTAACCTTTGGCCAGTTACCATTGACTGACAGGTCCTGTTACTAACGGATGTTGCCACCTAGTGGAAAATCACAGGTCCAGACACATTCGCGACCCCTTCTTGGGCACAGTGCGATTTTCAGACCACTGTCTGTAATGGAAGAGAGGTGAACTCCAAGATTCAAGCTGCTCTGTCATACCTGGTTGTGGTTGACAGGCAATGGTCCCACTAAAAATGTCCATGTCCTAATCCCCAGACCCGTGAATATGTTACACAGCAAGAGGAACTTTGCAAATGTCGTTAAGGATATTGAGATGGGGAGTTAGCCTGGATTACCAGGCGGGCCAGTATTACCAGCATAATCGCAAGGATCCTTATGAAGGGGAGGCAGGAGGGCCAGAGTGAGAGAAGGCGATGTGTAAGCAGGAGAGAAAGTTGAAGATACTTTGCTGCTGGCTGTGAAGCGGAGGAAGGGGCCATGACAGCAGGCAGCTTATAAAAGCTGGAAAAAGCAAGGAAATGGGTTCTCCTCTAGAATTTCCAGAAAGATCTCAGGCCACACCTTGATTTTAGCCCAGTGAAAACTATCTTGGATTCCAGGACTGTAAAATAATAAGTTTGTGTTGTTTTAAGCCACCAAGTTAAGGGTAATTTGTTACAGGAGGGATGGCAAACTAACCAGCTGGATTTAGGGAAAGGATGAACAGCCCTGGAGCGCGCTGCTAGGGAGGCCTGAAACCCTGACCCTGGTGCTGGTGCGTCTGGGCTGATCACTCAGGGAGAATGGGAAACAGGTCCGTGAAAATCATCACATTATGAAAAGGCGCTTAAAGAAGGGAAATGTCACTTTCTCTGGTCCAACATGAGGTCAACTGAGGTGGCATTTTTCTTTTAAGAAATGATAGGTATGTCACATGTGCACTGTGGAAAACCTGAAAGTATAGAAAAACAAGGAAAAGCATAACTCAGCTGCTCAGAAAACCACTATTTAGCATTTTTCTTTTGCAGTTGTTAAGATTATAGAGCAGAAGTAATTTTGAATTTCTTTTTTATTTGATGTTATGTCATAGGCATTTCCCACATAACTATAAATCCTGTGAAGATACTGCTTTTAATAATGACACAATACACAGCCAGTTTTCATATGCTAAAATTGCTTTTTCATGTTGCTAGATTATTGAGCATTTAAGCTGTTTGGGATTTCCAGCACAATGAATAACAAAGTAGTAAATAGTTTTATGTGAAAATCTTAGTCTGAGTTTTGGATTATTTACTTAAGATAGGTATCCAAAGGTGGGATAACTGGTTTAGAGGTTGTGGATAATTTCAAGGTCTATAAAACTTACTGAAAAATTATTTTCCATTAGGTTTGTACTAATTTCCTCTTGTTAGTACTTTATATTGGCTGGTAAATATGCATATAGTAATCTTCGATCAATGACTTTCAAATATATTTTATTGACTCATCCTAAAACACACTTTTCATATTGTAACCCAATACACACACAAACTGAAACAAAGCTTTCTTTCAATATACAATGCAGGACTGTGACGTTATGTTTTTCTGTTATCTTCTATTTTTTTAAATGCTGGTTTTGATTCGTAAGGTGATTTCTGGGCCTATGAATGGGTCATGACCTAGTTTGAAAACTACAGTGGGCCCAGCTAAGTGTAATTCATATATGCATGTATAAGTGATGCCGGGGTTCTTGTTCATGAAGCCGAAGAATGAGCTTAGCAAACAGGCAAGGTAGGAGAGCAAGGGACAGGCTTTTATTCAAAGAGTGAAAGGACGAGCTCCCGGAGGCTTACTCCAGGAGGGGACAAGAGAGTCCCCAGGTGGTACGTTGTCTAGGGGTTTTTATAGGCAGTTGAGAGACAAAGGGCTAGGGATGTACACCTGTTAAGTGGTTTCAAAGACTTTTGAAGAAACACTAAGTTTCTTCTTCGTCTTCTTGGTTATTTACAAGAACTTTACTGATCTGATTTCCTCCCAGGATGCAGCTTCCTGGTCTGGGAGCAGATCACTCAAGGCTGCCTGCTTTGCTCCAAAGGTGGGCCGAGTCATTGTTTTACTTCTTTTAACTAATTGGATTTCAAGATAAAATCCTTCCTGCCTTATGTTGTTTTGGGCTTGTTTGCTACATTGCCCAAGTTGCAACAAATCATTTGTTTTGGGCTGGAGGAAGGAAGGCAGCACTTGGGTAAAGTTAGAAAAGTAAGTTGGGCTCCTGTGCAAACCTCACAATGGTTATCTTGTTGTTTTTTCCGGAGGCCCTCAACCTACTCTAAGCCCACGGTCCCTGTCTCATAAGGATCATAGGAACTACTCTTCTAAAAATATCTCAAAATCCAGCTCTCCTGCCACTTCCAGAAACATGTTGATATGAAAAAATGATCACAGCACTAGATAAAAACAACTTCTGCATGGAACAGCTGACCGACCTTCTAAAAACCTGAATTTAGCTCTGCCTCAGAGCCTGAATGTCATCCCCGTTAGTTCCACATTCTGGATGTTTGTTAAGTCACGAAATTCTCACAGCTTCACACCTTGTGACATCCATGCCTTTAATAATGGAAGATGAAGTGGTGGCGGCAGACCCTTAAAAGTCTGAATTCTGTGGGATTTTGATATAAGTCGCACCTTTGGTGTTATCAACAGTTTTGTGTATCTGTGAGTTTTTCTAGTCAGTCTTCAGAAAAAGATTTAGATTTCCCAGCTAACATCTGGGAAAGGCAAATGAACAAGTAGTGGGCTTTTAAAAATAGAGAAAAGGACATAGGAGAAAGAAACCATCTATTTTTAGATAGACGTCAGATTAATATTTTGGATTCAGCATTAGGGGAAATTACTTCTTATGTGTTAAATGCTACTGTTGTAATGAAATACATTTTTAAAATATATACCAGCAAGTATATCAAAAGCTTACTGTAGGCCATTCAGCTCTAGATTTTATGAGAGATTTAAATGCCAAGTGTTTTATGAAACATATTGTATTTTTGATTGCTATTCTCTTTTTTTTTCCAGATGGAAACTAAATGGAGAATACTAGAAGAAAGACAACATGCAAAAACAGTTGGACGTTAAAGATTGTGGAAAAAAATACCTGCAAAAATTAAGGTACCTCTTATTTATGATTCGCTTTTCCTTCAAGGAATTCAAAGCACTTCACAAATATTGTCCTCACTAATTTTCACAGTCCTTTAGTGTCAGAAACTGACAAGACAGTCTTCTATCCACTGTATAGACAGAGATTTAGGAGCAAGGAAGGAAAAGAAGGGCTATGCCCAAAGGATCTGCCCCAATTTAGAAGTATGGACAAAAAGCTTACAGTTTTTACTCTAAATCACCATCTCAAACATCGCCCTGCCCTCGATCACAAATCCCTCAAGAGCTCTGAGACCAAAGTTTGTTACACAGCACCACTTCCAGGGCTGTTCCAAGTACTTTGCAGATCATTATTCCATTTTACTGATTAGGAAACATAGGTACTGATACATAAGTGACTTGCCCAACGTCATAGCTAGTCAGCGGTAGAACCAAGATCCGACAGCTGCCTGTTGGGCTTCAGGGTCTTGTCCATTACACTCTGCTGCCTCCCGTGCTATATAAAGTAAGAGTGTCCTTAGCCTTTTCATTTGAAAGCCAACCTTCCCTATAATGTTGTATTGTCTGCTATTTTGGAGTATATTTTTGGACATGATTTTTTTTTATTTCAGGTGTAATTGACATACAATATTATACTAGTTTTAGGTGTACAACATAGGGATTTGATACTTGCACACACTGTGAAACGGTCACCACAATGTCTAGTTACCATCTACCACCTGCAAAGTTAATACAATATTACTGACTATATTCACCACGCTGTATATTGCATCCCCATGACTTATTTCCTTTATAACTAGAGGTTTGTACCTCTTAACCCCTTTCACCCGTTTTGCAGGCCACCCTGCTCCCAACCCTTCTGGCAACTGTCAGTTGTTCTCTGTATCTGAGAGTCTGGGTTTTGTTTTATTTTTTAGATTCCACACTTGAGTGACCTTTTGCCTTCTCTCCTTTGCCTTTCACATGTTTTGCTCTTATCCAGGTTCTTCTCTTTATGATCCAAGCTTTGCTTCTTCTTAATTAAAGGGAAAATTTCTGAATTTAGAAAATACCCTTGTGACACCACAAAACTCAGCTTTCAAGATTACTGTCTTCACTGTGGACTACAATTTGAAAGCTATGCTTCTTCAATCCCAGTGGGGTCACTTTCTCTCTGAAACAAAGAACCATTGAAGAACTTTTGAAGTAACAGATGGGAAAGTCACTCACCAACAAGACTTACCAGGAATGATAAATAGCATTCCTTGTTTCAAATATCAGTATTAGAGAATACTGAGACTTCAACTTTAAACCATAATTATAGATTACTTATAAGAGTAAACTGATATTATGGGTAAATACACCTGAACCAACTCTTAAAAATTACACCGTAAACCACCGGCCCTGTCCTGTCTTTGTCTTGCTTCTTTCTGCAGTCTGTCCTTGAACTCCTCTAACAAAAATATCTTGTTCTGTCTCCATCTTAAATCCTTTGACTTTCTATCACTATCAGGATTAAGTTCAATTTCCTTTGTGATCTGGGCCTGGCCCCAAGCTTCAGCTCTCTCTGATGCCGCCCCACACGCCCCATTCCCCTTCCCCAATGCATCCTATCCTTCAGCTACCAAAAAGCCAGATTCCCTGGAGTCCCCCTCCGCCTCCTGCAGTCACATTAACACATCTTGTACCCGCCGCCAACCTCCTCCAACACCTTTCCTCCTGACCGCTCAGCTTGTCCCTTAAGACTCAGCGCAAGTGACATCACCCCAGGGAAACTGTCCTTTATAGCCTCCACGTATATTCCGAGTTTGACGTGTCTCCTCCAGGCTCTCTGAGGCCCTGTTATTCTAGAAATTACCAAGCTGTGTTTTAATTGTCTGTTTTTCTATTTCTTTCCATTGTCATCCTCCTGTTGACACACATAGACCATGAATTCCAAAAGGCCATAACGCGTGTTGTCATCTCTGTATCTTCAGAATCTAGCACAAGTGTTTGGAAGACATTAGATGC
Organism: Phataginus tricuspis; assembly: GCA_029783875.1. Classification (NCBI taxonomy): domain Eukaryota; kingdom Metazoa; phylum Chordata; class Mammalia; order Pholidota; family Manidae; genus Phataginus; species Phataginus tricuspis. The sequence goes on along the minus strand of JAQQAC010010508.1, from coordinate 45,410,894 downwards.
TCAGAAAGTTTTTATCAGTGGGAAAAAGAAAGGAAGGGAGGAAGAGGGAATTTAGAGTATGTCAAGGCTCAGAAGAAATAAGCATTAAGCCTGATTGTGTTCCAAAAATTGGTACTAACAAATTGACTAGAATGGCAGATGCTCGATCCTAAAGGCAGGGACTTTGGTTCCACATTTGATCTATAACTGCCAGCATGTTCTATTTTGCCTTTGCTGTTAACTCGGTTCTTAGCAAGACTGGGTTACAGTTCCTCATACCATGTCTGGGACTTGACAAGAACACAATACCTATTCACTAATTAACTTGTCCACCTTCCGATTCTGCCTTCCAGGACAAAGTCAGCTAGGGCCCTCTTAACCTGTGGTAGTGAGGCCCTCATCTTAAATTTTCTCTTTGTGTAGGGTTTCCATGCTCCTAAACAGTCACACCATCAAAATGGGTATCAAGATATGGATCTTAGAGAAATGCAAGAGCAAACAGACACCACAGCAGAGGAACTAACAGAAGATGACTTGGCAGAGACGAGGGCTTCCAGCCAGCGCTGGATGATGAGGAAGGAGGCGCAGAAGCAGCAGTGCCAGGAAGAAAATTGACGTTAAGACCACCTGGCAGAGGGTTCCAGCTATTCAAGGCTGCTTTTGACTTCTCTTACGGTATGGACCCTTCCATGATACAGGTACTGAAACTAAAGCAAACCATGGAAGAAGGATTGGTACCGTATAGAAACATTTTCAGAGAAATGAAAAAGCAAAAACAGAAATTATGATGTGTTTCCATAGTCCCCCAAGCATGCCTGCCGCCCCTTCCACCTCCTCCATCTTCTACCTCCACCACCCCGACCCAGCCAGACCGACCCGCCGCCTCCTCCTCCTGCCCAGCCTGCTCAACGTGAAGACGAGGATGAAGGCCTTTATCATCATCCACTTCCACTTAATGAATAGTGAACAATTGTCATGCAGTTAATAAACTTATATGTAGCACATGGGTGTGTCTTTGAGTGAAAATCTAAGAACTGTACAGCAGCAACTGTGTGAGATGTCTTCATGTCGTCATTGCCGTGGCGCCGTGGCGTAGAACGTTGTGTGCAAGGCTTGAGTGGAAGTGCATAGCCTATTCTTACATAGGCATAAGGTGAGTGATATTTAATGTAAAACTGATAATGTGTTGTTTTTCTTACTGTTTTATAACTTCGCTTTCAAAGAATTATATTACCACACAGTAACTGTAGAAAGTGTGTAACAGCCTATCATCGCAGGTAAGTGGGTTTTAAGAAAATGTAACAGTGTTTCCAGTGCTGTATTATGAATATGACTGCAATATTGTGTGCCGTCAAAATTTTACAATGATTCATTTATTAGTGTGTAGGCTAGACTACCGTGAGGCAATCGTACCAATTACACTAGGCTCCATAAAGCGATTATATTGCTGCTGCTTTGTTATCGATGGGTAATAGTTATATCTGTCAAGAAATACGAATTTCTTTTTCACATTATCTTTTCAGTTTTGTTGCCTAGTGTTAGTAATACATATAACATTGATAGTATTTTGAATTGTATGACAATATTGATGTAGCCACTGATAGGCAATTCATGTTACAAACATGGTGTAAACTTATGGTATTGATAAATACAGTACAGTTCTGTAAATGTTTTTTTCTTCCTTAAGATTTTCTTAATAACATTTTGTTTCTCTTGTTTATTATAAGAATACAGCATATAATACATATGGCATACAAAATATGTGTTAACTGTTTCTATTATCAATAAGACTTCTAGTCAAGCCTTACAAGGCTATTATTAGTTAAATTTTTGGAAAGTCAAAAGTTTTCAATGGTTCAGATAGTTAACACTCCTAATGCCTATATTGTTCAAGGATCAACTGTACCTTCTGCTTATTTCTGGAAGTCTGTAAAGGGGTGTCTCACAACTGCTTACAGGCCTGTTTATCCGCTGGCCACAGTGTAGCATCATGGTGTTCTTTCTTTTTATCCACCACATTCCATCATGTTCTGGCCAAATCCATTACTCTAGAAACTCCCTAAGGGAGCCTCATTGTTTATTGCCGTTGTTGATGGTGCCCTGTTGCAAACTAACCTCAGGAATGGTTTTGAGAGATTTCAGTGGCTCCCACAATGTTGTTACATTAAAACAAACCTCAGATCAAAGTCTGCCACCCCTGGAGATATTACTGCATGAATATTCATTAGCAAGCCTTAGGGACCAAACGGCCCCCAAAACCTCTTCTGTAAGTTCAAAGAAGTTCAGTTCTCTGCCACTTAAGTTACTCTGACCACGTTTCTGCCCAAAATTTCACTTGAGGGGTTCATTCCAACTTCTGGAGGCAGGATTCAGGTAGGGTTAGGCTGGCTTTGGTAAACAGAAACGCTCTGAAATAATGGCTGGATATGGGACCATTAAGGATCAATTCTTCCTCAAGGTGCAGGATTCTTCCTGATTACAAAGGATAGGATATGTCACTAAATATTTTAGTCTGCATATCTTCAATATCATTATTTTCACCAAGGAGGATGCATTTCTATCTATCAGTCATGTTAATCAACAAGTCACTAATTCCATCATTGAAAAGCAATTTCTTATTTCTTATTAAAGTAGAATTGACACACAATATTTTATTAATTTCAGGTATACATTTTAGTAATTTGATTTTTTTATATACTACAAAATAATCACTATGATTACTCTAGGTACCATCTATCACCATACAAAGTTATTATGAATACATTGACTATATTCCCTATACTGTCCATTACATCATTGTGACTTTTTTATTGTATGACTGGAAGTTTGAACCTCTTATGTCCTTCACCTCTTTTGCCCGCCCCCCAACCGGTCCCCACTCTGGTGAACCAACCTTCTTCTTTCTTGTATTTATGAATCTGTTTCTGTTTTGTTTTGTTTGTTCATTTGTTTTGTTTTTAGATTCCACATATAAGTGAAATCATACAATATTTGTCTTTCTCTATATGACTTATTTCACATAGGATCATACCCTCCAGGTATCCATGTTGTCGCAAATGGCATTATTTCATTCTTTTTTATGGATGATTAGTATTCCACTGTATATATACCACATCTTTATCCATTCATCTATCAGTGGACACTCATGTTGCTTCCATATCTTTGCTATTATAAATAATGCTACAATGACCATACGGGTGCATATATCTCTTCAGATTGGTGTTTTCATTTTCTTTGGCTACATACCCAGAAGTGGAACTGCTGGATCATATGGTGGTTCTATTTATAATTTTTTCAGGACCCTCCATACTGTTTCCCACAGTGGCTGCCCCAGTTTACATTCCCACCAACAGTGCATGAGGGTTCTTTTTTCCCCACATCCTTGCCAACACTTGTTATTTCTTGTCTTTTTGATAAATAGCCATTTTCATTGTGATATTCCACTGTGGTGTTGATTTACATTTCCCTGATGATTAGTGATATTGAATATCTTTTCATGTGTCGGCCATTTGTATGTCTTCTTTGGAAAAATGATGATTCAAGCCCTCTGCCCATTTTTAAATCTTTTTTAAAAAATGCTAAGTTTTGTAAGTTCTGTATGTATTTAAGATATTAACCCCTTATCAGAAGTATGACTTGCAATTATCTTCTCCCTTTCAGTAGGTTGCCTTTTCACTTTGATGGTTTTCTTTGGTTTGCAAAAGTTTTTTAGTTTGGTGTAATCCCATTTGTTTATTTTAGCTTTTGTTGCCTTTACCTGAAGAGACTGGTTTAAAAAATATTGCTAATACTGATGTCAAAGAGCTTACTGCTTATGTGTTCTTCTAGGAGTTTTATAGTGTCAGGTCTTACATTCAACTCTCTAATTCATTTAAAATTTATTTTTGTATATGGTATAAGTTGGTGATCCAGTTTTATTCTTTTACATGTAGCTGTCCAGTTTTCCCAACACCATTTATTGAAGAGACTGTCTTTCCCCCATTGTATATTCTTGCCTCCTTTGTCATATATTAATTGACCTTTTAAGCATAGGTTTATTTTTGGGCTCTCCATTCTGTTCCATTGATCTATGAGTCTCTTTTGTGCCAGTATCATACTGTTTTGCTTATTATAGCTTTGTAGTATAGTTTGAAACCTGGGATTGTTTTACCCCCAACTTTGTTCTTCTTTCTCAAGATTACTTTGGCTATTTGGGGTCTTTTGTATTGGCATACAAATTTTGGGATTCTTTGTTCCAGTTCTGTGAAAAATGCTATTGGTATTTTGATAGGGATTGTGCTGCATCTGTAGATTACTTTGGGTAGTATGGACACTTCAGTGATTAATTCTCCTAATCCATGAATACAGTATATATTTCCATTTGTGTCTTCTTCACTTTCTTTCATCAGTGTCTTACAGTTTTTAGACATTGGTCTTTCACTTCCTTGGTTAAATTTATTTCTAGGTATTTTATTATTTTTGATGCAATTATAAATGGGATTGTTTTCTTAATTCCTCTTTCTAATAGTTCATTATTAGTGTATGTAAATAATGATTTCTATATGTTACTTTTGTACCCTGTGACTTCACTGAGTTCATTCTAATAGTTTTTTGGTGGAGTCTTTAGGGTTTTCTAAATATGTCATCTACAAATAGTGACAATTTTACTTCCTCCTTTCCAATTTGTATGCCTTTTACTTATTTTTCTTGCTAATTTCTGTGACTAGAACTTCCAATACTGTGTTATAAAAGTAGTGAGACTTGTCTCATTCTTGATCTTAGAGGAAACATTTTTTTGTTTTCACCATTGAGTGTGGTGTTAGTTATGGTTTTGTCATGGATGGTACATACATATCGTTTTATTCTTTATTATTTCAGGTACATTTCTTCTATACCCACTTTGTTGATATTTTTCAAAAATCATAAACAGATACTGAATTTTGTCAAAAGTATTTTCTCCATCGATTCTGGTGATAATAAGATTTTACTCCTTTGTTTTGTTAATATGGTGTATCATGTTGACTGATTTGTGAATGTTGGACCATTCTTGCATCCCTGGAATAAATTCCACTTGATCATGTTATGTGAGCCTTTTAATGCATTGTTGAATTCAGTTTATTAATATTTTGTTCAGGATTTTTGCATCTATGTTCATCAGGGATACTGGCCTGTAAATTTTGTGTGATGTCTTTGGTTTTGGTATCATGGTGATGCTGGCCTTGTAAAGTGAGTTTGGAAGCATTCCTTCCTTTTCATTTTTTTAGAATATTTTGAGAGGGATAAACATTAATTTTTCTTTAAATATTTGGTATTTACCTATGAAGCTGTCTAGTTCTGGACTTTTTTGAGAGTTTTAAAGTTACAGATGCAATTTCATTATTTATAATCTGTCCATTCAGATTTTCTATTTCTTTGTGATTCAGTCTTCAAACATTGTGTGTTTCTAGAAATGTATCCATTTCTTTTAGGTTTTCCAATTTGTTTTCATGTAATTGTAGCAATTTCTTATGATCCTTTGTATTTCTGGGGTGTTAAATGTAACTTCTCTTTCATTTCTGATTTGACTTATTTGGGTCCTCTCACACTCTCTCTTTTTTATAAGTCTGGCTAGAGTTTTATCAATTTTGTTTATCTTTTAAGGAACTGAATTTTAGTTTCATTGATCTTTTCTATTATTTTTGTCTTTAGTATCTATTTCATTTTCATTCTAATCTTTATAATTTCCTTCTATTAATTTGCAGTTTTGGTTGTTCTTTTTCTAGTTCTTTTAGGTATAAAATATGATTGTTTGGGATTTTTCCTTATTTCTTGATGTAGGCCTGTATTGTTAGGAATTTCCCTCTTAGAACTGCTTTTGATGCATTCCATAGATTTTTGGAAAGTTGTGTTTCCATTTCATGTGTCTTTGTTATTTTTTATTTTCTCTTTGGTTTCTTCTTTAATCATTGGTTGTTTAGTAACATGTTATTTAGTCTCCATATGTTTGTGTTTTTCCCAGTTTTCTTCTTATAATTGATTTCTAGTTTCATATTGTCATAATTGGAGAAGGTGCTTGGTCTGATTTAAAATCTTAAATTTATTCAGATTTCTTTTTTTGCCTAACATAATGGTCTGTCCTAGAGAATGTTTCATGGGCACCTGAAAACAATGTCTATTCTGCAGTTTTTGGATAAATTTTCTGTATATATCTACTAAGTCCATCTGGTCTAATGTGTCATCTAAGGCCAATGTTTCCTTATTGATTTTCTGTCTGGATGATCTACCCACTGATGTAAGTACAGTATTAAAGTCCCCTATTATTATTCTATTACTGTCAGTTTCTCCACTTATGTCATTTATGTTCATATTTGTTTATATATTTCAGTGCTCCTATGTTTGGTAGATAAATATTTACAAATGTTCTATCCTCTTCTAGGATTGACTCCTTTATCATTTGTAATGCCCTTGTCTTTTCTTACAATTTTTATTTTAAATCCTGTTTTGTCTAACATGAGTATTGCCGCTCTCGCTTTCTTTTCATTTCTATTTGCATGGAGTACCTTTTTACATTCCTTCACTTTCAGTCTGTGTGTGTCTTTGATTCCTAACAAGTGTCTTGAAGGCAACATATAGATGGGTGTAATTTTTTTTAATCCATTGAGCTACCCTATCTCTTTTCATTGGAGTATTTAGTCCACTTACATTTAAATAAATTATTGATGTTATGTACTTATTACTATTTAATTGTTTTGTCTTTTTTTTTTTTTTAGTTCTGCTTTGTTTATCTCTTGGTCTGTGACTCGACAGCTTTCTTTGATGTTATGCTTTGGCTCCTCTTTATTTGTGTGTCTATTGCAGGGTTTTGGTTTGTAGTTACCATGAGGTATGTCCATATCTATATCTACATCTGTATCTGTATCTATATCTATATCTGTATCTATATCTATATATCTGTACCTATATCTATATCTGCATCTATCTACGATCTATACCATATGTATGTATCTATCTACATATGGCAGTCTACTTAAACAACTAAGCAGTTATTTAACAAGTGTTCTGCCCCTTTATCTTTTCCAAGTTGCTTAAATTTGAATACATTCTAAAAGCACTACAATTTTACTCCCCCACTCTGTGTTTTATATTTTTGATGTCATATGTTTTGCATCTTTTCATTTTGCTTATCCCTTAACTACTTATTGTAGTTATAATTGATTGAACTATTTTAGTCTTTTAAACTTCATACTTGCTTTTTAAGTGACTAATACACTGTCTTTACTATATATTTGCCTTTGCTAGTGAACTTTATTCTTTTATATGTGTTCTTGTTACTAATTAGCACCCTTTCTTTTCAACTTAAAGAAATCACTGTAAAATTTCTTGTAAGGCCAGTTTAGAAGGTGAATGTCTTCAGCTTTTGCTTCTCTGGAAAACACTTTAATTTATCTCTCCTTCGATTCTGAATGATAACCTTTCTGGATAGAGTATTCTTGGTTGTACATTTTCCCCTTTTAGCTATTTGAATATATTCTGCCATTCCCTTCTAGTCTGCTGAAAAATCACCTGATAATCTTATGGGGTTTCCCTTGTATGTGACTCTGTTTTTCTCTTGCTGCCTTTAAGATTCTCTATCTTTAACTTTGCTATTTTGATTATAATATGTTTTGGTGTGAATATCTTTGGGTTCATCTTGTTTGAGACTTTGTGATTCCTGTTGCTGAATATCTGTTTCCTTTACCAGGTTAGGGAAGTTTTAAGCCATTATTTCTTCTAACAAGTTTTCTCCACTTTCTCGCTTTCTTTTCCTTCTGGGATGCCTATGATACAAATATTAGTGTGCTTTATATTTTCTTAGAGGTCCCTTAAGCTATCCTCTTTTTTTTTAATTCTTTTTTCTTTTTGCTGTTCTGTTTGAATGTTTTCCACTATTCTGTCTTCTACATTGCTGATCTGTTCTTTTGTATCATCTAATCTTTTGATTCCCTCTAGTATATTTTTCATTTCAGTCACTATATTCTTCAGCTCTGATTGGTACTTTCTTATATTTTCTAACTCTTTGTTGAAGTTCTCACTGGGTTCCTCCATTCCTATTCTGAGTTTGGTGAGTGTCTTTATGGTCATTACTTTGAACCCTTATTAGGTAAACTACTTATCTCTCATTGGGGTTGTTCTGGAGTTTTATCTTTTTCTTTTGTTTGAAGCATTTTCTTCTGTCTCCTCATTTTGTTTTACCGTCTGTGTTTGTTTCTGGAGTTAGGTGGAATAGTTACCTTTCCCATTCTTGAAGAGTGGCCTTGTGGAGGAGCTTCCCCTGTGCAGACTGTGTGTGCCTGGTGGCTGTGGCGGGCTGAAGCTTTAGCTGCTACGGGTCGGGGGTCCTAAGGCTTCTGTGTCAGGGCCGCCTTGGTTGACGGGGTGGAGCCCAAGTGGGCTTGGGCTGAGGATCCTTGGCATGCCTACCGGGGCATCTTCGTGGGACTTCTGGAGCCAGTGCCGGTGTGGTCCAGGAAGTCCTGGCGTGTGCTTTGCCAAGGCTACCTTGATGGGTTGCTGGGGCTGGTATAGGTATGGTCTGCGGGGTCCTAGGGTGCTCTGCTCCAGTGTCACCCTGGTGGGACAGCCGGAGCCAGGGCAGGTGCAGGCAGGGGGGCCCAGGGCATGTTGCACTATAGGGAGGACAACTATAGCTGGTGTGGGCCAGGGGCCTAAGGCTCACAGGGGCAGTGCTAGCAGGCTGGCTAGAGCACTTGAACCCTGTTCTTGTCTGTGCTATGAAGGTGGATGGGGAACATAAAAAATGGCCCTTACCAGTACTTCCAGCCCCAGAGAGACTTGCAGCAGTTCCCTACCTGTTTGGCAGATGCCCTGGGGTCAGTAAGCAGATGTGCTTCACTTGCGGTTGAGGGGCCCCTTACACCGCTCTTTGTCAGTGCGAGTATGTCGTGGGGGGGGCACTCGGTGAGAGCTGTCCCCATTTCAGCCCAATGCATTTGGGGTAGGGTTCCCATTGTCATTGTACCTTTGTCTCTCCTGCTTTTCTCTATGAGGCGTCTCTATCCTTTTTTGTGCAAAAGCTGTTCACTCAGCCTCAGTTCTTCAGGAGGAATTGCTGTATGTGTAGGTGTAGATTCTGCATGTCCATGGGAAGAGGTGAGTTCATGCCGTCTTGGACTGCCCTCCCTGTGAGCTCTGGAGGCAGTTGTGGGAAGAGCTGGTCACTTTTGGGGGGAGTGTTTCCATCTTTCTGTGAAAAGCTATTCCAGCTGACAAAGCGTCATTGGAAATACTGATATATCAGAAGTGCTTCTTGTGACCCCTCTAGTGTAAGCCGACTGACCACCCTGGGACGCATACCCTTGATTTGGGCAACTGATACACTTGGACTAACTAGCACATGTGCAATCACACCTGGTGTGAATGAAATGCTCCTGGAGATAAAGGAACATTTGTTGCAAGGAGCTCTCTTCTCCTGTTGCCAGAATCCCTGTGTCCCAGATTTCTGGAGCAGCCTTATATGGACATAGACCTTCTTACCTGATATAGGACTTACATGCCCCACTTTGTTACTGGCTCTGAAGCAGTGTTGCCCATATGGCTACCACCATCCTTTATGGACTTTTGTGCAGATTAGAAAATGCACCCCTTCCTCCTGGTGGATATAGTCCATGCCAGTATGGGTGGGCACTTGACTCAGTGAGCAAAGAGTGTGCTGCACTTTCACACCCACTTACCTCCTCGGCCAGCTCCCCTTGTGCTGGGCAGAAGAAAGCCCTGACTGTCCAAGTATAGAGTCCAAAAACTTCTCACAAAAAACTTCCTTCACTTTTTCCCTTGGCAACTCATCTGTTACAAACAGTTGTGCAAATCCATCATTATTTTTTAAACAAACATATATAAAGCCTAGAATATGGGAAAATAACCACTCACCTCAGAAACAAGCATTCAGGAAAATGCTAGTGTCAGTTTATGCAAGAAAGATTGTGCTTTCCTCCCTCACTGTGCCCTCAATTTTCCCCACCTCCTCAAAAGACCAACTAGAAGATTGAGAGAAAGACAATTTAACCTTAGGACTATATGATTAAATTACAACATTAAAAATTGACTTCATGTATCAGGATGCTTTTAATGGCAATGAAGAAAAAACCCCAAATGGCTACAACTATAAGGAGAACATATTATCTGGCATAGCAAGAAGTCCTGATATAGAGCGGCTGCAAAGCTGATTAGTCCAGTTGTTCAAACAGTATTGTCAAAACCCCAGATTCTTCCCATCTTCTCGTTTGGCAGTCCTCATCGTGTCAGCTCAGCTCCCTCCCTGTCACAAAAGGTTCTGGGCTTCACACACAGGCATAGCAACACCCGGCAGAATAAGAGGAACTTTCTGTTTAATGTGCTTTTTTGTTGAGTCAGTGAGGAAAACTCTTCACTGAACCCCTTCTTCCCCCAGCACATCTCCCTTCCATCTCTTTGCCGGAACTAGGTTATGAGCCCACAGACAAACCATTGGCCTGCAGGGAAATGGGACCACTAAGATTGGGCTTAGATACCACCACTATTCAACCCTGGAGCTGAGATTAGGAACAATGAAGGACTTTGGTGAAGGTGCATAAGTGTGTGAACACTGGTGTTCAAGGAAGTGAGTAAAGTTCAAGGTAGCTGGTGGGAGCAAAGGGGGAATGCAGAGCATCTCACATCATTTCGAGGAGCTCACCTTTATACCGCCTGTCTCTCCCTAGGCATTTCATACTCTTTTGTACAAATTATCTTGAAACTAGAATCATTACTTTAAATCAAAGTTATTCTTTATTCACTACTGCTCTCCACTGTGTATCTTCTAAGGACATCTAAGTAGAAAAGGGTAAGATTACTTACATCATGCTTCCCCATTTCCTCTGGGGAGGTGTCAGAGTGTCTGGCAAAGCCATTCATAATGCCAGGGCTCTCGGGACCCACGGGACCCACGTATACAGCACTTCTGGAGGCCCATCCTACAAGACCCCTCGGACCACAGGGCAGAAACTTCTTTTCTATACCTAGGCTTTCCACACACCTCCTTCCTCATTGGCTTTTGCTATTGAGGCAGCTTGGGACAGTATCTATATTCCCCCCATAGAGAGTTACTCACATTTTCCCAAATTAAACTTCTTACCCCAGGTCATTTTTATTTTGAACCCTCTGCAGGCCCTGAACTGTGACTTTGAGTCTGTGCACTTCATCTCACGTCTATTTTAGTATCGACTGCAAATGTTGAGGTAATGACGTGTGATTCCTCTTCTGGAGCACTATTGAAGATGCAGAAGGAGAAGCGTGTTGCTGGAGGACTTTCTGAGGTCCCCAAAAGGAACACACAAAGAGGGAATCCACATCAACAAGGCTGGCCTCAGTGAATAGGGAGGGAAAGGATGATTCCTGTAACCGTACTAAGGGCCAGCGGATTTGCAGACATTCTGTTTAGTCTTGCAGCACAGACTGACAGGTAGGTATTATCATCCCCATTTTGCAGGTGTGGAAACAGTCTGAGAGAGACTAAGTACCTTGTTCAGGGTAGGATTTGAGCCCAGATGCACTGTCTCTGAGATCTGTGCTCTTACCAGTGCATCATGCCAGGCTCTTTTCAGGGGTGAGTGATGCTAATTGTCCTAAGGTCATTGTGATAAAAGATGACTGACTGCATGGTGGTGGGAACCCTCACTCTGGGGCCCCTGTTTGTGTCACAGTTTCACCTTGTCCTGGTGGGAGCAGCTGGGAGGGTGAGGCGGAGCGGGGCAGGTGTGGCTGGGGCGGGGGAGGGGCCAGCAGATTTTGCTCCACACCCTCAGCTCCTTCTGCTAATCAGTGTTTGGAGCAACTGCTCCCTGGGGACTCACTTTTTGGGCCTCATATTTTCAAAGGAGTTCAGGTGAAAGGCAGGCAGGCCATTCATTCTGAGCCTCATACCAGGTCAGAAATAGAAAGGCGACAGTTCTCCTCTGAATGAGATGTTCTGAAAGTTGAAAAGACAAAATGAATTCTCAAGGTTTTTTACCCGCTTTGTCAGAGACAATTTTCTCTTTCCACTGTGAAAGCACTGCTGAATAACCTTCCTGAACCTCATAGTTTGGGTAAGGAAAGACATTTCCTGCTGCCACAGCAACAACCTCTCGCTTACCCAACTATGGTGCAGGGTGGAGGCCCTGTGGCAGTGAGACATATTATACACAGGACAGTCACACCAGCCAAATGTCCACTTATGTGTTTATATACCAGATGCCAGAGGCACACATCAGAAAACCAGGCACCCTCATCTGCTCAACAGATAGCAAGGCCAAGCGACCCCACGGCCCAGGACGAGGCATGACTGTCCTTCTGCAAAATGAAGCTTGATCCCTGGGCAGAAAGCCTGCATTTGGGGTGATGGTGTTTTCGTGATTGGGTATCCACCAGGGGAGCCTCAATGGAGCCCCAATTTCCTTTCTCATATTTCTTTACAAAGTAAAGACTCAGAATATACTACCACTTTTGGGGCATTGTGTGACACATGAAATGTACGTTTTATATCAGCCAGAGTCTGCAAGGAAATATATCAAATGGTTAAGAGTGGTTATTTATGGTTAATGAGATTATAGGTCATTTTAATTGTTGATGTTTTCAGTCTCTAAACTAAACATGAAATACTTTCCTATTTAAAAAAATTATTTTATAAGCAAAACAAAGGGTAAGGAATAGTCAGCACTCCACCTCAAATCACTAGTATAGAAGTGCAGGATGAGGAGACCTGGGTCCAAGCTTTGGCTTTGCCATCATGTGGCCGGTTGTCCCATCTCATGCTCGGAAATGCTATTTCTCTGGTTCTCAGTTTTTATGTGTAATTGGCCCTGTTTCCTGAACTCAAGATTTGGATTTGCGACTGCCCATTCAGCAGCTCCTCTTGGATGTCTGATCGAATCTTGAAATTAACATTTCAAAACAAAACAAATTATCCATCTCAAATCTGCTGCTCTTGCAAACCTCCTTCTCCAATAATTGCAGTTCCATCTTCCCAACTTCTCAGGCCCAAATCCTTAAGAGTTGTTCTTGACTTATCAGTTTCTGTCACATCCTACAAACAATCTCTCTCTAAACCTGGCTGCCGTATGTGTCATATCCTGTCATATCATAAAGTATGAATCATGCTATCACCCTCTAATGCCTGGATTACAGCAATAGCCTCCTGGTTTCCTCACTTGCATTTACACAGAATTTTAGTAAGGGAGATCTTGTTATGTCTTTGCTTAAATTCCTCCAGAGGCCCGCCTCACTTCGTGGAAAAGGCAGCACTTACAGTGGCCTGGAAGGCTCTACACCATGTGCCCCGTCCTGACTTTCTGCTGCCTCTCCTACCATCTCCCTCACCCTTCTCCAGCCACACTTGTCACCTTTTGCTCCATGAACATATCAGATGCGCACTAGCCTCAGGACCTTTGCACTTGCCGTCCTTTCTACCTGGAACACTCTTGCCCTGGGTACCTGCATGCTCTTCCCTTACCTCCTCTGGATCCTCCCACCAGTGGCCCCTTCCCAGTGAAGCTTCCTGGTTCCGAATCCCTCCAGCCCAGTCCCAGCTCTCACTTTCCCCCTTTCCTGCTCTCTCCCCCTCTCTCTATATATATAGCAGAAGTAATTATCCATAATTACTTTATTTACATATGTTGTTTATTGTCTTCCCTATCCCACCCCAGCTGGAATGTGAACTCCATGAGGCAGGAATTGTGTGTCTGTTTTCACTGCTGTATCCTCAGTGCCCAGGGCAAAGCAGCCAGCACCAGATCAGTGAAGGCATCTGTGGTCGGCAGGATACTGGCCCCCAAAGTTGTGTAAGTGCTAATTCGGACACCTGTGAGCAGATTGCCTTACATGGCCTTTTGCCTTTAGAGCTTTGCTGATATGATTAAACTAAGGGTTTTGAGATGGGGAGATTATGCTGGATTTTCCGGCAGACCTAACATAGTCACAAGGGACCTTATGAGAGAGGGAGCAGGAGGGTCAGAATCAGAGAAAATATGATGGAAGCATGGGTTAGAATGACGTAGTGTGGGGAGGGGCCATGAGCCAAGGAATGTGGCAGCCTCTCGAAGCTGGGAAGGCAAGGAAACGGATTCTCCCCTGGAGCCTCCAGAAGGAGCACAGTTCTGATCTCCAGGACTATGAGATACATTTATGCTGTTTTAAGCCACTGAGTTTGTGGTGATTTGCTACAGCAACAATAGGAAACTAACACAACACTCAAGAATATCTGTTGAAGAAATGAATGCATGGCTTCCATTTCCTTGTTTGTAAAATGGACTTACTGATCTCTAATGCTGTTATTTTATTTATTTATTTATTTATTTTTCACAGGAAACTTTACCTAACACACTTTAATGAAAGTGAGCTACAGCATCTTTGGCTGATAACAATTAAGCTTTTTGTCAAATGGCACAAGGCTGTCTTGCTTTCTCCACAAGTTTGTTACTCAAAGCTGTCTGAACATTTAGATCGAGACTAAACCATGGTGAACCGGACCACTGTGACTGTGCTGGCAGTTGTGAAGGGCATGCCAGGTCCTGAAGGGACTCTTGATGTCTCTTGCTGCTTTCTTGGCCTTCAGTATCTGGATACTTAGGAAGATCTAGGGTCAAAACTTGGCTGAACATGCAGTCATCTTGCTCTGGGTAGATGCCTATCAGTGCGTCAGTTTGGAATAGAGCTCCTCTTTCATGGAAATCATTATTATCTGGAACTGTTTTTGAGTCTGCTCTTTGATGTAGCTCGAAACTTTGCCAATGTTAGTACTGTCCAGGGCCGGAGCCACTTCATCCAAAACAAAGAACGGAGCAGGCCGAAAACTGCACCGCAAACAGGAAAGCCAAAGCTGCCGCACACCTTTCTCCCCCTGACAGACTGTCCATTGGCATGAACTGTTTGTCTGGAGCCATACAAGTATAGCTGATTCCCGCCAAGTAAGGCTCTTCTGAGTTATCCATGCTAAGAAATGCTTGGGCACTGTTGTTTCTGCAGAGCTTCTTGTAGATTTGATCAACTGAGACTGAGACGTACTCAAAACAGTGGCTGAAAAGATCGTATCTCCTTTTTTTCACCTGTTCAAACTCTTGCCTACGCATTCTGGCTTCGTTTCTGCTCGCTTTCAAAGCGTCTGCGGACTCCTGGTACTTGTCTCTGGCAGGCCGCAGGCTCTCCAGGGCTCTCAGGTTGGGAGCCGCCGACTTCAACAGCACGTCTTTTTGGGAGGCTACTTGTTGCAGCAGGAGTCTAAGGTGGGCCTCGACCCCTTCATCAGACTGCAGAGCCTTCAAATCCTCCCTTAGAGAGCTGCAGCCCACCTCGATGGCTTCTTCTCTTTCATATATAGCCATTGAGCTGTAGTCCACCTCGATGGCTTCTTCTCTTTCATATATAGCCATTGTTGCCTCGGGACTTCCTGCTTCAGATCCCAGCTCCACTTCAGTGATGTCATCCAGTGACCCCAATAAAAGAATCATTTCGACGTCTTGAACTTTGCAATCAAGCAACATATTGTGCTTCTCTAGCCGTTTCTGTTCGAGAGAAGTTTGAATGATCACAACTACTCCTTGGCATCTTCTCACTTCCCTATCAACAGCCAAAAACTTCGTGTGCTCCTCTTCAGTTCGAGCTCGGACTTCCTCAGCGTTGGGATTCTGAGTGACAAACACGCCCGTCCGTTGCTGCTGCTTTGCCGTAAGTTCACTGACAACTTGCAGACAATTTTCTTCAGCCTTCTTTAGGTCATCAATTTCTTCTCTGCCTTTCTGGATAGTTTCTTTTAATGTGTTGATTTTATTCAGTTTCTTCTTGAGCTGATTGCTACTATATTCAAGTTGAATATTTATTCAAGTTTTTTGTTTCTCAAATTCTAATCTTTTTTGATCAATTTCTTGTTGTTTAACATGTTTGTTCTCAAATTCACGAATATTCTCCATACCAGTTTCTTCACAGAAATGTTGGAAAATAGCGTCTTCAACCTTATCTATCTTTCCTTGACATTCTTCAGTTCTTTGTTGCCGTTTGATTCCTTCACTCAACGTAGTACATTGAAACTCAATATTTAGCAGTTCACTTTGTAGCTGAGATTGTTCCCGGTAAAAAGCAGGAAGTTGTTTCTTTTTAATCATATCTAGTTCACTTTGTGAATATTTGAGTTGTGTGTGAGTTCCTTGTACTAGACTCTGTATTTGTTTCAAATCTGCTTCTTTGCGAAGTGTCTTCATTAAACCCTTTAATTCTTGGATTAGCTGGGTTCTTCTGTCTCTTAAATTCTTTAACTCTTTCTCATCCCAGCATCTAGCCTTGTATTTTAAGTCACTTGACCCTCCAGAGATCACCCCAGATTTTAAAAATAATGTTCCATCAAGAGCTACTGTTTTCCGTCTTTCAGGTCCACCGAATGCGTTATGCCTCGCTTCCTCCACAGTCTCACAGGCGAGGCCGTTCCCGCACACAAACTGAATTACTTTCTTCAGCTCAGGAAACTGAGTCTCTATGACATCAATCACCATTTTACAGCCTTGAATCTCTCTTAATCTTTCATCGATTGGCTTGGTATCAAGGTAATCTAGTGCGAGGAATGTCTCAGGTTCAGCTCTTTCCTCCTTCAGAAATCAAATACAATCTCTTGCTACCTTTTCAGTGGCTACAACAATAGCAACTATGTACCGGCCAAAAAGTTTAGTAACAGCCAGCTGGTATTTCTTGTGAATAGGGTGACACAGGTCAAGGAGTCTTCCAAACACAGAATCTGGGTAAAGTCTTTTCAAGTGTTCGAGAGCCTCTGCTCTCTTTTGTTGGCGTTTCCCCTTGTGGCTGTCAATCCCAGCGTCCTGCGATTCATCGCTAGTAAGATTCAACTCTTCATTAACTTCAGACATTCTTGGTTTTGTCTTTGCGATTTCATCCATTAGGTTTTCCTCTTGCTGTTTTTTATCTTTCAAGGAATCCATGCATGTTTTTGTATACTCCTCTAACTTCTCTATTCGCTTTTTATGATCTTTTATTTGTTCTTTAATTTGTTTTAGATTTTCCTCGACTTCTCCATGCCTTCGCTTTTCAGATGCCAGCCTCTCCTCGTCAGTCTTCTGTTCCCAGTGCAGTTTTTCTAGTTGCTGGGTCATTATAGCCACTCTCTTCCTTACTTCTTCCTTCACTTCCTTATAACGGTCCAGCTGACTGGCTTCTAGTTCAATGTCTGGCCCTTTATGTAAGATTTCATCCTTAATCTGCTTTTCAAAGCTTCTTCATGCTGTTATTTTAAACCACATTTGTTTGCTTAATTGAAAAATGAATGCGTGCAATTGCCAAACAATTCAAATAGTCTGAATAAAGTGCTTAATGACAGTAAGTTTCTCTTCTACCCCAAATGTGTAGCCCTTAGTCTCTCTCCCCCCGAGGCAAGCACTGTAGCAGATTTCTGTTTACACTTCCAGAGGTTCCGTGAATACAGGGATCGTTTCCCCCTTTGTCCACAAATGCTGTATACTACAGGCACTGCTTTGCTCCCTGTGGAAATTTCACTGAAAAATTCAGTGTGAAGATTGTTCCGTATCACCATACATAAAATCACCTCCTTCTTTTCCATGGCTGTGCAGTGTTTTGTTCTCTGACGTATGAACTGCATTCTGCCTGGACAGTTCCCTAGTAATAGACAGTCGGGTCTAGTCTTTGCTTCTACACGCTTTGAATATATAACTGTGCACACATGCATAGCTCAAGGATGAATTCTTAGCAGTGGAATGCAGACTCGAGGGGCAGGCACCCGTTTTATTCCGATACCGCCAAACGCCCTTCCAAAGGGGTGGTGCCTACTCTTACCACCTCTCAAGGGGTCTCTTGCTTCCTCGGGGCCTTGCAAAAACTTTGTTATAAAACTTTTAACAAACTTTATCAAGCTAATAGATGAAAAATGATATTGTGCTGTTTCATGTGAGCCATGAGCTGTTTGTGTTTGTATTTCTGTGAATTTCCTACTCATGGTTTTGCTCATTTTTCTGTTGGTTCATTGACCTTTTTAAAAATTTGACTTAGAAACCCTATATATATTGAGGAAGTTAGCCTTCTGACATTTATTATGCAGATATTTTTCCAGTCTGTAGTTTGTCTATTGTACTTTGTTTATGATATTTGTTGCCATTTGGAAAATTCTTAGTTTTAACAAGTCAGATCCATCAGTGACTTGTTTTATGGCTTCTGAGCTTTGCATATTGCTTAGAAATGTACTCTGCATTCCTATAGTATAAAATACCCTCATATTCTTTCATAATTTATTCCAGTACTTTTGTTGTTTTTAACTCTAGTCTTTATATCTAGATTCACCTGGAATTGATTAGGTATAGGGATCAAATCAGGCAGTCAGTTCTTTTCTCCCCCAAGCTAGCAAGCCAGTCGTCCCAATATCATTTATTGTTGCTCCCCACTGGTTTGAAGTACCCTTTTTATCCAGTAACAAATTTTCATAAGAATTTGTGTCTATTTCTGGGCTCTTTTCTATTGAATTGATCTGCTTCTCTATTCATGGATCACTACCCAGGTATTCTATTGATTATTGTGGTTTTGACAGTACATTTTAGTACCTGCTAGGATTTCTCTCCTTCTGTTTCTTTTTTTTTTTCAGAGAATTTCTGGTTATTCTAGTATGTTTATTTTTCCATATGAACTTTAGAATCGGCTTGTTATATTCTCAAAAAAGCCCCTGTGATATTTTTATTGGGACAGCATTCTATTTGTAGATTAATTTATGGGCCACTGACATATTTACAAAGCGTAATATCCTTTTAAACATTAGTTCAAAAGTGCTGTTTTATTATAGAAGTAATACATGTTCATTTTTATAAAAAAGGTCTAACAATTCTGTAGTATATGAAGTAGAGTATGAAAACCCCATTTCGCCTCCCCCAGTCCTTAGACGTAACCACTTGTAGCAATTAGGTGGTCATCCTACAAGATGTTTTTTAGTAAGCATATTTGTAATCGTGCATACACATATGCACATATACATTTTAACATGTGTGTATTATGTGATATAGCTATACCTAACTTCTATCACACATACTGTTTCTAGTCTACTTTTTAAAATGAATTACGTATCATGGATACATCCATCACATACCATGTTAGCACCGGAGATCCACCATAGCCTTCTAAAGGCTGCATGGTGGTCCAATGTATGGTGGGACAAGGACACCACAATTAATTTACCCATTAGCCCCAGATGAATATTGGCATTTTTTTCCAGATTAATTAATTACAGATAATGCTGCAGTGAGCTGCTCTGGGCATTTCCTTTGCACCTTTGTGCGGGTATTTCAACCAGATAAATTCCTAGAAATGGAACTGCTGGGTCAAAGTCTCTGCTCTTTCAGTGGGGAGCTGTATGACACAAGGATGACCTCTCCATCAAAGGGAGACTTGTTTGAGGACGTGCCCCTCCCCACCACCGCCATCCCCCAAGCCCAAGTGGCAGCACTGCCAGTATCCTTGGGGGGGCTTTTAGTTACTTTGCAAATGTATACACGTCCATTGCCCGGCTCAGGGAATGCAGCGAATAAGCTCTGGGTATACAGAGTCTTGGTGCCACCCAAGGGGCAGGCTCTAAAGGCCAGCAAAGGCTCCCACCACATGGCGGGCAGGGAAGCTGGGGCAGAATCCCAGAGATAGGTGGTGGTGGGAAGAGGTGTTTCGTCGTCTACTGATCTGTAACTGAGACTACATTTTCCCATTAAAAGATTAAAATTAGTAATAGTGGGAGGTGACACTGGAGGATTAATACATTTCAGCTCATTCATGACTTGAGGGACTTTGAAGAACAAACGGGCTTTAGCAGATTGCCGGCTGCCCTTCACATCCTTTCGCTTGTCTTTAGCCGACTCTCCCTCCCAGACTCTCATTACTTTCCTTAAGCCCTTCCTGCGGCTCCAGTTCTCCTTGGATGCCTTCATCTAGGTGACCAGAAAACTTAAGCCATTGAGTAAAAACTACCCTGATTTCCTGCTTCCCACTTTTCCCCTAATGTATTCATGTGTCCAGTCTCAAAGGTGAGCCTATGCTCTAAATCCCTGCCCTATCTTCCTCCTGTTACTTCCTTCCAATGGGCAGCACTGACCCGAAAGTCCTGTTTCTCTGCCACCCCTTTCTCCCGTCTGTTGTATTACAACGATCTCCCTTCTCTTCATGTACTACTTTAACGACCACTCATTCTCTCCTCTTAGCCAGGCTTAACTCATCTCTACTTCCTTACCTTCCATTGACTCCTCATGGCACTGCAATTCATTTATTCTTTCTATATTTATTTATTAAATACCTATTATATATCAGGCACCAGTGTAGATGCTCACACTAAAATAGCAAGTAAAATATATATGTAAAGTCCCTTGTACTCATAGAGCTTACAGACTATTGAGAAAGAGAAACAGATAATAAGAAATCATATTTTAAAAGTACATAGTGTCAAACAGAGATAGCTTTTATGGCCACATGAATGGAGGCAACATATAAGAGTCTTATGTATCGCAGAGAAGCCAATCTTTTGTCCCTACTGAGTAATACATTTGTTTTGCAAAAAGTGCCGTCTGGAAATCTAATTTTCCTAGGACTAAAGGTGGGAATTTCTCACCCTAGAGCAGATCAGTGGGAAAGACATTTGAAGGTAACTCAGCCTTATGGCAACCCTCAGATCTGTTTGCTTCAACACCTAAAGGCCAGCCTCTTGGGATGCAGTTAGGAGTTGAGAGGGGACATTGGAGGGACATTCCAGTCACCCTTGCCTGCTGCCCAGTCCTCTGAGTCCAGTACAAAAGTGATGGCTGAGACCCCTGGTATGATTTCTGAGGCCCCTGACAAGAGCATGCTGTTTTGGGGAAAGGATCTACTTGTTGAGCCCCAACTCCAGGAAACAGGTCGGTGGAGTTAATCAAGCTCCAGAAAACAGTGAAAATGAAGGGGTGCCATGAGCCGATGACTGGGGAGGCTGGTGGCTGCCTGTGAGTCTCACTGTTTGTTATAATGGCCCCTGACAACTGTTTCCACAACCCCGAGGGGGAACCTGGCTTCCACCCAGAAAGCTGAGAAGAGCAGCTGGTTTCAGGTCAGGGTCTGGTATCAGCTGAGGCGAGGGAGCCCTTGATGCCTGTTCGAGCCCATCCCACCCCAGAGGTGTGGAGTTGGCATTAAGGTAGGTGTGGGACAGAGGCCACAGCCTGTCCACTTCGGCTTTGCAGACAGACAGACAGAGGTGGCTCTGCAGCCTTGGACTGCAGCTCCCTGGCTTAGGCAAGTTCCTTCTGTGTCAAGATGCTTTGGGTCCCATGAAACAGGATTCTAGACTGCCTGGCTTAATTCATTAGGTCACTTATGGCTCACTTGATAAGAAGCCCAGAGGTAGGCAGTTCCAGGCTAAACAGGACCCATCCTTTCCTTCTTCCTCAGGCCACCCCGTCCCCCTACTCCACGACTGCCATCAGCTGACAAAGCTGCCAGCCGTGTCCCCCTCTGGTAATACCCAAAGCATGAAGCAGCAAGCACAAGGCATAAAGGGCTTTCTCTTCTCCTTTTCCTCTCATCAGGGAGAAAATGATTTCCCAGGAGCCCCCAAGAGACTTCGCCTCACGTCTCTCGTGCCAGCATCTGTACCAGTCATGCATGAAGGGCAGCATGGTCACCAGAACTGGTTCTGACTGACCCTGGCTTACCGACTCACTCAGAGCTGGGCTCAGTGCCACCCTGTAACAAAATCAGGCTCTGTTAACAGGGAGGCAAGGGGGAGTGGCCCTGGGTAGGCAGCCAGTGGTGCCTGAGTCTCACTCACCTCATCTTTTCAATGGGGTATAATAGTACCTGCCTCACTGGGTTGGTTTGAGGACAAAATGAAATAATAAAATAGGGCATCTGGCACCTCAAGAAATGTCCATTCCCTTCCATGAGTGAGACTACCTAGACTCTGAGCACCAGCAGGGTCTCAGCGGTTGGCTTGGCCAACACCCTCTTTTATGGGTCCCAGAGCAAAGGGTGTTAGAGCCGGACCCCAAGGTGCCAGTGGCTTGGGAAACAGTGGTGAAAAACGGTCAGCCTAGAGATACAGTATAATGGACTTGCCAGCAGGATTTGCTGGTGGCCTAGGCATATGGGTGTGAAAGCGCAGAGGGAGGCTGCTTCAGGGCTCTTAGATGGTGCTGTGTGCTCAGACGGGAAACACTGTGTGAGGGGGCGGGCAGAGTTACTGTGGCTGAAATGAAAGGAAGACAGTTTGAAGCTTTCAACCTTCTTCAGATTCTTTGTTTTACAGGTTTAGGAATGATTTATATCATGTAAAATAGTGGGCAATTCTTAAGTCCATAAATATATAGGATGTGTAGAGACTTTTAACTTCCTAAGTTTCCCCAGGATTCTGTTACCTACTGTTGACATCTAATCAGTCTAAAAAGTCTAATTGAGTTTAAGGTAGACTGCTTTGTGAAATCCACATTCTCTCTCTTTGAGTCACTTCATTTGGCAGAAGCAAAAGATGAAAATCAACCTATCATTGCCTTTCTGTAGACCCTGGAGGCCTCTGTGCAATGTCTTTAAGACATACAACCCGTGCCCCATGTAGTGGTAGTTTTCTTAATTTATGGGACACCGAAGGCAGGGGCTTGAATGCAACCCAGGGACGTTGCTTTTGCTTCCTGCCCAAGAACACACCTTCACATACTGGTTGTTTAGCAGCCAGGCTGGTGTGGTCTTCATCAGACTGGGTGGATGCACCCTCTGGGTACTGGCCAGCCCCCTGACTGGAGCGCAGGGCCCTCACTCACCCTTGCCTTGGAGTAGTGGCCATGGGTGGGGTCGTGGGAGACAAGGAAAACACAGATCCAAGAAAGCTCTGAGAACCCTTAATGATCACTCAGATCAATAGCTCTCAACCTCGGCTGCAATGGGACACACTTGGAGGATCTTCCAAGAACATTGATGCCCAAGTCCCGCCACGTAGAGACTCTGATGCAATACTTGGGGTGTGGCCAGGCATCAGCGACTGTAGACACGCCCTCAGTGATTCTGACATGCAGCGAGAATTAAGAACCCCTGCCTTGTTCCATTTTCCTTTACAGAAAAATTCACTGAGTAGCAGAACTAGAATAAGGCCACATGGCTCATCAGGTGCTATCTGAGGGTTCAAACTTAACTTTCCCAGATCTTCAATCAATGGTTTTAAGAGAAAAGGGGAATTGCCAGAGAAAAGAACAGAAGACCAGCTTAGAGGGTTGGCGGGAATACTTGCAGATTCACTGAATTCTAAATAATTTCTGTAGTTCATCTAAGAGCTGTAGTTAGATCATTTCAAAAATTCAGTGGTGGGTGAGAGAACATGGCGCAGAACCGCAGATACTGGCCCTGGCCAGCGTTTCTCCTCCAAAGTTATGCCCTCTTCTGGGGCGGTGCTCACCACTCTGGGCAGAGTGTAAGCGTGAGAAACAGCTCCCAGAGGATGCTGGACTTTTGACCTTAGTGTTCTTGGGGCTGCAGATCTTTGAACGGGAACAGGACACCTGTACTCATGATACTAAGGAAGATTATTAGACAAGTTTATAAAAACCAATTAATAAAAGTCAAGCATCGTAACACTTTAAAAATAAGTTAAAAGTGCTTGGCAGTTCAAGATGGCAATGTAGGAAGATCCTGGGCTCATCTCCCATAGACGTACTGAGTCTACAGCTACCTATGGAGAAATGCCTCTTAAGAAAATCTAAAGACTGGCTAGTGGTGACTGCATGTTGGGCAAATGAGAAGAAAACCACAGTGAAACAGGTAGGAGAGGCTGGGACACAATCTTGCCATAAACCCTATTCCTGGGTCAGTGACCCACAACCAGGAAGAAACTCAAAACCCAGAGCTTCTCCCTGAGGACTGAAGGGTTCAAACCCCACATTGGGCACCTCAGCTTTTAGGACCTGCCCCTGAGAGATGAACCCCCAAAACATCTAATTTTGCAAACCAATGGGGCTCATGTCCCAAGACCCACAAGATTATAGCAACTCAGAGAGAGCTCTTAAAGGGCCTGTACGCTCAGACTAACCCACGCCAGCCCAGAGGGAGCCGGCTGTACCCAGACTTAAAGTGAGGGAGGTTCACCCGCCTATATTAAAGTGTCGGCCTGAGGAGCTGTAGGGTATTCTAGACTCCAAAAGAAAATGCCTTAAATGCTGAATCATTGTTAAGATGGCGCCCGCCGGATGCACAAAGGGTGGTGCTCTGCCTGCTTTCCAAAGGGAGGTGATTTTCTGCTTAGGCCTGCCTCCCGCTCCTGATTGGCGACTCAAGTCTTCCGTGAACGTGATCAGCTTGTGGACACCATTTACC
Organism: Phataginus tricuspis; assembly: GCA_029783875.1. Lineage (NCBI taxonomy): Eukaryota > Metazoa > Chordata > Mammalia > Pholidota > Manidae > Phataginus > Phataginus tricuspis. The sequence goes on along the minus strand of JAQQAC010010508.1, from coordinate 45,386,600 downwards.
TGTATGATGTGCCTTCCTCCGTGAAGGGCTTGTGACTGCCTGACCTTTGTGCTGATTGGCCCATGAGTACTATATATGCCTTGCTGTTTCCACAGTAAACGAGTTCCTGCTTCGACTGAGCTCCCTGTCGCGTCTGTTTGTCCTTGAGATCAGGGGCTGGGGATCGGGCGGACAGCCGGCACTTGCCTCTCCCGACCTCGCCTGACCTCGCCCGACCTCGCCTTGCCGGGGCGTGCTCTCCCCTCACTCCTCCTCAGGTTCAGGGGGGGTTCCGTGGAGGGCTAAAAGCCCTGACAAGGAGCAGGTGTCTAACTTAACACACACTTTAGGAGCCTGCTGAAACAGGTTCCAGGGCTGGAGACGGGCAGGTGCTGTCTTCGCGCTCTTCCTTTGCTGTGTCCAGAACACCAATATCTCCTAGAAGGGAGCTGTCATACATTGTATGTATGATGCCCTGCTTAGTGGCTTTCACCCAGGGGATGCCTTTTGAATGCCTCCCTCTGAAGACCAGGGGAATTTGCATCTCTGGTCCCTTGGGACTGTAATAATGGTGTTACCCAGAAAGGAGCACATACCCCTGTTAAACAACAAAAATTCAACACAGTAATTTAAAAGATCATATTGGCTTTATTAAATGATTGGTGAATCAGGCAGCATCCCATCTAGCAAACAGAAAGGAGCTCTGTTGAGCTGCATAAAAGGAAAGGTCTTTAAAAGCAGAGCAGGAATGGAAAAAAGAAATTATTGGCAGAGAATCCATTGTTTTAGGCAGGGCCACCCTCCTAATGGGAATGGAAAGGGACTATTAGGAAATGTCCTAGGGCTGACCAGGAAATTCCATGTTGACTGATTAAGGAGGGGCTAAAACTGCACTTAAGTATTTAGTCTTGGTTTGCTGATGTGGGGCTCTTAACATAAGTGACAACATCTTTGTGCCTGTGGTTTCCTTTATAGCCCCCTCTTTGGTAACCTGATTTTTGTGGCTGCTACCAGGGGATGCCTCTATATTGCCTGTCTCTGGTGGCCACTGGGTCTTAGGCTTGTGAGTCCCACAGGACTGTAACCAGTGGAGAAAGAGTTCTTAAATATCTATCACCCCAAAGGCAAAGCAAGAGGCAACAGACCCAGGAGTTGGTCTTTTGTGAAGAGGTCTATTAGCTAATCATCTTCTAATTAAACACACATCTAGGGGCTGATTATAATTCTTTCCAGAGTCCTTGGAGGACAGGCACTATCTTCATGTTCTTCCTCTGCTACACTGCCAAGCACCAATGTCTCCTGGATGGAGCCTCTACACGTGGCTGGTGCCCTGGTTTTTACATCTGGTGGCATGGTTTTTGCAGCTGCTGCCCAGTAGGCAACCTTGATCTCCTAGCTCTGGTTGTCAAAGGGCTTGTATTGATGGGACCCATGGGCCTGTGGCAATTGGAGAGACAGTGCTGGCCCAGGGAACTGTGCAGACAGCAGACTAAGGCGTGCCCCCCATGTGAAGGGGTGTTTTTGTGAAGGAGGCCTCTTGATTTGTTCTGGAGCTTTAGCCAGAGAGGCAGGTTTCAGGTTTGGCACACATCTGGTAGACTGTGGAGCTGCCCTCAAAGATCGCACACTGCGGATGCCATATGGGTGCTCTTTCTTTGCCTTGTTCCAACTCACTAGTAATCTCCCAGAAAAGAGCTTGTACATGTCTCTGGGGCCCTCATTTTGTAAATGCCACAGATTGCCTGCCCAGTGGGGCCTATGCTTGCAGTCCTAGGACTGTGTGTGTTTGCATACTTTGAAGAACTGATGCCTGAGGGTCTGGCTTCCAAACAGCCTGAATCTAGGTGCTGAAGTTTGAGTGACAAGGTTCATTTTGTACACAAGGTCACTTTCAAGACTGGGAGAGGTGGTTGCTCCATCTATTGTATAAAAACCAACACAGAGTCAAGCAAAATGAAGAAACAAAAGAATATTCCAAATGAAAGAATATGATAAAACCTTAATGAAATGGAAATAGATCATTTATCTGATAAAGAGTTCAAAATAATGGTCATAAAGGGTTCACTGAGCTGGAAGAATAGAGGAACAGAGTGAGAACTTCAACAAAGAGAAGGAAAATGTAAGAAAGTACCAAATAGAAGTCACAGAACTGAAGAAAATAATAACTGAAAAAGACACTAGGCAGTTTAACAGCAGATCAGATGAAGCAGAAAAGAGGAACAGTCGGCTTGAAGACAAGGCAGTGAACTCCCTGATCAGAGAAGCAAAAAGAAAAGAATGAAAAAGAGTGAAGGTGGCTTAAGGGGCTTATGGGACAACATTGAATGGACTAACCTTCACATTATAGGGGTTCCAGGAGAAGAGAGAGAAGGATGGGGGTAAAAAGCTTGTGACAAAATATGACTGAAAACTTCCCTAATTTAAGGAAGAAAACAGACATCCAGATCCAATAAGCCTGAAAATTTCCAAGTAAGATGAACCCAAAGACAGCCACACCAAGATACATTATAATTAAAATTTCAAAAATTAAACACAAAGAGAGAATATTAAAAGCAGCAAGAGAAAAATGGCTTGATATGCACAAAGGAATTCCCATAACACTGTCAGCAGAAATTTTGCAGACCAAAATGGAGCGGCATAATATATTCAAAGTGCTAAAAGAAAAAAAAAGTAGTAGGGAGGTTAAAAGACAAAAGTAGTAAAAATAAATATGATTACAATAATTTGTTAAGGGATACACAAGTGAAATGACATGAAAAACAAAATGTGTGGAGAAGGGGAGTAAAATGTTGAACTTTAGAATGGGATCAAACTTGTTGTTATCAACTTAGACTATTATAGATATAAGTGATTATATGTAAGCCTTGTGTAAGCACCAGCAAAAACCTGTAGCAAGTACCCAAAGGATAAAAGAATCTAAATATACCCTTAAAGAAAGTCACCAAACCACTAAGGGCAAGAGCAGGAGAAGAAGAAAGGAACTAAAAGGAACTACAAAAACAGCCAGTAAACAGTTAACAAAATGGCAATAAGTACACCATCAATAATTACTTTAAATGCAGATAGACTAAATTCTCCAATCAAAAGACAGAGTGGCTGAGTGGATTAAAAAAACCAAGACCCATCTATATACTGCCTACAAGAGACTCACTTTAGATATAAAGTCACACAGACTGAAACTGAAGAAATGAAAAATGATATTCCATGCAAATGGAAACCAGAAGAAAACTGGAATGACTATACTTATATCAGACAATATAGACTTTAAAAAAAAAGACTGTAATAAGAGACTAAGACAACATACATAATGATAAAGGGGCCAGACCAACAAGAGGATATAACATTTGTAAATATTTATGCTGCCAACATAGGAGCAAAATATATAAGGCAAATATTAACTGACCTAAAGGGAGAAATGGACAGCAATACAATAATGATATAGGGTTTTAATGCTCCACTTTCATCAATAGATAGATCACCCAGAGAGAAAAATCAATCAGGAAACATGTCTTAATGACACATTAGACCAGATGGACTTAACAGACACATACAAATGTTCCATACAAAAGCAAGAGAATACACATTCTTCTCAAGTACACATGAAACATTTTCCAGGATTGATCAATCATATGTTAGGACACAAAACAAGTCTTAATAAATTCAAGGATTTGAGGCATACTTTGTGACCACAGAGGTATGAAACTAGAAATTGATTACATGAAGAAAACCAGAAAAATCACAAATATGTGAAGATTGAATAACATGCTAGTGAACAACCAAATGGTCAAAGAAGAAATCAAAAGAGAAATTTAAAAAATACCATGAGACAAATGAAAATGGAAATATACCAAGGGATGCGGCAAAAGCAGGTCTAAGAGGGAGGTTCTTAGTGAAAAAGGCCTACCTCAAGAAAAGCATCACACAACCTAACTTTAAACTTCAAGAAATTAGAAGAAAGAAGAACAAGTGAAGGCAAACTTAGTGGAATGAAGGAAATAACAAAGATTAGAGCAGAAGTAAGTGAAATAGAGATTAAAAAGAAAACAGAGAAGGTCAACGAAACTTATAGCTGCTTTGTTGAAAAGATAAACAAAATTAACAAGACTTTAGCCTAACTCATCAAAAAAAGAGAGAGAGGACTCAAAATCAGAAATGAAAGAGATGTTACAACTGATACTACAGAAATAAAAAGGATCCTAAGAGACTACTATGAGCAATTATATACCAACAAATTGGACAACCTATCAGAAATGGATAAGTTCCTAGAAACATACAACCTACTAGACAAATGATGAAATAAAAAATCTGAACAGACCAATAACTAATAAGGAGATTGATTCAATAACAAAACAGTTTCTAACAAACAAGATTCCAGAACCAGTTGACTTCACTCTGAATTCTACCAAACATTCAAAGAATTATACCAATGCTTCTCAAACTCTTCAAAAAACTAGAAGAGGAGGAAACTCTTCCAAACTCATTTTATGAGTCTAGCATTACCCTGATACCAAAACCAGACAAGGAAAAGAAAATCACAGGCCAATATTCCTGATGAACATAGATGCAAAAATCCCCCATACAATATTAGCAAACCAAATTTAACAATACATGAAAAGAATCATACACCATGGTCAGCTGAGATTTATTCCAGGGGCGCAAGACAAATCAGTCAATGTGATACACCAAATTAACAGAGTGAAAGATAAAAATCACATGATCACCTCACTAGCTAGAGAAAAGGCTTTTGACAAAATTCAGCATCCACTTATGACAAAGACTCAGTAAAGTGGGTATAAAGGGAACATGCCTCAACATAATGGCCATATGCGGCAAATATATATACATGTATACACACACACACACACACATATACACCCACATATACAGAAAAACCTAAAGACTCCACTAAAAACCTATTAGAACCAATAAACGAATTCAGTAAAATTGCAGGACACAAAATGAATGTCCAGAAATCTACTGTGTTTCTATACACCAAAAACAACTATTAGAAAGAGAAATAAAGAAAACAATCCCATTTACAATTACATCAAAATTAATAAAATACCTAGGAATAAATTTAATCAAGAATGTGAAAGACCCATATACTGATAAACTACAAGACTCTAATGAAAGAAATTAAAGACAACACAAATAAATACAAAGATATTCTATGCTCTTGGATTGGTAGAATCACTATTGTTAAAATGTCCATACTACCCAAAGCAATGTACAGATTCAGTGCAATCTCTATCAAAATTCCAATGACATTTCTCAAAGACACAGAACAAAGAATCCCAGAATTTATATGGAGCCACAAAAAACTCCAAAGAGCTGAGCCAAGGCAGTTTTGAGAAAGAACAAAGCTAGAAGCATCATGCTCCCTGATTTCAAACCATGTAATGTAGTATAGTAAGAAAACAGTAAGGTGCTGGCATTAAAACAGACACACAGGTCATTGGAACAAAATAGAGAACCAAGAAATAACCCCTGTGCATGGAGCCAAGAATATGCAAAGGGGAAAGCACAGTCTCCTCAATAAATGGTGTTGGGAAAGTGGACAACCACGTATAAAAGAATGGAACTGAACCGCTGTCTTACACTAGACATAAAAATTAACTCAAAATGGATTAAAGACTTGAAGTTTCAAGACTGAAACTACAAAACCAGAAGAAAACATAGGTGGCAGTTCCTTGACATAGGTCTTGGCAATGATTTTTAGCAAAAATAAACAAGTGGGACTGCATCATATTAAAAAGATTCTGCACTGAAAAGAAAATAATCGACAAAATAAAAAGGCAACCTACTGAATGGGAGAAAATATTTGCAAATCTTATATCTGATAGGAGGCTAATATCCAAAATATACCAAGAACTCATATAACTCTAGAGCAAAATCTGATTAAAAAATGGGGAGATGATCTGAATAGACATTTTCCCAAAGAAGACATACAGATGGCTAAGAGGTACATGAGAAAATGCTAATCATCAAGGAAATGCAAATCAAAATCACAATGAGATATCATTTCACACCTGTCAGAATGGCTATTATCAAAAAGACAAGAATTAACAAGTGTTGGCGAGGATGTGGAGAAACGGGAACCTTTGTGCACTGTTGGTTGGAAGGTAAATTGGTGCAGCCACTTTGGAAGATAGTATGGAGTTTCCTCAAAAAATTAAAAACAACTACTATATGATTCAGCAATTCACTTCTGGGTATTTACCCAAAGAAAACAAAAACACTAATCCAAAAGATATATATACCCCCATGTTCATTGCACCCTTATTTATAATAGCCAAAGTATGTAAAAACCTAAGTGTCCATCAATGGATGAATGGATAAAGAAATTGTGAGATTTTGTGTGTGTGTGTGTGTGTGTGTGTGTGTGTGGAGAGAGAGAGAGAATTTATATAGAATATTATTCAGGCATAAAAAAGAACAAATTATTGCCATTTGTGATGACATGGATCTCAATGACATTAATATAGGTGAAAAAGACAGATAAGGAAAGAAAAATACCATATGATCTTCTTATATGTGGAAACAGAAACAACCGCCCCCCCCAAAAAATAACAACAAAAACCAAGCTCATAGATACAGAGAACAGACTGGCGGTTGTCAGAGACAGGGGTAGGGTAGGAGAAATAGGTGAAGGGGGTCAAAAGGTAAAAAAAAAAATGCAGTTGACATAGAAAATATTCAATATATTGAATTTATATGTATATACACATACAAACATATATACATTTATGTGTGCTAATGTATATGATATAGGGATATTATATTATATGTAATAGCAAACAAAAAAATAAAAGAATACCTGCAACAGATTATTTACAAACTTGCAGTGTTTCTGAATTGTCCGAGGGAATGTGTCAACATACAGATTACAGGGACCAGCATTCAGCAATTCTGATCTGGTACAATCAGACCCTGGAAATTTGCACTTTTAAAAAGTCCCTCCTCACCACCTACACCTCCCCATCTCCCCACTCACACATAGGCCAAAGCCCTCAGCAGTAGGTGGTGGGGATCCTTCAGAATTTAAGTTCAAAATACAACCACAGCTATCACCAACACCATGATTCTTCTCTATTCTTCCTCACTGCATGTTTAAGCCATCTTGTCAACTCCACTAGCACAATGTGTCCAGAATCCCACCAGTTTTTACTATTTCCATTGCTACCATGTTGGTTTAAGCCATCGTTCCCTTTACCCTGGTCCAGTGCAACAGGGTGCCAACTGATAATCTTTCTTTTACTCTTATCCCCTGCAATCCATTCTCCACAGGGTTACCCACAGTCTAAAACAGATTTACTGAGATATATGTCACCTCAATAAATTTCACCCATTGTAAGTTTACATTTCAATTGTTTTTAATAAATTTATAGGGTTGTACAACTTTCACCACCATCTAGTTTTAGACATTTTCATCTCCCTTGAAACAGAATCGACCCATATGTAGTCAATCTCAGCTCCTACTTTCGGCCTCAGGCAACCACCAGTCTGTTTTCTGTCTCTATAGATTTGCTTTTTCTGGAAATTTCAAATAAATGGAATCATACTATATGTGGTTGATTATGTCTGACTTTTCTCTCTTGGTAAAATGTTTTCAAGTTTACTGTGTTGTAGCATGTTTCAGTAGTTCCTTTTTATTGCTCAATAGTATTCCATTGTATGAATACAACAAATTTTGATTATTCAGTAGTTGATGAATATTTTGATTATTTCCAGTTTTTGGCTATTATGAATAATACTATGAAAATTTTGATCCAAGTCTTCATGGGGACATGTCTTCACTTCTCTTGGGTAAACAACTCACAAAGAGTACAATCGCTGGGTTATATAGTAAGAAAACGACTAACTTTTTAAGAAACTGCCTCAATATTTTCCAAAGTGGCTGTACTATTTTATTTTCCCACCAGCCTTACATGAGGAGTCCAGTTTCTCCATATCTTTGCCAACACTTGGCACTGTCAATCTTTTTGATAGTTCCAGTAGGTATGTGTGGTATCTCATTTTGGTTTTAATTTGCATTTCTCTAATGACTCCTGATGTTAAGTGTTTTTTATATGCTTATTAGTCATTCAAATATTGTTTTTGGTGATATGTCTATTCAAATCCTTTGCTCATTTTGAAATTGGATTATAATAAGACAAACAAAATCGCAATAGACACTGAAAAGTGACTGGTGTTTACCATGAGAGAGGGTTTGTGGGGGGGTGGATGAAAGCGGCGACAGGGATAAAGAGGCACAAAATCTCAATCAAAATATAAATTAGAGGGATGAAAAGTATGGCATTCAGAATATAGTCAATAGTTCTGTAACATCTTTCTATGTTAACAGGTAATAACTATGTTAATTGGGGTGAGCATTTAATAATAACTGTTGAATCACTGTATTGTAGACTTGAAACCAATGTAATATTGTATATCAATCATACTTCAATAAAAAATTAAAATTGGATTGTTTCCCTTGAATTTATTAGTTGTAGTAGTTTGGTTTTTTGGTAGCTTCCCTTAGGATTTTCTACATATGGAATCATGTAGTCTTAAGTAAAGACAGTTTTACCTCATCCGTTCCAATCTAGATGTGTTTTATTTATTTTTGTTGCCTTATTGCAGTGACTAGAACCTCTCGTATGACGTTGAATAGGAGTGGTGAGAGGGGACATGCTTGCATTGTTCGATAATGTCTCTCTTCAGCTTAAAATCTTCCTGTTCCTTTCTATTAAGCACTTAGATTAAGATCCAAACGCACCTGGTTAATAAAAATCCCTAGTGGTCTCTCCTCTCTGCTATTCCACACTCATCTCCCACCTGTCTCCTGCGCTTCCCACTGCGCTCCAGCCACCGCAGCCTTTTATGTCCCTCAAACATTCTGACGCTGCTCCGACCCTGCCCAGCTCATTCCCGTGGCTGGACCTTTGCACCAGCTGCCCCCTCTGCCTGACACATACTTTCCTCAGGTCATTTCATCATTGGTGCCGTCCTGTTTTCAGACCTCATTCTGACCCTCACCTCCTCAGAGAGGCCTTTGTACAAAGGAGGCTAGACTACAAGATCTATCTCATCACTCTGTTGCATCCCCACTGTTTTAATTCCCTGCATAATGCTTAACATGCCCAGGAGTTTTTCTTGTTTATTTACAAACTCTCTCTTCTCCCTTGAACGTAAGCTCCTTAAGAACAAGAACCTCCTGGCTTCTCTTGCCAGTGTCTTCCCGCTCCCAGGAGCAGTGCTGCCGCACGACAGACGATCAGTGAATATTGGCTGAACACGTGAACAGCAATAACGCTCACTGCTCTCTGGGAGAGGCGCTGGTTTAGATGCGCTGATTTAAGACCCAGGCACTGATTGAAGGGTTTACAGATATCATTTAATTCTCTGTAATGACCCTGAATGCAGATATTATTTTCCCTTATTAACTGAGAAGGAAATGAAACTCAGAGGGCTAAATAACATGTTCATGGCCGTATGATTATTTAAGCGTGAAGCTAGGGCACACCCCAGGCTTGTCTGAACCAGAGCCCTAGCTAATCTGTACCTAGACATACATCCTCTTTGCTTACGGGCAGGGAAGGCTAATCCACCAAGTTAGAGGTAGTGATGTCAGGCTGACAAATCTTTGTGAAAGCCTGTGGCGAGGCTGCGTTGTTCTGACCTGGGATCTACATGGACCTCAAAGCTGCTGCAGAAGTCCCCCTCTTAATGAATGATGTGTACCTTCAGGCTGGGCTCAGGCTGGGCTTTCACATCCTCTTTTTGAAAATGGATTTGCTCCCTTAAACACAGTTGGTTTCACCTTTGACATAATGCAAATTCTGATTCCTATCTTGTAAAACGGGTCAGTGTCCTCATGACTTCCGGGTGTCTGTGAGCTGACGTGCTGGCTGTTTTGGACAGTCTGTCCAAAGAAGCTGATAATAACTAACAATCACTTGAGAGCTCTCCCCGCTCCAAGCAGTGCCATCTCAGGAATGACCATGTCATCCTCACAGCAGCGCAGGAGGTAGCTCTGGTTATTAGCGCATTTCATGGATTGGAACTCTGAGGCTTAGTATTGAGCACAGCGTCTGGCAGAGAAGCATGTGTTAGGTGACGGTTAGTATCACGTTCATACAGCACAGAGAAAATGATAAGGATGGTGGTGACTCTCAGCACTGTGACGGGCCCTTGACATGCGCCATCTCACAATAGCCCTCGGTGCTGCTGGGGCGCACCCACATCTCCTCGTGCTGGCCAGGCACCCTGACCCCCACAACTGTGAGCTTTGGCTGTTCACAGTTCTCAGAGGCTTCCTTCTCCTAAGTCCTGGGACGTCTAGAAACGACTGTCTTCCTGTTGGACGGGACCTTCACCCAGTGAGTGACAGATACAGAGTGCAAAGACCTGGTCTCTTGTTTCAAGGCTGGACAGGTCTATGGTGCCTTCAGTGCTACCAGGCTCCCTGAGGGATCAGGGTGAGGTTAGAGTTCAGCTGCACCTAAAGCTTTCTTGGCCGCTGCTTCTCTCATTCTTCTCCTAAGAGCACTCTCACCAAGAATCCCCATTTCAGGTCTTGCTTCTGTAGAATCTTGGACAAGCAATGTGAGTCCAGGACCACTGCCTGTATTTTATGGAAGGAGAATGTGAAGCTGGAGGTGCTAAAGGCACCCCATCTAGTTCTTGGAGGTGTGACATGACCCCGGGCTCCCTGCCTGGGAGGGAATATTTTTCCTCCGCTGCCTTCTTTGAAGGAACTGCATTCCAAGGCAAAGGGTGCAGTTTCACCGTCACAGGCTCCACACCCTCTGGGCTCACTGTTAACTTATCCTCATTCTTTTCCTTGCCTCTGAGTTGTCATTGTCTCCCACCATCCACCATGGACTGTGGCTGTTGGACACTCCAGACAAACAGGAGGCTGTGGCAGCCATGGAGGATTTCCCCCTGTCCCTTTCAAGAACAGCACACTCCGCCCCCGACTTCAGCCTCAGTGTGGGCCCATGACCAGGCCGACCAGTGCACCATCCCTGACTGGTTGCAGAGAGTGGTTCAGAAATAAGTGCATGATCAAGCCAGGCCAGAGCCGCCTTTGGGACTCTCTTGGAGAAACCAAGGGGAAAGAACCTCTGAGATGCTGGAAGGATTTGATTCGGGGTTGTCAGTGGCCATCTTCCCTGCTACATGGAAAAAGCCCTTCTGAGGTCATGGAGAATAAACTTCCAGAGGTGGAAAGAGAGAAAACAGTGGTCCTGACAAAACTGATGCGGTCCTGGGTCTGTCACACCTGATGCGCCCTGTCCCCACTTACACAAGCCTTGGTAGGCCTTTCGTTGATTTCAATCTGTTGCACCTGAAAAACATCCAACTCTGAGCACACCTGGATGTCTCTTCCAGGTGAAAGAAGCCCAGCAGACAGGCTATATTCCCCAGAGATGTATCAGCAGCTCGATTAGCAGGGGGTGAGGACTAGGGTCAGAGCCTGGGTCTCCTGACTCTTGGTTCTGTTCTCTTTCTTCTAACCCCCCAGCTTTTCCAGGAGAAAGTCACCACGCCTTGTGCCTGGGTGGTGAATGACCAGGATATGGATCAGCTGGGAGAGAGCTGGGGCTGAGGAGTTAATCCAGTCCTCAGGCAGGACCATCTCACCCAGGTCTTTTCAGCAGGGAAAGATCTGGAACTGAAGTTGGGAAAGGGGGCTGATAAAAGGTACATCCCAGAGATACTTTTGGCCTTTGCCCCACCCCACCAAGGCAGTGTGTCTTCATGGGGCTTTCTGTCCTATTTTACTTTCCCCTGTGTGGGGAAGTTGGGATTCCTATGGCCGGGATCCTCACTGAACTTAAACCACCTGATGATGTAACTGGCCTGTTGCTAGGCTACTGCTTCCACACCTTTAGGCAATAAGCTATTATTGTGCTATACAGAGAGCTCGGCCCAGGGCTCTGGGCAGAGGCAGAGACGCTAGTGCTCGACCTACTGCCAGGAGAACAAGCCGGGTAATAAACCCTTTCACCCCAAAGAACGTTTTGCTGTCAATTTCTTTGGTCCCATTGAATCCATAAAGAACTTGCCTGGGGCTGAAACCCATTGGCAAGACAGCTGGCGAAAGTCAGCAGGGTTCATTGTTGACCAAGGAAAAAGACAGGCTGCCCTTATGGGAGGGGTGCTTCAGTGGGCTGCCCCTGTGAATGGGGAGCCAGTGGATTATCCCCCAATGGGTATGTGGTCTGAGGTGGCTTGCCTCCTAGAGGGAGGGCCCCACCCCGGGACTGGAGGCAAGTGGACATGAGGCAAGTAGGGGTGGTCCTTGGTATAGTAAATAAATCCTTTGAGAAGCAGAGTGCCCGTGAGGCAGCGGGGACTGTGGGTTGGCTGCTTCTCGCAGTATTAGAAAGGTCTACAGAGGAGACTCAAGAAATGGCAGCATGAGAATGTGAGCTGCAAACTTCTGTGGATTCCCTGAAGAAAGAGACGGCATTGATACAAGAGCACCGGCAGCAAGGAGCCATTGGAGACGAGACGGCAGTGCTGCCAGGTGTTCTGAAGGAAGAAGAGGCCATCAAGGAAAAAGACAAATTCCTGAGGGAAGCACAGGCAGAAGTGGCACGAGAACATCAGCTGAAAAGCATTGAGCTGAAGGTAAAAGACCTTCTGAAGACTGAGGTAGCATTGCTGCGAGGCACAGTAGAAAAGGTAAAGGTTGTAGCAGAGGAGGCACTCGGGGAAAGGGAAAGAAAGGTGCCATCAGCCCCAGAAATGGAGGAGCTGGGGAAGGATGAAGGGGTGATGCCAGAGGCACCGGCCCCTCCTTTATTGAAAGCACACCAGTGGTTGTAAAGAAAATAAAGACCCAGAAGCTGAAATTTCCCCAAGGAGAGGAGCAGCCCCCTCCCCAGGGCGTGGAGCACTCTATGGTCCGCCCCTATACTCAGGCTGAGCTGGTGGATTTTGGCTCCCGGTTTAGGCAGAAGCCCTTGGAGTCAATATCAGCTTGGCTCCTGTGTCTGTGGGACTTAGGGGTGGATGGAATTGTTCTGTCGGGATCAGAGATGGGGAAGCTGTCTTCCCTGACAGTGCAGCCCGCCTTGAGGCAGTGATTACAAAATGCACATCAGACCCCAGGGAGTCACACCCTCCTCGATTGGCTCATGGCTGCACTTCGTGCTGTGTGGCCCAATCCGGGTGATTTACCACCCTCTCCTGTTAGATGGCAGACATATGCTGAACTCCAACAGGTGTTACGAGATCTAGGCATGAGAAATGCCAGTAAAAAAGCCAGATGGCTCCTGGTGTATGACTGTGGATTACAGAGAACTGAATAAAGTCATACCCCCTATGCATGCTGCTGACCCCTCTATTGCAGGCTTGATGGATACCCTCAGCCATGAACTAGGAACATATCATTATGTGGTAGATCTTGCTAATGCCTTCTTTCCATTGACATCGAGCAGGAAAGTCAGGAACAGTTTGCTTTCACGTGGGAAGGACGGCAATGGACTTTCACCATCTTCCCACAGGGACACCTCCACAGCCCCACCATCTGTCATGGACTTGCAGCCCAGGACTTGGCTACATGGGAGAAACCGCCAACAGTGCGGCTGTGCCATTATATTGATGATGTCATGCTCACGTCCGATTCTCTTTCAGATCTAGAAGGTGCAGCACCTAGACTGCTGCAACATTTACAGGAGAAAGGATGGGCTGTGAACAGCACCAAGGTTCAGGGACCTGGTTTGTCTGTCAAATTCTTGGGGGTCGTCTGGTCGGGTAAAACCAAAGTGATATCAGAAGCCGTTATAGATAAAGTCCAGGCCTTTCCCACCCCCACAACTGTAGCATTGCTACAGGAGTCTCTGGCTTCTACGCTACTGGAGAGTGTTTATCCCACACCTGGCACAAATTCTGAAGCCCTTATACCGGTTGGTACGAAAGGGCATCAGGTGGGACTGGGATGAGATGTGCCTCTGCCTTTACTACAGCAAAACGGGCAGTCAGGGCCGTGCAGGCCTGAGGGTGATAGACCCATCAAGGCCCTGTGAGCTGGACGTTCATGTCACTGAAGATGGTTATGGCTGGGGTCTCTGGCAGCAGTTTGAACAAACTCGCCAATCCATTGGATTCTGGTCACAACTCTGGAAAGGGGCAGAGGTACAATACACTTTGATAGAAAAACAACTGGCTGCCATGTATCACACCTTGCTGGCTACAGAACCCATCACTGGAATGGCCCCGATAAAGGTAATAACCACCTGTCCCATTTTGGGGTGGGTACGAGACTGGACCCAAAAGCCAAGGAGTGGTGAGGCGCAAATACCCACACTGGCCAGGTGGGGTGCTTACCTACAGCAGCATGGTGCCCTTCCTAGTAGCCCCTTGAGTGAAGAACTCCAACACGTGTTGGGGCTGGTGACATATACTAGTGAAAAGCAGGAAGAACTTGCTTTTGAACCATTAGTAGCAGAGAGTCCCTATCGGGAGGGAAGAGCCCCTGTACCTGAAGATGCATGGTACACAGATGGCTCCAGCCGTGGGCAGCCCCCAAAATGGAGGGCCATAGCTTTCCATCCTAAGACTGAGACAATATGGATGGAAGATGGTGAGGGGAAGAGCAGCCAATGGGCAGAGTTGTGGGCCGTGTGGCTTGTGATCAGCCAGGAGCCCTCCCCTATAGTTGTTTGCACTGACAGCTGGGCTGTCTATCGGGGCTCTTGACCCTGTGGCTGCCAACCTGGTACCATGCCAACTGGCTGGTTGGTCACGGACCCCTCTGAGGTAAAGAATTGTGGCAAGAGTTATGGGCCTGTGGTCAGACTAAAATAATTACAGTATACCATGTGACAGGTCATTTGCCACTGGCATCCCCAGGAAATGATGCAGATAAATTGGCCCAGATACGTTGGTTCGAAGGAAAGCCTGCCTCTGGTGTAGCCCAATGGCTATATCAGCGTTTGTTGCATGCGGGGCAAAAGACAATGTGGGCTGTAGCCCATCGGTGCGGCTTGCCTTTGGCCTTCGAAGAAGTTAGTAGAGCCTGGCAGGAGTGTGTCGTGTGCTCCAAAAGGGAGGACTTACACCGAGTTCCACAGCAACATGGGACAATAGCTAAGGGGTCTATGCCTCTCATCAGGGGGCAGATAGACTATATTGGGCCTCTACCTGGGTCAGAAGGATGTTGGTATGTGATGACTTGTGTGAACACAGCTATTGGACTTCTGGTTGCTTTTCCTACCCGTTGTGCAGACCAGCAGATGACCAAAAGAGGCCTGGAGCATCTCTCTCTGCCTATGGCCGACCACAGGTAATTGAGAGTGATCAGGGCACCCATTTTACTGGACATACACTGCAAGAATGGGTGCGACAGCTGGGAATCAAGTGGAAGTTTCATGTGCCATAAAACCCTACCTCAGTAGGCATGATAGAGAGGCACAATGGCTTGTTAAAATCCGGACTAAAGTCAGATACCAATAGTCTGCGGGGATGGTCAGTCCGCTTATGGACCGTGCTGCAGCATTTGACTGACACCCCAAAAGGTAGCCCTGAGCTCCATAGACATGTTAACACATATGGCTGCCTCCCCTATACAGCTGCAAGTACAAACCACAGAAGAATCACTAAAGCTGAGGTTCAGCCACCAGAATAACATCTTGCTGCCACCACCAACTGCACTGAACCCCGGAGACTCCATTGAGTGGACGTGGCCTTGGACCTTTCAGCACATGGACCAACGATGGCTGGCTATCCTGGCACCTTGGGGACAGGGCCTGGAAGCAGGCCTCCTGTGTATTCCTGGAATAACAGCAGAGTGGCCACCAAAGGTCACAGTAATGTATTCTGAATGGACAGAAGGTAGGAGCATCTTACCAGGGGGAGTTTTGTTTTATCATTATGGCCAGTGCATGCCCCTCCAGTAGCACTATATATAGACCCTTCAGTAACCCCCACGGGGAGAGGAGTAAACGTATGGTATACTAGACCTGGAAGGGACCCCCTTCCTGCTACAGTCCTATCACAGGACCACTCTTGCATGCATCCTACCTGAGGGACAAGATTTGCCTATGTTGGTGTCATTAAAACATGTGTCTTATCGCCCCTAAAGTCTCTGTGGATTGGGAACCTCCTCTGGCTTGGGGATTATTATAATTTTTGTTACCTGTATCAAAATCTTGCTGTATCTCAATTTTTATTATCTCTAAGTTGTTGTTATCCTCTGTTGCTACTGTGGAATCTGGTTACAGTGCTCCAGCTTTCTCACACAGGGACCACTGCAGAAGACTGAAAGCATGTAGATTGTAAGGTGAGAATCCTGGAGGGGTGGAGTGTGGGAAAGTTGGGGTTCGTATGGCCAGGATCCTCACCTGAACTTAAACCACCTGATGATGTAACTGGCCTGTTGCTAGGCTACTGCTTCCACACCTTTAGGCTATAAGCTATTACTGTGCTATATAGAGAGCTCGGCCCAGGGCTCTGGGTGGGGGCAGAGAAGGAGGCAGATTATGAGTGCTCCAGAGGCAGATGTGGTTCCAGCACTCAGCCCGCCACCTTGAGAATAAAGCTTGGTATAAACCCTTTAACCCCTAACCTTCTATAGTGTTCTTTGGTCTAATCACGCCCAGAGTGAACTTGCCCAGGGAGAGTCTCCCTCAGGCAAGACAGAGGCAAATCAAGGAGAGCGGCTGAGTCCCATGCCCGGATGCGAGGGGGATGAGCTCCGTGGTGGCAGGGCCCACGGGGGGGGGGGGGGGAAGGTGGGCTTGAGGTGATATGATGGGGGAGTTAGTCCCAACCTGCAAAGCACATGAAAGGCCTCACAGAACCTGGGATGGGGGTGGGGTGTGGATTCAATCCACTTAATCCTGAACGGCTGACACCCGGGTGGTGTGTAAACAGAAGCAACTGAGAGACCAGGTCCCACCTGGTCATTCCTCATGGTGTCAGCTTAACAAATCCCTGTACCCCATGTGGTAGGCTGGATAATGGCCCCCAAGGTGTCCATGTCCTACTCCCCAGAACCTGTGAACGGTACCTTATATGGCCAAAGGGACTTTGCTGATGTGATTAAATTAAGGAGCTTGATAGAGCGAGACTGTCCTGGGGTGTTTTGGTGGACTCAGAGTCACCACAAAGGTCCTTCTAAGTTAAGGGAGGCAGGAGGATCCAAGTCAGAGAGAAAAAATGCTGTGACCATGTGCAGGGAAAATGGAAGTAATCAGCCGGGCTCCTCACCTGACCCTAAGGTGCTCGCCCCTTGTGCTCGGTCCGAGCTCTCAGGCGCAGGCGTGCACACCTGCTGGCAATGAGCCATAACTGTCTGTGCTGCTGTATAAAGAGCTCTGCCCGGTGCTTCCCTGGCCGGCAGAGATGGAGGCTGAGGGGAATTGCAAGCTTGCTGGAGATGGACGTAATTCTAGCCCTTGACCTGTCATCAGAAAAATACAGCTTGGTAGAAGACCTTTTTCCTCCCCCAAACGTTCCATTGTCAATTTTCGGTCTCGTGGACTCCACAGTGAACTTTCCCAGTGCCGGGAACCTCCTCCAGCCTGGAGCTGCTCCATAGATGCAGAGACTGGAATAGTGTGGAAAGAAGCCAGGAGGGCCGGCAGCTGCGGAGGCTGGAAGAGGCAAGCCAGGAAGGGCTTCTCCCCTGGCGACTCCAGAAGGAGCCAGCCTTTCTGACACCTTGATGGTAGGTCCATAAGACTCGAGTCAGTCTTCTGACCCCCGGAACTGCATGATAATTAATTTTTTTTTAAGACACGAAGTCTGTGATGATTTGTTATGGCAGCAATAGGAAACGAATGTATCCTACTGGGCGTCACGTTCCTCATCTGCAAAGTGACACCTCTGCCAAACTTACGTGACCTCTGAGGCCCCATCGAACTCTCTCTCTCGTATTTGCATTCTACAGCTATTCTCCTGACTCTCTTTTGGGCTAGATGGAATATGTATCTGTCTTCTACCTGAGAAAAAGGGGAAGAATACATCACAGAGGAGGGAGAAAAACAAATTTACACCCCTTATGTGTGGGTTCTTCATGGAAATGGATTCTACAAGCCCACACAGCACGAGACAGGCAACACTGAGTTAACATCTATCATTAGACCAACAGATACTATTAAACACCTGCCTTATACCAGGCATTGTTCTAGGTACTTGGGATCCTCAGTGAACAAAACAGGCAAAACCCCTTGTCTGTATAGACCACACATTCTGAACATACTTGATGGAGGGCGGCGTTATGGACAGGTCACTTGGGCACATGCCCAGTGGCAGAGGCGCTGATGGTCATAGAACTGGGGAACTGCCTCCGTGTCCATTCATGGGCACGGAGTCGCTTCAGCACCTCAAGTCCTAGGCAGCCACTCATCCTTGCCACCCATCCATCCAGCCAGATCTCCATTCAATGGGTGTGCGTGTGGCCCTGCAGGAAGGGCTGGGACTCGTGGAGCCGGAATTTGTGGTTCTAGTTGTGGCTTGCCCACGCCAAGTGCTGCAACTTTGGGAGTCACTTTTAGCTTCTCTGAGCCTCAGTTTCTCCAGCTGTAAAACAAATGATAATTACATTGTACTGCTGTTGCGACTATCAAAGAATGGAAAGTGCCTGACCCAGAGTAGCTACGATTCTATTGCCAGTTTTTAGTCCTAGTCTGGGCTGGACAACCACCGGTGCAAACTGTTACTCTGGGATTTAAGTAAGCATAGGGCACAGTGGTAAGGAGGAGCATCAGAACTGAGGGAGCCGAGCCCATCTGTGGGTGCTGACGGGACAATGGGAACAGCTGGGAGATGGCAAGGTATTCACTCACTCACTCACTCATCCATTCAACAAATGCTCGCCAAGCCCTCCTGTGTACATGCATACTGTGGTGGGACCAGAGAGGCTGAGAGAAGAGGTGATAATTGCTATGCTTACCGCCTAGACAGGGATGGAAAATCCAGGGGGCTCCACCTGGCCCAGTGTGAAGTCTTTATCTCGCACTGGAGTCTGGGCACTGTCTTAGTGCTGGGGGTGCATAACAAAGTACCATCAACTGGGGGGCCTAAACAACAGGAATTAATTTTCTTACAGTTCTGGAGGCTGGAAGTCAAGATCCCAGCAGTATTGGTTTCTCCTGAGGCGTCTCTCCTTGGCTTGTGGCCTCTTCCCTGTCTCTTTACATGACCTACCCTCTCTGTGCCTGTATCCTTATCTCCTGTTCTTATAAGGACACCAGTCATGTTGGATGTATTGAGAAGTGGCCTTGAGAGGATATGATGGGGGAGTTAGCCCCATCTTGCAAAGCACATTAAACTTCTCACTTGCTCTGTCTCCCACCCTAGTGAGCTCATTTAACCTGAATTAGCTCCTTTTTTAAAGAGGTAATTTTTACCATCTCCATATACAGTCACATTCTGAGGTGCTGAGGTTTAGGGCTTCAACATATAAATTCAGAGGTGGAGGAAACAATTCAGCCCATTACAGGCATCTCAGAGCTGGAAAGAGAGTAAGACAGGCTCTGACATCCACAGGAAAAAAAGAGCACATAAATGGAACATTCTAGCAAGGGCAGGTGAGAGAACACAGAGCTGAACTACAGCAAGAGGATTTATAGATTAGACCTTGGAAAGCATCTGGCGTGAAAGAACAGAACACTGGGACCCCATGTTCAAGGACTCTCTGTCAGGTAGATGATAGAAGGGACAAAAGGTATAATAAACACTAGGAAAACATTATGGAACAGAGAAAGAATTGTTTATGGGTGAAGGTCATTTCATGGAAAGTTCTTCATATCAAAGGTTTTGTATTAAGACTCCAAATCACTTCCAAGTGACTTTCTAGCTAAGTGGGTGTGTTTGAATGAATTCCTATGTGAAGGCAGGGAACTAGCTGGGTGACTGCTGGACTTCATTTCAAGTCTCTGGTTCCATCAGTTTCAGGTTTCTCCTTGGCCAAATAACATTTCACATTTCCCAATCTGAGTTCTGTTCCTGCAAATGGATTTTACTGCCTTTCAATCTAAAGCAACGATGAAATATTTACTACCCTCTTGGCAGAGGCATTAGGCTCATATCTATGTGAACCAAAATGATAAAAGAATAGGAAATCATTCTTTGGAGAGAGACTGATAGAGATGGACCTGGAGGATGTTAAACAACATTATGTCCTCTCGTGCTCATGAATCAGGTACAATAAAATTAAAAATATCTCCTTCAAAAATTACTCTACATCATCTGTTTAAGATATTGTTCAGAATGAAATGATTAATGTAGAATTTTTGTAAAAGAAATGTTTAAAACAATCCAAGTGTTTACCAATTAGGGAAAAGGTTAAACAATTATTATTTAGCCATATGGTGGAATACCTTGCAATTTTAAAAGCTGAGGTAGATTTATAGGTTTATAAAGTTGTAGAATAGTGTGAGTGATGAATAGTGTAATCCCAGTTTAGTTAAAAATTAAATATATGTGTTCATGTATATATGAGTATATATTTAGACCAAAAAAAAGTGGTCTCAAAGGGTATTCACGGTAGTTAATAATAGGGTGCCTTCCTAATTCCATCCCAACTATACCTTATTGTGTAGCAGCTGTCACCGGGTTTAGATGGAATTGACCCGATGTCGAACTCCAGACGTTGGCCTTATTCATAGAGCCAACAAGAATAATTCCATCCTTCCTGCCACAGAGATTGATTCAGAAACGAGAACTGACTTAGTCAATACTTGGCATCCCCCAGGCCTCGGTGATGGGCTCATAAATAAGCACATGGTCAGATCTGCTCCAATCAGAATGAGCCTGTGATGTTCACTCCACGGTTGTTGGTCCCTTCTTTCCTTTCACTGTCTACTCCCCTCCCTGATGAAGCATGTAACCCTGTTGGCAGCTATGCTTTAATCATGAAGTGAGCCGGGTTTAGATGAAGCTGATATCTTGGAAGACAGAGCAAGGAAATAGAAGGAAACTGAGTCTTTGGTGACATAGTTGAGTGACTGAATTAAACAGATCCCAAAGCTTGCCCAGAGTCTCTTCATATTTTCTGTTTATGGTGTTCAAAATGAAATGGTGGATGAGGCATTGTTTGTAACAGCAAAACATTGTAAACAACCTAAATGGTCATTCACTTAGAAAATGATTCAGTAAATTATGAGAGCCAATACATTATTTATTTTTCCATCCATTTTGAATAGTATTTTCTTTTACTTGTCATATATGTTGTCACTGATAAATGCACCAGACTGTTACAAATGTTTAACCTTGGAAATGGGGTGTTTGTATGCATTGTATGTGGTCAGAGGGCTGATGGGGGAAATTCACTTTCTACATTTCTGTATTTCTGTTTTAACTTTTTAAAGTGAGCATATGTTACTTTATGAGAACTGGGGTTTTAATTATGTAAGATATATTAATATATAAACTTTTCACTAAATGGTTTGCAATATTGGAACTATTTCAGACCACCCTTGGTCAGGGTGAGTGACTGGAAAGGGATAAAGGGCTTCTGTTTACTGACATGGTTTCACGTGTGTGCACTTTGTGAAAACTGAGCTTTAACCTTAAGATTTGTATACTCTTCTACATGTATGTTAAACCTCAACAAAAATTTTACATAGAAACAGTGCAGGCTTTTGGGAAGAGGGATTGTCAAGCTTAAAAATAGCTTCTGCCATTAAGAGATAGCTGGGAGGGGCTGGCTGAGATCTTTAAGAGAATGATACAAATTAAACTTTTTTTTTTCCTCAAAGTTCTCCCATTTTTGCAGCTTAAAAGCTAGAATGTGGATTTCTCTGTCTTATCCCACTGATGGAGAGGGGAGGAGGGGATGTGACTTCTGGGGCTCCTTCAGCGGAAGGCTGTGACATCAGCCAACTCGATTATTTAACACTCGATAGGAAGCAGCTAACAGTTTATTAATTAATTTCTTCAACAACCTTTAAAAAAAAAACCACTCTGCATGCATTATGGTACGTGCCTGAAGCACTCAGTTGAATAAACTGTATTCTTGTCTTGAGAAATTTCCCATCAGGCAGAAAGAAGTTGGTATGTAAACAAAATTAGAGAAACAAAATGTTATTAGAGATCACAGACACATCTATAGTGTATAAATAGTGGGAGAGAAACAGGGAAAGATCAGAACCCCTCAGCAGGCGGGTGTATCAGGAAAGACTGGCTGAGAACGGAACTCTTGGAAGAGCAGAAGGTACTGGGTGTGCCTGCATTGGCTGGGCTGAGGGAGAGCCCTGAAGACTCTTGCAGGAAGTGAGAATAGCAAGGACAAAAGCACATGAGTGAGTTATTCAGGCAAGTTCAGGGAACCAACGGAATTTTGCCCAGCTGGAGAGGTAGGGGCTGGAGGGCTGGGAGGATCAGTACAGTAGGAGAGAAAAGTGGCAGGACATAGATTAAGAGGGCTTTCCCTACCAGTGTGAAAGATTTAAGGCTTTATTCTATGAATAATAGTTAACTGAGGAGCAGTATGCTTAAAGTGATTGCTTGGATACAGGAGTGTAGAGGGTGCTGGACCAGAGGAAGACAGACTGGTCAGGAGATTGCTGCAGCAATGCAGGCGAGAGATGGCGGAGGTCAGCAATAAAGCAGCAGGAGCCTGGTGGAAAAGGCAGGAACGAGAGAAGTAGTGTTAAGAAAGTACAATCAACAGAAGATAGTCACCTGCTGCTTGTCAAGGGGTGGGGCAGAGTGAAGTCAAGGGACAGAACTCACCGATAAAGGGAGATTGGAGGTGCATGGGTTTTGGGGAAAGATAATATGGGTTCTGTTTTAGGACACACTGTGTCTGGAGGCTTAGTCAACTGAGATGTTCAGGGA
The DNA here is from genome assembly GCA_029783875.1 of Phataginus tricuspis. Classification (NCBI taxonomy): domain Eukaryota; kingdom Metazoa; phylum Chordata; class Mammalia; order Pholidota; family Manidae; genus Phataginus; species Phataginus tricuspis. The sequence continues at coordinate 45,363,839 of JAQQAC010010508.1, read as the reverse complement.
CAGTTGGATTTGTGGGCCGGCTCTATCTGGGGAGGTCAGAGGGACAGGACGGGAATCAGGGGAGAGCAGAGGCCATCAACTTTTTTTTTTACATGAGCAGAAGAAAATGAAACAGATTTTTGAACTTATATCCCTTTTCCCATATCAGATTCAGCCAACTTTGTACTTTATTCCTTTTACTGTCCTACACTTGCATATCTTTGACATTCCTCCAAGCTGAGATCACGTGTCAGTCCTGCACAGGCAGCGTCCCCTAGCAACCTCCACCGGGTCCAGGGCACACTGCCTTAGCCAGGCGGACCTGTCCCTCACCATATATATGGTTAGTCTGGATAAAATAGCTCATAAATATATATATATATATTTTTATTAAGGTATCATTGATATACACTCTTATGAAGGTTTCATAAGAAAAACAATGTGGTTACTACATTCACCTTTATTGTTGAATCTCCCCCCACCCCATTGCAGTCACTGTCCATCAGTGCAGTGAGATGCCACAGAGTCCCCGCTTGTCTTCTCTGTGCTACACTGTCTTCCATGTGATCCCATAAACAGCATGTGCACTAATCGTCTCATAAATATTTTTATTGTAAAAAAAACACACTGAAAACCACACAAATCAAACATATGGCTTAATAAATTATTATAAAGCAAGTGCTACCCAAGTCAAGAACTGGCCACCCCAGAAGCCTCCCATGGGCGCCATCCCAATTCCCATCTCCTTCCTCCCCCAGAGTTAACAGTTACTTGGAGAGAATTGTGGATCTGCACATTCGCAGAACGTTTTGGCTCATTTTATCACAGAATCTTCATGCCCTGGTCGCCCTCTGCCCCTTGCAAGTCACTGTCAGCACTCAGCCCAACAAAGCATTTCCAGTTGTCCTTTTCTGTGTTGCGTGACCACTGTGTGTTTTGAGCTTTGAATGGTCAGAATGTGTGACCTAGAAACTGCTCCTTCTGTACTGCATTACTGGTGCTTTTACTTGATTTTTCTCTTTCGTTAATTTGTCCCCACTTTCCACCTTCCTTGCTATATTGTAGTTTCTTTCAAAGTAGGAACAAGAATTGCTGCTCCTGCCTTCCGGCCCCCTGCCGCTCACAGGGTGCACCAGCAGCAAAGGACTCCCCCAGGAGCATGTTAGAAATGCAGAAAATTGGGCCCCACCTGGACCTACTGAATTGAAATCTGCATTTTACCAGGACCCCCAGGTGGTCTTGTGCATACTTAAGTTGAGAAGTGCTGCCCTCAAGCAGCGGTCTCCCCCCTGGCTGCATATGGGAGTCACCTGTGTGTGGGGTATCTTCCCCAAACACTCCCAGCCATGGTGTCTGAAGCCAGAGAGAGCAGGCCACCACTGCCTTGGGGGTGGTTTCCAGGGTGGGCCTGGCTGTCCTCGTGGGGGTGCTGATCCCCTGCTGCCAGGGCCGGGAACACTGCATGGGGCGGGGCCCTCACCTGCTGGCCGAGAACCCAGCGCCCTCCTGCAGGGGCCTGCTGGCCGCCCCCAGGAACAGCTGTCTAAAGAGGCCCGGAGGAGGAGCTTGGCCCTGGACTGCAGCCGCTCGATGAAGAAAGCATGTCTTCAGGGCCACACGTGGGATGCTCGGCCGTGCTGGCTGACTGTTCCTGCTCTGCCTGCGGTCACCTGTGAGGCCCGGCGTGATTGGCCAGGGCTTGGTTTGGACATCAGGATTTTTAAAAGCATCCCAGCAGGATGACCAGTTATCTCAACTTTTCTGGGACTGAGGAGGTTTCCCAGGGCTCAGCACTTTCCATACTGAAGCCAGGAGCGTCCTTGGCAGACCAGAAGCAGCTGGGCCCCCAGGCCCTGGCGAGGGTAAGGTGCAGACCAAGTTCAGCTGCAGAGCTCAAGAGGGCACACAGGAAAGGCAGGCATTGCGGAACTATGCCATTGTTGCGTGTGTGAGTCCCTTACAGGCAGAGCTGGCACTTAACAATCCTTCTGTGACTTAGTGTTACAATATTTTGCATACAAAGCCTTTTAATGATTCTTGCTTAAAATATAGTGTTTCTCCAAATGTTCCATAGTCATGCCCTCATTTATAATTATTTTTTTATGGGAGAGGGAGTTTATAATCTAACACACCTGCAGGCATGCATACATGCACACACTTCCCACTCCCCAAGAAAAGATCTCAGAGCCCTTCCTGTTGAAATGCTGCTGTGGGCTCAGACTGCAAGAAGGGTCTAGCGGTTACCAAAGGGGAGGGGTGTGGGAGGGCGGGTGAGGAGGGAGTGTGGAGGGGATTGGGGGGTATTATGTTTAGTACACATGGTGTGGGGGGTCACGGGAAGACAGTGTAGCACAGAGAAGGCAAATAGTGAATCTGTGGCATCTTACTACACTGATGGACAGTGACTGTATTGGGGTATGGGTGGGGACTTGATAATATGGGTAAATGTAATGACATTGTTTTTTCATGTGAAACCTTCATAAGAGTGTGTATCAATAATACCTTAAAAAAAAACAAAGATGCTGCTGTGGGCTGACTTTGGCAGTCCGTTGGACATGCCCCTAAGGGACAGTTTCTCGCTTGCCCCAGGCCCAGGAGTCATACCTCCAAGGGCACACTAGTTCTAAGTGTCACTTAGACTTGCAAAAGATGAATAATATGTTCATCTTTGGTTTTCCAAAGCCCAAATGTTTAACAAGATAAAACAAGTATATTTTAATCTGAAATCTGATGTGGGGAAACCATGCTCTTGGTCACCTTTAGATTCTCCCGGAGCCGCCATGCAGTGCAGCCCTCAGGAGTGAGGCCCTGACAGCTCAGCTCCTGCATCCATCAGCCGCGTTGCTTAGCCTGAGCTTGAGCTGCCTTATCCGTTCGGATGGGGCGGTGAGGCTGTGGCCTCTTCCGTGCAGTGTCCTTAGAGCTCATGACCCTCAGCGGGCAGCTCCACTGGGACTGACCGTGCCTTCTGTTCCAACAGGTTCTCATTGGCGCTTTGTCTCTTGGCTTCTTGGCCTGCCTTCTTTCCTGTGTGCTCCTAGGATCAGGGATCTGAAGGCATTCAGCCTCTCACCGTCTTTCAATAGTCAGGTCACAAAAGCCCATGTGCCAACACCCAAATGTGCCTTTTGAAAATGTCTTGGTGGAAACTCAGTGATTTGAGAATACTTCACAAAATTCACAAAATTTTCCAAATCCTTATAGGTCCCAGTAAAGCCAGTGGAATAGGCTTAAAAGTGGGAAAATCGGTTTAATTCTTGTCACTGTGTTTCTCACCACTGTTGATGAATGTTGCACACCCGATGATGGCATTAAAGTTCCCAAGGAACTCATGTGCTGGGTCTTTCCGTGTTCTCTCCTCCAAGGTCAGGATGTCTGTGTCAGACTCAGGCCTTCTCATCTCCCTCCTCCTCCCAACAGTCTTGCCAGTGGGCTTCAGCCCTGGGCAAGTTCACTATGGATTCAGTGTGACCAAAGAAATGACAGTAGAACGTTCTTGGGGTGAAGGGTTATACCCAACTTCATTTCCACGGTAGCAGGTCAGTCACTAGAATCTCGTCCACTCAGAGCGAGTCTGTATGCAACAAGCCGGACTCTGCCTCTGGGACTCTTTCTGCACAGCCACCAGGGCTCCAGCCTCTGCTCTGCTCTCCTGCAGCCTTGCAGCTGTGCCACCGTGTGACCCAGAGCACTGAGCAGGGCTCTTTATATAGAGTCAATCATGATTTATTGCCCACACCTGGGTAGTGAGCTAGCCAGCCAGGGTCAGGTGAGAATCCTGGCCACAGGAATTTCATTTTATCCACACCAACCCATGAACTTTATTTTATTTTTATTTTTTACATAGAGTTTATTTTAAGAACTGCTTTAGGTTTGCAGAACAATTGAGCAAACAGGACAGAGAGTTCCATATACACTGCACCCAGTTTCCCCTATTATTAACACCTTCTATTAAGATGATACATGGTACATTTGCTATATCTAATGAACCATAATTGATACATTATTACTAACTAAAGTCCATACTTTATTCAGATATCTTTAGTTTTTACCTAATATCCTTTTTCTTTATTTTTTTATTTTTTTATTACGGTATTATTGATATACACTCTTATAAAGGTTTCACATGAAAAAACAATGTGGTCACTACATTTACCCATATTATCAAGTCCCCACCCATACTCCATTGCAGTCACTGTCCATCAGTGTAGTAAGATGCCACAGATTCACTATTTGCCTTTTCTGTGTTACACTGTTTTCCCCTGACCACCCACACCAAGTGTACTAAACATAAACCCCTCAATCCCCTTCTCCATCCCTCTCCACCTGCCCTCCCACACCCTTCTCCTTTGGTAACCTCTACTGCCTTCTTGGAGTCTGTGAGTCTGCTGCTGTTTTTTTTCCTTCAGTTTTGTTTCGTTGTTATACTCCACAAATGAGGGAAATCATTTGACACTTGTCTTTCTCTACTTGGCTTATTTCTTTTTTTTATTTTAGTATCCTTAATCTACACTTACATGTGCAATATTATGGTTATTAAACTACTCCCTTCATCAGGCCCCCCCCACCAACCCCATTACAGTCACTGTCCATCAATGTAGTGAGATGAGAATCACTACTTGTCTTCTCTGAGTCGTACAGCCCTCCCCGTGCCCCCGCTACCTTACGTCTGCTAATCGTAATACCCCTTTTACCCTCTTATCCCTCCCTTCCCAGCCATCTTCCCCAGTCCCTTTCCCTTTGGTAACTATTAGTCCGTTCTTGGGTTCTGTGAGGCTGCTGCTGTTTTGTTCCTTCAGTTTTTTTCTTTGTTCTTATACTCCACATATGAGTGAAATTATTTGGTACTTGTCTTTCTCGGCTTGGCTTATTTCACTGAGCATAATACCCTCTAGCTCCATCCATGTTGTTGCAAATGGTAGGATTTGTTTTTTTCTTATGGCTGAATAATATTCCATTGTGTATATGTACCACATCTTCTTTATCCATTCATCTACTGATGGACACTTAGGTTGCTTCCATTTCTGGGCTATTGTCAATACTGCTGCGATAAACATAGGGGTGCATCTGTCTTTGAATCTGAGAAGCTGTATTCTTTGGGTAAATTCCAAGGAGTGGGATTCCCAGGTCAAATGGTATTTCTATTTTTAGTTTTTTGAGGAACCTATATTGCTTTTCACAATGGTTGAACTAGCTTACGTTCCCACCAGGAGTGTAGGAGGGTTCCCCTTTCTCCGCATCCTTGCCACCTAATATCCTTTTTCTGTTTCAAAATCCATCCAGGATACAGGTTACATTTAGTTATTGTGTCTCCATAGGCTCCTCTTGGCTGTGAGTTAAGTCTCCCTGTTTATAATAATTATTTTATATTATTTGCAACTGTGATCATTAAATGGAATTCATAGATAATACCACATGAACATCATTGTAATTACTTAATTATGAAAGAGTAAAAGTAAAGCCATAAACATTTAATATGTATTTGCTTTTATAAATGCTCAATCAGAACTGCATCAGAAGTCAAAAAGAAGTTAAATATTTGTGACTACTTATAATTTAAAAGCAGTAAGATAAGGCTCTGGAATATTGTTGACACTTTTTTCTTTATTTTTGACATTTTGAAATAAGAGCTAAATAAAAATATTCATATACAAATGCGGAATTACTGGTCTGTGGCAGATACACATTTGACAAGCACAGATGTGTTGACTGCTGACTCAAATGCCATGAATGGTACTGGCTTCAGTGTCCTGATTTTCCAAAACTGAACAAAGTACAATTTTTTCTGGACTTATTGTACAGTAGTTGTTGAACTTATTTACAGAAAATTCAGTGTAGTGCAAAAATATTTTGTATTTATATGTAGAGCAGACTTAGAATTCTAGTAATGAGAAGCACATTTTAACTGTCCCAAATGACCAGTCTGACATAGAAAGCCATGTGGGCCACAAACAGTCCTCACTGTGATGGGAAGTCCCGCTCATGTCAGGGCCTCCTGCATCCCTGGCCATCCCAGCTGCCCCCTCCTATCACTGCAATAACTAAAGTACCTATACATTTCCGAAAGGACCCCTAGGGGGCGGTACCGCTGTGGGCTGTGATGCTAGACAGAGCTTAACGGGTCCTGGCCTTGATTTCTTTGTACAATGATAGCAGTAGTTGAATGATGGCAACATGTATGTAAAACCTTAGCAAGGTGCCTGGCCACATTCATGTCCTCCAAGAATGTAAGCTAATACTATCTTCCCTTCAATCAGCAGAGATCGTCAGGGAACTTGGTGTCCTTGGCATCCAGGTAGATGTGGAGGAGTGAAAATGAGGGTCAGGCAAGCACCACAATCCTTGCCTCACACGTGAAATAAGCAGTGAATTCATAAATACTTAGAGTTCACAAAAAGGATGCCCCGGGGGAGCCGGAGGGAGAGAAATCTTTTTGGAGGAAGCAGAATGGCTTATTGACCCGGGGCAGCTGGAACTTGAAGGAAATTATATTTATTGCATGAATAATTAATAATTCCTAGAGCCTTACTTCTGTGGTTTTCAGGTCAGCAACTTCAGCAGCACCTGGAGGTTTGTTAGAACTCTCAGCCTCTACTCCAGATCTGAGTTAGAATCTGCGGTTTGAACAAGAATCCCAGGGTTCATCTGCATATTCACGTTTCTTTTTTATTGAAGTATAGGTTGCTATACAATAATTGGTTTCAGGTGCACAACATAGTGATTTGACAATCATTACTCAATATTCATCACAAGTGTAGTTACCATCTCTTCACACAAAGATATTACAATATTATTGACTATATTCACTATGCTGTACTTTTATCCCATGATTAATTGATTTATAACTAGACAGTTGTACCTCTTTCTCCTACTTTGCCCATCCCCCTAGCCTCTCCCCCGTGGCAATCACCAGTCTGTTCTCTGTGTATCTGAGTCTATTTCTGTTCTGTTCATGTGTATTGTTTTTTAGATTCTGCACGTAAGTGAAATCATATGGTATTTGTCTTTCTCTACCTGACTGCATATTCACATTTGATATGCGCTGGACTAGAGAAACGATTGAAGAACCAGAGGGAAGAAAATTGATACTTGCTTCTCAGAGAGACACAGACCTGCGGCGTGTGTTAGTGGGCAGAGCTTGAGGGCCCATCTTGTGGATTGTAATTAGGTGAGGAAAATCACAAAGGTGGTCCTGGAACAATTTACATCAGAATCTCTGTGTGTGTGATTCAAATGAAGATTCCTAGCCCGAACCCAGAGCCTACTGAATCAGAATTCATCAGTATTTTAATAAATAAACAATCAAACTAATGAAAGCTGACCAGGAATCTTAGAATAGGGAGGGAACTTAAAAAAATACCCAGGCCAACGTCCCAGACCAGACCCGTTTCGCACGTTATCAGAGCTCTGGCGGTGGGATCGCCCTGGGCCTTTTTGTGCTTAAACTCCCCAGGTGATTCTCATGTTTGAAAGCCATTGACAGTGAGATAAAATGGCATAACCTGGAGGGAAGCAGTCAGCATGGACTAGAGCCACGAGGTGGGGTGTGTGGGTGCTGACAGGACTGTCTGCTTCAGAGGACAGAACCAGGATTGGTGAGTAGATGTTTTCATTGTTTTGTATCCAAAACGATCAGCGTTTTTCTCTCTTTTAGTACTCTTTTATTTCCCTCCCTCCCTGTTTCTTTTCCTAGCAAGAAATGGCCTTTGAAATGAACTACTCCAATTCTTTCATTTTGTATAGAAATTATAGGTCAAAAAGGTAAAGTGAGTTGGTCAAGGTCAACTGGGATCTTCTCATTCCGACCCAACCACACAAAATAAAACAAGACCTTCTTCCCCCTTTGGTGATGTTACCACCGCACCACAAAAGCCTTTAAATCCCACTCCGATTTCCATCGCAGGCAAAGCGAGAATGAGAGAAGAAACTGGTCTGTCTGCAAAACAACAGGGCGTCCTCCCCCCACATGAGTAGCCAGGCTTTAAATTAGGAATTGATATTTTAGAGGATTTATTAAATTTAAAGACTGGCATCTTTCTAAAGATGAAATCTAGACTCCAGAGCTTGGATGTTGATACCATTTAACTCAAGCTGAATCTGCTAAACGCCGGTCCCCCTCTGCACCTCTCAGGGCTCCGGGAGAGCGGGCGGGGTCCGAGCTCCCGCCGGTCAGGGCAGTGGGGACAGTCGGCCGCGCGGCACCGCCCGGGGAGGGCCCGTTCCACCCGAGTCCTCAAGAGCCCGCAGGACGTGGATGCCCCTGGGGGGAAGAGCCTGGCTGGGACGGAGGCCCGCGAGAGGGGGAATGGGCAGCCTCGGGTCCGGACATCTGGGGCGCCAAGTGGTCCCGGGCACCTGGTCCGTTTAAGTCGGGGCGCGAGAGAACAGGGGACTCGAACCTCTTCCGAGGCCGGGGCCGGCCGGGCTTGCGGGCAGCGTCCTCCCCGGGCGGCCGCAGCGGAGGAAGGTGCCGACTTAGGGCGCCCTCCGCTCTCCGGCGCCCCGGGCCCGGGGGGTCCGCTCCGAGCGCAGCCCCGGCCCCGCCGCCGGCTGGTCCCCGCGCCCGGCCGACCCCTCCTTCCCCGCCGCCCGCACCTGCCCCCGTGGGCGGAGCGCAGCCCCCGCCCCCGCCGCGCCAGCCGCCCGGCCCT
>JAQQAC010010508.1:45338219-45354809 GCA_029783875.1 Phataginus tricuspis | reverse complement strand
GGGCGGCGGGGCGCGCGGGGCCGGCACTTGGCGCCCGAGCCCCGGGCCGCCGCCCCCCTGGCGCCCCCGGGAAAGTTTGCGGGAAGCGTCGGGGCTCCGGAGTCGGGTGTCCCCGGGGACCGCGCGCGCCGCTCAGCTGCAGGAACGTGAGCTCGGGGCGCCCCTCGCCGGCTCCCCGGGGGCACCTCCCGCGGCGGGCTCAGCCCCGTGGAGTCGCTCGGTGGTGCGGTGTGCCCGCCCCGGAGCCGGGGAGCCGGCGGGACCCAGGTGACCGTGAGCCGCTGCGCCGCCGCCTGCTGATGGGGCGGCCGCTTGGGGCACCCGGGTTCGGGCCACCAGCCTCTTCTGGACCCCGGTGGTTCCCAGAGCCCGCGTCCCAGCCCCTTCGGAGTCCCTCCCAAGACACCGGCCTGGAAGCCCCCAAACGCCCCTTTTTTGGGACGCCAGCCCCTCCCTTCCGACGCAGCCGCTGCCGCCTTTGAGTTGCCGGAATGAGACCGGAGAGATTCCCCTCTTCATTCCCGGGTCTCTCTCCTCCCACGTCCCTCATTTCCTTTCCGTTCCGCGGACCCTATTTTTGGTCATCGTTCTGCCTTTTCGGATTCTTGCTGAGTTCAAGTCCAAATTGGCCCCCTCCAAAGACTCAGAGCCTGTTAGTGGCCGAAGCGGGTTTCTTGCAGCCAGGCCCTTGGGGGGAGCTGGCTTATCGCCACCAACACCCCCTTTTCTTGGAAGCCTTATTTTGTTGGCTGTGGTGGATTTTTATATTTTAGTCTTAGCATGTTTCTGTCCTATTCTTAGTATCTCCTGTACATTTTTATGTCGGCTTAGTGTTCGGATACACTCTTTTCTTCTTAGAAATTCTGAACTGTAACATGTGAAACAGAATGGCATGGAAACGGCAATTCCCGGAGAATCCGTGGGGACGCTGGGGTGAATTGCAGCCGCTCCGGTTGCACCAAGTCCTGCACCTATGTTGCAGGTCCTCTCCCTATTTTTCACGTAATTAGATATCGTCGTAAAGCTGATGATTGGTGACATCACAAGTCCCCAACAAAACCTATCAGTTTTGTTATAGGTTGTGTTAATTAACCTTTTACCTTGCAGCTAATGTAGTAGGATTTAACATTTTTGTATTGAAGAAAGAACTCGGGCTGAGCTTTATTTTTGTAGCATTGCAGCTCATCTGTAAAAGCTGGCCTATTTCTCCCCATCCCCCCAAATGGTAGGAGGGAAAAAAATGCTAGGGTGAATTGACGTCTAGCATCATTTTGTTGCTCATGCTCAAGTGTAAAAAAGCCCTTCTGAATTCATTCTTAAGGTTATTTTTCACTGGTCAACTGAATTTCATTTTCCATTATGTGATAGCATGAAAGCATTCACTGTTCATGAACTGTCACTGTGTGAAAGCGCTGCATACACACAGCCTCTCTGTTAGGATGGGCCCTGTTCCCCAAAGAACCTTGTGCTGTTGAAAGCTGAGAGTCAGTGTGACATTCTTTTGTGTGACACGTTCTTGACAGTGAAGAGTTAATAACGAATGAGTCATTTTTACTAAATCAGAAGGTTACCTGGGGAGGTTTATTTTAATATCTTGTTTGTGTTACTTTTTTTATGGGGCTGCGTCTTTCCAATATTGATTTTTGTATTTCTTGGGAACGTTTCGATCGCTGCCACCTTTTTCCTGGCGGTGAGAGGACGGGAGGAGGAAGCTCAGCGGCCGCCTGCTCCGTATCTCTCCGTCCTGCCTGGGTCATGGGTACCCTGCGTGCCTGGCCGTGAGGGTGCGGGTCATGGGTGCCCTGGATGCAGACCTATGTTTGGCTTCTTTCTTGTCTTAACCTCCTTCTAAGCTATCAGGACCCTGTTACAAACTGCATCTGACTCCAGTGAAAGGCTTGCTTTATAATCTAGTGTTTTGGGACTCTCGAGGTATTTTTCCTTAGAGGTGATGTGGGTTGATTCCCAGAAACATAGCTAGCTTACAGTGTCAGTACCTGCGGTGTCATTTGGCCGAGCCTTGTACAGGGAGCAAGAGCTCTATGGTGCCAGATCTTTAGGGACTAACTACACAAAAAATAGGCCAAATTTGTCTCTACTCCTCCCTTTTAATACCCACTCTCCTTTCCACAGGTATTTTCCCATCATCCTGCTCCAAGCCTTAGCATCCGGCCTAGCCTTAGAGTCTTACATGGTTCAGCATTTCCTACCACCTTTCCATCTGATTAATATTCCTTTTCCTTCAGGGAATCCACACATGACCAACTCGAGAGAAAGCAATTAGAACTAATTCACACTAGCATGAAGTGACTGATGGCTTCAACTTCCCCATAATATTTCCATTCATCCTCACCTGAATAATAAGGTATTAATCCCAGTCCCAGGTATTGCCAGGCCCAGATTACAAGTATGTGACATTTGAGTAGGATTAGATATTTGACTGTGGGGACCACCTGTGGGTAGCAAGGACCCAGCCCTGCACACAGATCTGAGGCCTGCCTTACTTTCCCTTTCTCCTATGTTTGTAGCACAGCTTCCTGAATACTTGCGGAATTCTCACCGTAGCTCCATGGCCCGTGAGCACGCATGCGGCGGGTACAGGCACCTGTGTGCCGACTGTTCCTTCATAAGCTGGTCTGTGTAGGTCCTCGTACTCCACTTTCCTTTGGGGAGTGGGAAGTTTTCCTTTCTTGCTATGGGTTATATTTTCAGAAAGGAAAATCAGTGGGAAATAAGCAAAGGTTGGATAGAAATGGGAAGGTTCCTCCCTTCCTGGACAGTGTTCTCATTTCATTTACTTCATTTAAAAAATTAATTTGAAACATCTCTGAGGGAGGCACACACAGATCAGATCCGGGGAAGAACTCTCAGTCCTGCTGCTGTGAGGACCTAGGTGTCCCCTTAGAAGGGCATCCAGCCTGCGTGAGCTGACATCCCACACTGCTCCGTGGGAGTGCCGGCCCCCTGGGGGGAGGCGTGCGGGTGCACGTGTGTGACCAGGGCCAGCCATACTGTTGGAAACAGCTGGCTCTGGAAGCTGTCATGTGGCCGAGTAGAAAACCCAGATCATTCTTGTTTCTCTTAGAAAATTAAATCTACTTCTAAAAGGAACTTTGTTTTTAACTCTTAGTGGCTAAACCTCTTGAGATTGTTGCTGTCAAAATACCCAGTAAATGAACTGCCTATTTGAGTCAGTACTTAAATGTTATGGGTTCCCTTCTTGAATATTAATTGTCCAGGATGAAGGAAAATTTTTAGATTACTTGGGAAAAGGGACAAAAATTACTGGGAGTCTGTGGGACCTCCTCATACTAGGTTGTGGCTTTAATTGGAGACAGGGGTGATCATAGTTGAAAATTAGAATGAGGTGTTCTTGGTAGCTAGGGAAGAAGTAGACAAAGGGACAAAAACACGTAGATTTTAATTTGCAATTACGTGTACCTAGGATGGAATTTGACGAGAGAGAAGGTTTTTTACTTTCTTCTATCAAAGTGCATTTGTTAAGGAAGTTATGGGGAGGTTTTTACAGTGAGATGATGGAGAGGGTGTTCAGACCTACCTTTTTCAATCTCATTTACCTTTTGATCCTATGTAAGTCTACAGGTTTTGATTACTTAAGAATCTTTGGGCAGTAAACTTGGCTCACTAAGAAGCCTTCTCGATGTTTCCTCTTGCTTTGCTCAGGACGTGTGTCCAGGATGCTTGAGTCTTGGTAGTAAATGGAACTGAGAAGTTTCAACAGGGTCCTTATTAAATTTTTGAGCACGGTGCAGTTTTTGGCAACGAGGAGCTTAGTGTGGTGCCCAGTCAAATGGGATGATGTCTTGGACGTGTTGCACAGAGGTGATATATTGCACACTGTGTGGTATTTTACAAATGGGTGCTCAGCTTTTACGCCCAATTTCTTCATCATTTGGAGCTGTTGTGAGGCTGCTTCACCTCTGAAAGGTATATTGTGGGTTGTTTGGCCAGAGATGGTGTCATAAGCTCTTGTTTACGTAGAGTGCATGCCTGTGAATTGGTTCTCTGTGCAATGAAGAGATGCCATATATCATCTTTTGTCAAAGGAGAAGAAAAAATAAAAATCAGGGTCATATTGAAGATATTTTAGTCTTTGACTCAAGGCATTTGAAGCTTGGGTATTGCTTGCATCATGAATTTTTGTTGTTAAGGACTCTCAGTGTTGAAATCATAGGAGACAAAATCACACCTTTCTTACATAGGACCTGCTGGGGAAGCTGCCTCCACTTTTAGCAGGTTTACCCCACTTTAATATTCAGATAAATTTTTGATTCATGTTTGGTATAAAGGGATAGATATTCTAGAGCAGAAAAAGGAAGGAAGAAAAACATGGCATAAAAATTTCAGCCCGGAGGCTGTTGTTGGGTGTAATTAAAGAGAAATGGTCCTTCTCCCCTTGTTAATTGTGCGGGGGAGCCATGAGGGCATTTGTGTGCCGTGACTCACTGCTTCGCGCCAAACCCAGGGTACCAGTTGGGGCCATGCTGGCGGAGTGATGCCGGTCAGTGCCCACAGCTGGGGCGCCCGAATGGCCAACTGAATGTGGGGTTTTGTGCCGTTTTCCTGAGGAAGGGCCTTGTTAGAGCAGCACTGACATGAACCCAGTGAGTTACATGTGGGCAGGGGGATGGCAGGTGAAGGCGTAGTGAGTCTGCAGGGTGCTTCTAACGAGGACAGCTGCTGCTGCCCTGCAGGGACACATGCCCCATGTTGCTGGAGTCTGATTTTTCAAGAGATGCCAGAAAGCCTGATTTCCATGTAAACTCTCCTAATTGTTAAAACATAGTGTGGGCCAAACATAACCCATCTTGGCCCTCGGGCTGTCAGTTTGCAGTCCTTGGATAAGAAAGTGTAGCTCTGGCTGTGGGTTTCTTAATAAGGAAACGTCTAACTTCCTTTTCTCCTTGTTTTTGTCAGGCTTACTAGAAAGCAGCACTCGACTAAAACCTCACGAAGCCCAGAACTACAGGAGGAAGGCGCTGTGGGTCTCCTGGTTCTCCATTATTGTCACCCTGGCCCTGGCCGTGGCCGCCTTCAGTGAGTATCCCGAATCTGGCCCATCAATATGGGCTGCTGTTGTCTGCTTTACTCTCGCTCCTGCGGGGTGCGTTTTTGCTTTTAGTTGACTATTATTGATGAGTAAATTTGTTTTAGATGGTTGGATAGTCAAGGGACTTATAAATTAGTAAAATGGCTTCTCTCCTCTGCAAAGGCACGAGGTGGTTCAGTAGAAATGGAAAGTGGTACTGAGAGCGTAGGCGCTCATAATCCAATCCTGTATGTGGGTTTGTGGAAGTAGATTCTGGCTGCCAGCTATTGAAGAGTGAAAATATTCTCTTGGTGGATGCCTTCAGCTTGGGCTGACGTGACAAATACAGATCCTTGAGATTCATCTTTTGAGCCTAATACAGTCTGATGAGTACAGTGTTGCAGTGCATCCTTTTTTCGGTGGAGATTAAAGTCATGCGCACATTTTAATGAAAGAAAAATGGGAGGATCCCCTCTCGTTTTCAGTGGCCATAGAAAACATTGATTATAATTAAGAAATACTAAGATAATTGGATGCTTTCTGCCTATGGGTAATCCTCTACTTTCTGCCCATGGAGAATCCTGTTTGGGTGTTAGGGAGCTCAGTGACAAACATTTCTCAGCTAACATTTATAGCCTAAAGAAATGTTCATGTGCTATTTATTCTTATTAATCATGCAATGATTTACAGGCTTAAACAATGACATTCAGCTTTAGCTCGGCCATTTTTAAAGTAGAAACCACTTAAAAAAATTTTATGCTGGGCAAAGAGGAATGTATTTTGTACATTTTATGATTAATTTATTAGCTTAATACATCTATATTCTAAGTGGTCAGTATCATGCAGGGTGTCTCATGTGACATCTCTCAGAATAGGGGAAAAAAGGACTGTGTTCCCTAGAAGATTCTGCTCTTTGTGTGTTTAAAATTCTACTCTGTGCACTTAGATCTGGTGCTGGGAGTTAGTGTCAGTTCCCAAGAGAGAATAATGGAATTTGACCAAATGCTCCCTGAAAAACCAGGCATATATTACTTGAAGCAATTCATATTGGAAACACTGTGCCATATCTTGGCTCTAAAAAAAGCCAACCAGAAGCAGAGGGTAATGCATTTCAGGATATCAACATTTACCAGTGAGCCAGAAATCTAATCAAGAGGAATTTTGATTTCTGAAAATAGCTACACCTTCCTCTTCTTTTTCATCGCTGAAATAAGAATAATGATGTCGACCGATGTCCCTGGAGGAAGATCGGGTTGTGGTGGCTGATGGTGGGCTCTGGGTCAGATGCCAACATTTACATATGTAAAGGATGAGGAATGGAATGAGGGGAGGTGATTTACAAACAGAATAATAGTTACTCAGACATGTCTGTGTGCCTAATAGAGCTGTTACGACTTTATCATGTGGGTGTTTGAATGAGGACCTGAAATGTGAAGAAATATTGAGCAGGCCTTCCCTTTGGGAGAATAATACTGCATTTGATGTATTTAATCACATAATAGGGAAAAGTTATGTGGAAATTTTGGTTTTATATGTTGTGCCTGATCTGTTGGGTTATCTTGAAAATTTTGTTCCATTTCCTTTAATAGGAAAAGACTGTTGCATAATGCATGTGGAATTAGAATGTTGATTTGTGAAAAGGGATTTCTTTTTCTTTTTTGGAATGATTTACTTCCTTATTGTAACATATTTAAGTTAAATCCTCTAACTTCTTGCCTATAAAATGTTGGCATTGGCATATAATGTGGATGATTTGTGTTATTTTCTATAGTACATTCAATTTGTTCCTGAGTTGCTTTCAACTTGTTTTGTTTTAGTTAAACCAAATGTAGATTAACTATATTTTTTCTTCTTTAACTGTAGAAAGCAGCTTTATTGTGTGTGTATAGCAGGGCGGGGTGGGGGTAGAAGGGAGTGGGATGGTGATGGGGTGATAATAATGAAGAGAAGTAGGCTGTAATTATCATGTTTTCTTGCCACTGTTGGATGGTAAACTCTTTTGGGGGCAGAAAGAGCATCTCTCCTTGTGTGGAATCAGTACTTGAGATTGTTAAATGAATGAACTGGGATTTTTAAAAATTTCTTTTTTTTTAGTTAGGTGGAAGGAAAATATTTCTTAGAAAAAGATAAATTTCATCTGGTTTGTTTAGATACCAGGCTTAGGTCTCATTTATCTTATAAACAATTGAAATGTTTTTGAGACAACTGGATTGTCCCTGTGGCCATTCTCTCCTAAGGGCAGCAGCTTAAACTGCATCTACTGGGGTTGGTTGGAATTCCTACCTTCACCTTCTCACCTGGCATTTTTCTGTTTAATCATGGATGCTGAGTCTTAGCTGAGCATCTTCTGAAGAAATTGTGTTGTGTCTTTTGTGCTTGAAAATAAAGGTGATGGATTATATAAGTTTCAGGGACTCCTCTTGAAGTTCTGGATGAAGGGGGCTCCCAGCTTCGGGCAAGTTCACTCTGGATGCAGTGAGACGGAATAACGGCAATGGAATGTTGCAGGCAGAAAGGGGCTCACACCAAGCTTTATTCTCACGAGGTTGCCAGAGTGTCTACAAGCCGCACGCCCATCTCAGTCTCTGCCCCTGCCTCCAGCCTCCGCCCCAGGCATTGCCTCCACTCCAGGCTCCCCAGTCTCTCCTCCTGGCCTCTGCCCTCTTCTCTCCTGTTCTCTTGCTTTCTTCTGCAGGCTCTGCTCTCCTGCTTCCCTCTGCTTTTCGCACTGGGTGGAACTCTCCTTATGGCAATATCAGCAGTAATGGCTTATTGCCAACAGGTATACAAGTATGCTCTTGTGCGGTGGGCACATACACAGAGGGCGAGACGAGGATCAGGTGAGAATCCTGGCTATGAAATTTCCATTTTTCCTACAGCTCTTTTTCTCAGTCGCCTGGAAAGATTCATATTTTTATGTAATTTGTATATCAAATAAAGACTGTTACCCTTCACCTCTTATGAACTTCCAGGTAATCAGATATACTGTGTTTTCTCAAATTAGCAGTTTCTGAAAGACCTAATGATAAAACAAGCTTTAGTCAATCTCACCAAATTATCAGTTATGTATGTAACTATGGTTGAAAAATTGGGGGAGGTTTCAAAGTTTATGACTTGAGAGTGTCTTGAAAGGAATATGTGCTTTGAAAAAGGATATGAACTATTTTTGATAATACTTTGGCATATAGAAATTTTGGACCTGTTATAAATGCTGATACAAACCAGATGGTAATACATCTTGAATATTTTAAAGAGAGCCCTAGTATGGTTTTTAAATTGGTTCTGTTTATAAGCAGTAGGCAGCATGGAAAATGGCAATCCTGTTATGAACAAACCTTTAAAGAAAGTCTCTTTTAATAATAAGACTAGGAAGAGAACAGAATTTCTGTTTCAAAACTCATGGTTCTGACATCAGTGATGTCTTTGCTAGAATGATTCAGGAAAATGCCTTCTGACTCTTTTTTGAGGTTTGAATGAGCGCAAGTTAATTTTTAGGCACTCAATACGTGTTCTGTGGGAAATGAAGATATATTTGACACATTCTCCAGAGAAAACCTTTCCTGTTACACAGCTCCATTAAAAAAAAAAAAAAAAAAAAAAGTTGCTCCAAACCCAGGTCTTCTCAGAAAAAGCTTGCTCAGAAATGTAGTGAGTCAATAGATTGAAGAATTAGGAAAAATTCTGAAAGGGGTGATTTTCTTTTTATCTGTGGGTTCTAAAAAATATTTGATTTTAGTGTAAACTCGTTCTTGAGGAATGGTAAAATGTGGGTACTTACTTTTAAATTGTGAGGCTAAGAGTTGAGAGATGGATAAAATGAAACAAACCCTTCTGTAAAATCAGCAAAATATGTCTGGGAATTTTCTTAGGTGTTCTCTCAGCTAACACACTGTGAGCTGGAGAAGTCTCAAGACCTTCCAGTGGCTTTTGGTGCCCTTGGAATGACATCTAAATGGTTACGATGGCTCAGAGGTCGGGCCTGACCCGGCCTCAGCCCCTCTCTCCCCGGTTTCTCCTCAGGACTGGACGATGGGGCCATGGGCCAAGCTCGCTTTGTCCCGGATTTCCATGTGGCTAACCCTTCCTCCCGGTGTACTCATGCCCTCACCGCGGTTTTATCCATCACTGTTTTCTTCACCACGGTTTCTCCCTTCATGCCCCCACTTCTGTTAGAAAATGAGGGATGTGAGACCCTAGTCTCTTGTGCCCACGTCCCTGCAGATTCCATGAACCAGACCCTCTAACACACAGCCTACCTTCTGCTCATAGAATGATCCTTTGTGTAGTTGGCTGGCTTTGCATTTATTTTTACTGATGAAAGGTGTGTGTGCACATTATAAAAATTCATGAGACAAAGCTGCAAAATGCAAATCTCTGTCCATCCTAAATCCTTTCTCCTAGTACCTGCTTCCCGTGGATAAGCTTTGTTGCCAGTGTCTTGTATTTTCTTCAGGACGTTTTGTGTGTGGGTAGGAGCCCAGGTGCACAAACCTTCCAGCCGCTACTCATGTTAGGTGGCATCTTATCTGCTCGTCTTTCGATCAGCACAGACCTCTTTACAAGCTTCTGTCTTCAGTTTTGCATGAAGTGGGTTTGCCGCGGAGGATCTTCAGGAACCAGCTCCCAGCCGCTGTCTGCCTGCCACCGCTGGGGTGGGCGGGGAGGCGGGGAGGTGCGGGCAGGAAGTCTGCGAGCCACATCCTCGGGGTGTTCAGGGGGATAACGGGCTCCCTGGAAGCACGCCGGCTGAGTGATAACCACAGAGGCTGCTTCTGAGACGGGGAACCAGGAGGGAGGAACAGGCTGGACTGCGGTCTGGGGGCCTCATCCCGCGCTCCCCGCCTCCGGGTCCTCTTCCTGCCCTGTGGGGTCATGTCGTCAAAGACCTGTTCCTCCTGTCCTCCCCGCGCCCCCGCATGGGGCGAGCTCGCTGGCGGCGCCCGGGATGCAAGTAGCATGTCAGGCCCCTTTGCTTCCCGCGAGGCCCCCAGGGTCCTGGTCTCGCCTCCCTGGCTGGACCCCCCCTCCCGGCTCCCAGCCTGCTGCCCCTCTAGCCGGGAAAGGCTCTTCGTGGCTCTCCAAGCGCTGCTCCTGCTCGTGTCCCCTCACCCGGGCACCTGCTCTGCCCTTGGCCCCAGAGGCCCTTCGTTCTTGACCCCCCCCCTTTGTTTTCTAGCTAAATTTTAGTTATCCCTCAAAACTGAAATGATAGATTGCCTCTTCCAGGAAGCCTTCCCGGGCACTGCCCTTTGTGCCAAGACGCACTCCTCAGAGGCGAGGCCCCTTCCTCCTCCAGCCCGGGCCTCAGCCCCTCTGATGTCGGTCAGACCGGACTAAGTTTGATGCCTCCTTTGAGGCCATGGGGGCTGCAGAGGCTGAGGATGGATGTTTGCAGGTAAAGATTCCAGAAAAAGGAATAGTGGCATTTCAAGTGCATGGAATCAAGGGGGCAGTGGTAACAGGGACCTCTTCAACCTTGTCGATGGTGGGAATGGAGGGCCCGTCCTCTCCTTGTCCCTTCCTTCCCCGCCCCTGCCTTCTTCGCCCACTGCCTGTTCTTGGAGGAAGGAGCCAGGGTTCTGTTGACAGGGACTCAGGCTGCTGTCAGGGAGCACATCTTCCTGAGGCCCTTTGCCCACAGTCCGCCGCTGTCTCTGGCTGGGAGTGGAGGAGGGGCTGCAGCAGCTGCTCGCATGTTCTGCCACCCTTCTCCCTGCATGCTGCACACAGCATTTAATTAAGTGTGGCCAGAGAGCATTAGTGCAGTGGTGTTCTTGTCACATAGCCTTAGTAGTGACTCGGGAACTGGGCAGTGAGCTCCAGCCGGACTCATCTCAGCAGGCCGGGCAGGTCTTTGCCCGTCCTTGCTTGGGCCCTGGGCTCTGCCAGGAAATGGAACACTCCCCCCATTCCCTTAAAGAGCTCAGGTCTAATGGGAAGGTGAATTCTACAGTTGTCAGAGTGAATGACAGGGCAGTGGGGTAGGACAGATAACCTGAAGCCCGCCCACCCTGTCTCAGCAGACATAATGCTCAAGAAAGGATGTTATTGATCTGTTAGAACCCTGGCTCCTTCCTCCAAGAACAGGCAGTCAGTAGCCCCCGGGAGCCTCCTGTACCGCCCCCCCACCAAGAACGAGATGAGCCTCGGAGCTATCAGTGCAGAAGCTGCAGCTGCCCTGCGGTGGGAATGCGGGGAGATTGCTGGTCTCAGGACGAGGGGCTCGGGTTGTAATGGCCACACAGGGACGGCACATGGTTGCAGAGGTTTGCTAGAGCGGCCATAAGCAAGTCCCACATACTGGGAGTGTTTGCTCAAACAACAGAAATTTGTTTTCTCATGGTTCTGGAGGCTGGAGTCCCAGATCAAGGTGCCATCAGGGTTGGTCTCTCCTGAGGCCTCTCTGGGTGACCTGTAGATGGCTGTCTTCTGTGTTTTCACATGGTCTCCCCCAATTTCCTATTCGTATAAGGACATCAGTCATATTGGATCAGGGCCCACCCTATTGCCTCTTTGAACGCCCATCTCGCAAATCCAGTCACACTCGGAGCTCGGGGGTTAGGTCTTCAGTATATGAATTTGGGTGGGTGGGAGAGGGCGCAGTTGAGCTCGAAACAACAGTCTCGGCCAGCACCAGGCAGGTGGAGGGAACTCCGATCTCAGAATAAAGCGAACGCACTCGAGGACCTCACATTCAGTGAGAGAGTGCACACAGAACCAGCGCACCCACCGGCCCAGAAAGCCGGCGAAGAGACGTGTCTGTCTCAGTCCAGCTCTGTGGGGTGTGGGTGGGGGAGACTCCACAGGAATTCACAACCATGAGTCGGACTTCATATAAACTTGGGCTTGGAATTTTCATAGGTCTATCTCCTGGGAAATAGACTCTGAGATTTACAGCCGGAGGTTTACACAGGACTAATACAGGAAAGGGAGCGAGGGGAGCTGGGGGCGGAGCTGAACTTGAATGCTGTTGCCCATAGGGACGTAGAGGCTGGCGTGGACTTCAGTTGGCCGATTGGGGCAGGGGGACCAGACCAGCCCCGGGGTGGGCTGCCCCGAGCAGCTTCCTTCCTTCCATAGAGGGCCGTTCTAGGGGAGGGATGGAGCTGCGAGCCATCAGCAGCCCTCACTCCCGGCAGCTGCGGGAACTGAGTGCCAAGGTCTGGGAGCTACACCACAGCCTCCCCCGTAGGAGTTCACACTCCCCACTTACCTAGGAGCCCTCAAGCTGAGGTGTGGTCCCAGGGGGAAGCTCGCCTAGAGCGCCTGGAAGAGGCTGGGCGAACCTCCGCCGAGGCCCAGCGGTGTCCTGTGGGTGCAGCTCCATCCGACATGAGCTCACAGTCCAACATTAGAAAGCTCCTGAGAAAGGGGTCCTCTGTGACTGAACAGCATGATTAGAACTCAAATTCCAGATAAGAGAAGCACCTGGAAAGGTCTGTAAAATAAATGTTTACTATGGTAGTTATTAATTTAATGTAATTATGAGTGGAATGAGTAGATACTTAAAAAGGAATCACATACATGAAAGGGACAGCTTGAAAAGAGCAACAACTGGACCACGTTTGAATATATTTTTGCTATTTTTATTGAAGCCATAATATGGATGCAGATTTAAAAAGTCAAGAATTGCAGCAGTCCCCTGTTCTCTCTCCTATTTCTCCCTTGTTCCCCTCCCAGCAACCCCTTTACCTCTTTCAGTTGATCCTTGTATTTACTTACATATGTGTAAATAACTGGCTTCCAGGGCCAGTTCTTTTTTGATTTTTTGTCATTTAGGCATTATTTGTTGACTTCCCACCATGAAAAAAGGTGATACACTCCTTTACCCACCTGCTGGCCTCACATAAACAAGCCAACTTCGCGAATTCCCATCCTTGCGTGACGGTTATACGGTTTGCGTTATTATGACTTTATAAATACTGCTCACTGAGCCATGTGGTGAAGTATGATTACTTCTTCCCTGCCCAATTTTTAATTTTCTCTGGTTTTAATATCTGTTTTGCTTATTCCTATGTTTGCTTTTCTCTGAATCTATTTCTTATTAAACTCTAAATTCAGCATTTCTATCCCAACCTCAGGGTCTGCGGTGTTTTTCAGATGCACAGATGACCCGGTCGAGGGGCTCTCTCGCTGTCCCACGTCCTCTCGTTCCCGGTCGCCCTTTGTACTTGGTGTGCAGCTGTGCCCTAGGATTGCCCTTCGCCCCTTTTGGGCATTCCCTTCATTTCTGTCCTCTCTCGAGTCCCCAGTCTCCTGGAGACCATTTTCCCCTCTCCTCTGGTTTGTTCCCTTTTAGGGGGAATACATCTTTTCGCAGCTCCCTAGGAAAAGGCACATGGGAGGTGAAGCTTTCAAGCCTGCAATGTCATGAATATATTCTGTCACTTGATGGATGGCTAAATAGAACATTCTCAGTAGGAAATAATGTTCCTTAAGAGTTTTGAAGGTTTTGCTCTACTCTATTCTTATTTTCAGTGTTGCTATTAAAGTCCTAAAGCGTTCTAAATCCTCATCTCTGCCTGGGACTTGATGTGGGGGGACCTTGTTATCCATGTCGCTCGGCTCGGCTGTCTGGGAAATGTCGTTAACTTCGCCTTCCCACTTTCTACGGAGCTTTTCATTTCTGCCATCGAGTTTGTTTTAAAAATTGAGTGTTACTTTTCAAGATTATCCAACTCTGACTTTATTGATATTTTTAAATAGAATTTTTCTTATCTTTCTGATGATTGTTTTAAAAAATATTAGTGATAGTTAAAAAAAATCTTTCCTGTTGTATTGTCTTCTTTTAAGGTGCCTTTTGTGTTTTTCCTGTTAGCCTTGAGTTCATTTCTCCAGTTAGGGGAGGAACCCTCTGAGTGGGGATCCTTGGTAGTCTGCTCCTGCCAAGAGCGGGCATTAGAAAGCTGACGGGCCTCTGAGCACGTGGGCGGCTTCCATTCTAGGGTCACGTGTTTGCACGTATTGTTGGGCAGATCCTAGTCTAAGACTTCGGGATCCATCCTCTCGGGCTGCCCAGCTGCCCGGAGAGGGACCTTCTGATCTTCTGCCTGGGGGGGAAATGGCTGCTGCCTGAATCTTGGGAGCCGAGTGGGGAGGAGGTTTGGGACTCAGCATTCTGTCTGGAATCCTTAACTGGGCCTGCCATTTTCAGTTTGGTTTTCCCACCTTTCGTTGAACCTGGTGTGCCTCAAACCAGGCACTGCTGTATCTTTTCCGGAGAATAAACCTCTGACCACCTGATAGGAGAGCGGGCGGGGAGGGTATTGCCTTCTGTGCAGAGTTGGGGAGGGAATCTGGAGAATGGCTTTTTAAATAGGCTTGGAACCAATCATGCTATTTTCAGTCTTCTCTTTATTACATTGTGCACCAATTCTTATTTGTCTGGGTGTCCTGATGTGTAAATTGGGGTGCCTTTTTGCTTTCACACGGTTGTCTTGGGAATTTGCTTTCTGGAGTCTGTTAAGTCAATTACTCCTTGCCTATATGCTCTCTAGCTTCCAAAAATAGTTCTTGTTGCCTCTTCCATTTTCTTTTTCTAATGGTTTTCTTTAAAAAAAAAAAAATCCCTCTGCTCTTAGTTTAAAGGTTTTTTAGAGGAAGCAGAAGTAAACGTGAAGAACTGTCCTGCCATGTTTCCCTGGGAGTTCCAAGCAGGAAAATTTGTAATGAAAAATGTAGTAAATGAATCGGAAACCAATGAGAAATAGTGACCAAAATGTAATCTGAGGCATTTACCCAGAATACAGCACAAGGTGATGCTTTTTTTCTCAGATTTTCTAAGAGACATGGAAGATAGGAAAAATTCCAGTATAAACAAATAAGAATTTGAAAAGCAGAGAAGAGAAGAAATAGCAGTGTTTAGAAACATCTGAGAATGTTTTGGAATTGACAGAAGGGAGTACGTACTTTCAAATCATTAGAGGGAAGAAAAGAATTAGAAACCTGCCCTTGTTCAGTAGACAGCAGAAGTAAAAAAGAAAGTCACAGAAAAAGCATAGGAAGTACAAAGTAAAACGGAGAAACAAATCCAAACGTTTCAGGAGTTAAAAAGTATAAATGGCTTAAATCCATCAGCTAAAATCAGAGATGGGATTTGAAAAATCTAGCTGTATACTGTTAATAGGAGATAAAAACTTAAGGTCACAGAATGTCTTAACTATTGGGATAGAAAAAGATATACTTAGCAAATACAAACAGAAGAACGTTGGCGTGGCTGTATTAATCAGAGAAAATAGAGTTGAAGACAAAAACCGGTAATAGACATAAAGGGTGTTACTATAATAAACAAAAGGTTCAGTTCGAGAGAAAACATTTGTGAGTTTATATACAACAAAGTTCCAAAACATGCAACCAAAAAAGTGATGGACTATAGGTAGAGATTGACAAATCATTATCATAATGGTAAACTTTACTGTATCTCTTTTACTGGTTGATAAATGAAAAGATAAACTGGTGAAGACATTAAAGATTTGACAAATATAATGCAATGGTTTTCAACCATTTTTGACTGCTAGCCATAGTAAAAAATGCTTCCATGAACTACCATATGTGAACTTACATGTGTATATATAATACATCATATATAAGAAGCTTTCGATTATAACGTGCGGCTTGTCTTTTTGTGCTACTAGGAAATTTAAAAGTGCTGCCACTGAACTGTGTCATGCTATTTGTTGTGTGAGTGACCTGATGTCAGTGATTTTTAAAATAAGAAAAAAAATGTGCACTATTATCATTTCTCCTTTCAGTTTAAAAAGTGCTGGTTACAACCTGTCAAAATGATATTATGCCTTGCTAGTGGGTTAAAACTTTCAATTTAAATAACATTGATCCAATAGGTCAATGTAAAACCATGCATCCTGCATGTACAATTTAACATCATGGAACATTTGTAAAAGGTGACCACTTCCCCAGTCACAAAGTCTCATCACGTTACCAAGAATCTCTGTTTTAGAGACAAATGTTCTCTATCCACAGTGCAATGATCATTTGAAATCAAATATAGCTAAGATACCCTTATATATCACAATGTGTGTTGGGAAATTAAAACATTTCTGAGTATTTTGAGGGACAGAGTTTTATTAAATATTAAAAGTTATTGAGAACTTAAAATGACAAACTGGAAATTGATGAGAAGGCTATCTAAAACAAGAGGCTAAGAAACAAAAAAAGTAAATCCAAGATAGGTGGGAGAAAGGAAATAATACATTTAAGAGTAAATATTAATGAAAGAGAAAAAGATACAGTAGAATCAACAAAAGTGAAAGCTGTAGTAAGAAAAATTTAGGAAATGAGACTATTATAGTTTTATGCCCATAAATTTGAAAGTTGAGGTGAAATGCATAGTTCCCTAGAATAATAATGAGCCATGATTGTCTAGAGCAAACAATTCCTGAGCATGTGTGATTAAAATTAAAGAAGTCAATCTAGGCCCTTGGTTCTCAACTAGGCATGATCTTGTGCCCCCTCCTTTCTCCAGGGGCTCCTGGCGATGTCAGGAGACATTCTTTGGTCGTCACACTGGGAGTAGGGGTGAT